>JAJJWW010013956.1:0-402113 GCA_023531295.1 Papaver armeniacum
GAGCAATTGTGCAAATTAGGTCAAAATTGTGAAAACGTGTGGGACCGGCTCATTGCAAGCCTTAGAGCCACCCTTGGTCGGTCAAGGGAGCATGCCCGTGTCACCCTAATGCCCGTGTCTCGGTCCTGAGAGCTTCGGTGTTTTCTGATATGCGTTTGAGCAATATCTTGAATTTTCAGAAGAATTCGATCTTTGACTGAAATTCTCGATTTTGCTCGAATGAGCAAGTAGAACCTTGCTCGTTTGATCAAAAATTAGAAAATATTAAAATAATGATATTTTAATATTTGCGTGAGTAGCCTAGTCGGTCATGTGACCATTTGACTTTTTGGCCTTTTCATGGTTTGAGCAATATTTGAGAAAATATGAAGAAATCATGATTTTTGCTCAAACGGAGGAGTTTCATGAGACGAGGGAAATAATAATTATAAAATATTAGGGATTGCAAGGTGTGGGATCGGCCACGGCCAGGGAATGGTCGGCCGGCTAGGTTGCCTGGTCCCGCGACACCTTTCCCTATTTTATATTATTATTTTTCATGAAACCGTGAAACTATGGAGAAACCATGAGTTTTGTTGAAACGAGGGAGTTTCATGAGATTAGAGAAATAATAATTATGAAAAGACAGGGGATTGCAAGGTGTGAGACCGGCCACGGCCAGGGCATGGCCGGCCGGTCCCGCGACACCTTTCCCTATTTATATTATTATTTCTCATGAAACCATGAAAATATGGAGAAACCATGAGTTTTGCTCAAACAAGGAAAGTTGCTAGAATGAAGGAGTTTTCATGAGTTCATGAAAATAACAAAAATAAGGAAAAATAATGGAAGAGGCATGGGACCGGCCACGGCTAAGGCATGGCCGGCCGGTCGTTGGGCCCGGCCCATGGGCGCCTCTCATTATTTTAATGTTATTATTTTTCTCTCCTGTTTTGTGTAGGATTCCTCGTTTGTCCATATTTTCGGATGCTCATTCGTGCATTTGGGTGCTCATTCGTGCATCATTGTTGAGTACACTTGCACTATTAAATGGGGCTTACTCAGTGATAGTCTGGATGCCCGATTGTTGAGTATTTATTACTAATTTATGAAATTCAGTGGAGAATGATTCATGAAACTGAGTAATAAAAGTGAATAGTTATTTATTATTAATCCATAATTACAGCTGTGGATTCGACCATGAATTTAGAATAATAAAATGAGTATTACCATTCCATGGGATCGTGGATTCGACCATAGAATCGGAGTAATGAAAGTAGTTATTACCATTCCATGAGATCAGCCTTGGATTCGATCATGAAATCGGAGTAATGAGATTATCCATTACCATTCCATGAGATCAGCCGTGGATTCGATCATGAAATCGGAGTAATGAGATAAAAATAGATTATCTTCTAGGGAATTCAGTGGTGAATGTCATGGTTGAGTTAATCTATTGCAGAATGGATATTAACCAGTTAAAGCGTCATATTCGTTCTGAAAGGTGCATAGTTAGGAAACAGCGAGTGTTGCCGAAGTCCTGAATGCGTTATTGCTCTAAATCTTACGGAGAACCGCCTGGATCTATACACGGTCTCTCTACATAGTCAGGAAACAGTAAGTGTCACCGACGTCCTGAAGGCGTTAATTGATCGAATTTTAGATAGTGGTAAGAAGGTTGTCGTTCACTCGGACTTTGTTGAAATTGATTTTAGGATTTGATAAAGAAAAATAATAAAAATAGAGAAAATATACAATTTATGTCACAAGATGAAGAGAGTTACTGGGACTCGGGATTCCACCAATTCTCACATTCATGCGGTTCATCTATTAATTAGGACAATTAAAGCTCATAAAATAACAAACATCGACTCTAATTCTTTGCCAAGGTAGATTTTATAAAGAATTATATGTAATTCACAAGCATGACGCATCTAAAGTACCTAAGACTAAGCATGCGACATCTAACGAATTCACAAATAATCAAGAAAAATCATAAATCAATTATAATAGTGCAAATAGTCAAAAAGGAATTAAATAGAATTACCACATGGGTGCAAAACAGCTTCCTCCGTCGTCCCAGTGATGGGTTCTAGCTCCGCATGGTGAAAACACACTCAAAGGATTTTTTTATTGCTCAAAAAGGTGTTTACAATGGTGAAAAAGAGAGAAATATAATGAAAACCGGGTTTGTAATAGTTATTTTTGTTACAAACCGAGATGTTACAGAGAACGATACAAATATAGCGTCACTGTCACTGTAGCTATACGACCCACGTCTCTTTGTCGTTAACACTGTTGATAAACGACTGTCTTTTTGGGTCTAATGTTCTTCGAGCTCTTCTTTAATGGCAGCAGCAGCAGATTTTCAAACTCTCGATTTTTTGCTCTGTAGTCTCCCCAAACTCTCTATACCTTCTCTAATACTCCTCAACACTTTATATAGCCTCTCATGCACAAGAAATCCCCTCCATAACTCCATATAATTCTTCATTACTCGGTATTGAAGGAACACATTCTCGGGAATATTTTCTTTCCTGAATTAACTTTTCACGCGCTGAAGTGATGCAGAAGTGCTCCAAACATGATCGTACACGCTGAAGAATGAGTCCACACGCTATAAACACATGCAGTCCTTCCAAAACTACACCAACAGAATCCCGTGTATCACTCGAACTCGTTTCACTTCAATCCCACGTTGCAACCCTATTGCTTCGAATTTGATGGACTTACCATCTGTTCAGATGAAACAGCCCAAAACAACATATTTTGGCGATTGAATCTCTTTAGACCACGTCCAGAACCAATTCAGCAGTATCGGGTTCTTCAAAGTACGTAAACTCCCCGAGTTATACAATCTGAGTTTCCAGCCAATTCTAATCCAAAAACTTGATCATACCATGCCTGTGAAGCTTAATCAAGTCTTCCCAATCAATTTCAGCCATTGAGTCTACTTAAATTGCTTCCAAAATACGAGCCCTAATTCTCGTTTTTCTAAAGAACACCTTTTCCCGCTAAAAAACCAAGTTTCAAACGAAGGGGATGAAGGTGTCCCTTATCCAGCTGCTTGGGTGTCAATAACATTTTGGGTACCCCTTAGTAATTGGGGTGCCCCTTATCCAAAATGGTGGTCCGTTTAGCAAATGTCCTCCGGGGGTCCAAATAGCACTTTTCGAGCAACTTTTTCCACACAATTGTATTTCTCCAAAAACACCTATACAAACACAAAAACACCATTATTAGTACAAAATCGAGACTAACAATAGAGACACAGAGGACAAATCAGACACAAAAATGTGTCTATCATTAATGCTCTCAATCTTACGGAGAACCGCCCAATTGTTCTTCTATGTAGAGGTGGGTCTCTCTCATGTAGTCAGGGAACAATGAGTATCACCGACGTCCTGAAGGCGTTGTTGCTCTCAATCTTACGGAGAACCGCCCAATTATGTTATTCTACATAGAGGTCATGATGAAATGCGAGGTATCGAACGCTCAGCTAGTGGAGGCCTTTCGAGAAACATATTCATCATGGCTCGTAAAATATGAATCGTCACATGCCTGAAAGCCGTGTCAGAAACATGCAGTATCATGATTTTACGATTTGGACCTTTGTTGAAAATCCACCATCTACAACAATATAGCCACGGTTTGCAAAGATTACATTCCTTATAATTTATTGTTTTAAGCTCATGAACTACCGATTTGAGAAATAACCTGCTTGGGTACGTGTACCTTAGCTACCGGATTAGAGTTTACAAACTCAGCATAAATTTCCGGTTCGAAAACTTCCGTGGGTACGTGTACGGGTATGCGTACTTAAGGTGACTGGTTTACTAGTTTGCAAACTTACAAACTCAGCAGAAATTTTCGGTATGAAAACTTCCGCTCGTACGCGTACTCAACCTGTCTCCTTCACCAATACCGCATGCACACATATGCACGCACTTGGTTTCCGGCACATGGATTTATACACTAATGTGCGAACACACTATATATGCTTATATCCATAGTTGGTAATCTCAACTCTACATTTCAATCATTGAAACATTCTTCTATAATGTTATAACAATCGTTATTCACGACTATCGTCATCAAAGCTATTTTCAAAATTGAAACGTCATCATGACTTTCGTCATGGGTAAAGATGAAAATGGTTAAAGAAAAAGCTTACCAACACATATTTCGAGAAAAAGATAGGCGAGTAAACTCGGCTCGAAATAGCAAATGTGTATGTATGAAAACTATCATACTTATACGACTATTGTCTCAAGAGTTGGAGATAGAGTAGACTTTTGAGTGACAGATAAGTTCAAGTCTCCACATACCTTTTTTTCGGATGAAGTTCCACTTGTTCCTCGAGTATTTCTTCGTCTTCGTAAGATGATCGCCATGGAGTCTGGAGCTCAACTACACTTAACTATCCTAGACCGAGACTTAGTCATAAGTAAACTAGAAATCAAGACATATAGTTTTGATCACTAATATTGACAAACATGCTTGAGATAGCAACGCATGCGAGTTCGACCGAGCAGTGCTCTAACAACAACACCTTAACTGACGTCTTTTGGAACTCCATAAATAAGAGAAAGCAAATGGAAGGCAGATACAGAAATCTGATTTCTTCTCTTCTCCACACCTCTCTCATAGATTGATTTCATTCTTCTTCGTTGTAGAAAATTCCAAGAGAATTTCTAGTTCTTCTAAACTATAAATTATGAACTTTGTTGTATCTTGGAAGTGATTTTCTTAGAACCTATTAGCAACTTATATACATTAGAAGTAAGGGCGAATATCACTTTAAGTACATCGTATAAACGTGCCTCAAAGTGCTGTCATGTATCCATTATAGTTTAAGTTCTTATATTCTTAGCCTCGAGTTCTAACATTTACTTCAAAAAAAAAAAAAAATCGTAAATAATGAGTCCAATTTTGGCCAAAATTGGCTAGCTAATTATCCTTTTTCATAAATAACGCGTCCGATTTATTATAACGAGTCGATGAGATCTCTGGGCACATATATATGCGTGTAGTGGTAACAAAAAAACTTTTCATTGATATCATTTAAAGTGACGTTCCATTAATTAGTTTGTTTTATTACGATTTAATATTCTTTTATGGGCTAAGCTATATATTTATTTGTTAATCAGTAATCATTACATCTTCCGATTCTTCACTCTTTTTTATTTTTACTACGATATATCTTCATACTTTCAATTTTCATAAGGGCGATTGATATAATTCGCCGCATAATCCACTATTCTGCAGAGAGGTATCTGCTTATCTTTTGTTGAGTTATTTTATTTAAAAACTGCAATTCAGAGAGTAATACAAGTTGGAATTCAACAAACTTTTTGGTGAAATTGAGAAACGTAGAGAAATTCCAGCTAACACATGTTAAAAATGAGATTGTACTATATTAGATTTAGATGATGTAGGAGACTAGGACATCCGTTAGATTTAGATAATTATGTATATATGTTTTTGATGTTTTCTATAGTCGAATCACTATTCCACGTCGTTCAAATGTTACGGTGAATTACTTATTTAAGATCTTCTCAAAAGGACTCACTGGTATCCTTGATCTTAAACTCACTCCATATGGCAATGCTAGAATTACTACCAACAACATCATCTTCTCAAAAGTATTTTCATATTATTGATGATTTGGTTGTCCAAATTCATTTAATTAGAACAAAAAATATTGATCCGAATTGAATTAATTAAATGTGATGGATATAATTTCCTAAACAGTTTTATGAGATGTCATTTGAATTGATGTAATTAATATGATGGATAGATTCTGAGATCTCATCTACAATGATCTAAGAGTTAAATTTTGGTTGATTTTTTTTTTTTGTTTCTGAATGATTTCAGCATATATTGAACACGGTGAAAGTGCAATATACAGCTGGTCTAGTTCGGTAAGAATCTATTTTATGTTTTGGATTGATCATATTGATTAAAAAATATAGATTTATTGAGATTAAGTAGGATAAATAACAAGATCCCAAATGATACAAGTGCCCAACGATTAGGAAGAAAACTTTACAAATTTTTTTATCAATTTATCTGTTTGGTTTGAGGTTGATGGAAGAGAAGAAAGAAAAGCAAAGAAAACGAAAGAGAGGTTTTTGATGGATTATCCTGACTTCCTTATTTTAAATTAATTTAAAATAAAAATTAAATAATAAAACTAGAAACCGGGTGAATAAATTTATGCCAATTAGAGAGGCCGGAACGTGCGCCCCGATATTAGAGGGGCGCACAAATTTGGACTCAAAAGTAAATATTTAAGCAATAAATGCTAGTAATTATATTTGGAAAAGTAAATATTTAGGCTATCTATTAAGAATATCCGAGTCCAAATTTGTGCTACCGGGGTGCACGTTCCGGCTTCTCTAATTGGCCTACATTTATTCACTCGGTTTTCTTGTAAATCTAAACGAAGGCACAAAATAGATAAAGAAATAGAGAGAATTTCCATTAGATGTGTATAGAATACAGAGTTCAAGTCTCTATTTATATAGATGGAGGAATTAGTGCCCAAGGTATGTAAACCCTAATCTTAGACACAAAGGGCATCTTAGTAATTAAACTTAGGTTTATAACACTCCCCCTGATGACCACTGTGGCTAAGTCATTACAAATATACCAGGAAAACTCAAAAGAGAAAAACCTGAAATTACATATACACGTAAAGACTTGAAACAGTGTTGGACACACAAATGTTGCCTCATTAAAACCTTGACAAGGAAAAACCCAGTGGGACAAAACCTCGACATAGGAAAAAGAGTACAACATGATAAGTCAAGTGGAATGCACCTTGTATGATGGTGCTCCCCCTGAAAAACACTTCAGTTAAATCTTGGCTTGCAAATCTTCGCGTCGAGATTTCCCAATTTCGATGAACAAATTTCTTGAACGCTGGAGATAGCAATGCTTTCATGAGAAGGTTGCCAGTTGATGAAGTCTTCTTTCGTGTTAGTCTTCTAATGGTAGTGTTCTCGAGTCTTCATGCTTCTTTAAATACATTGAGGACTTGCTTATTGGATTGCTAACTTCTCGAAGATGATTTGCATAAATAGTTGATATAGTTTCTTCAACAAAGTGCCAATACGCATTTACAGTACCATAAGTGTACAAAATTTGTAGTCATACCGTATATGGATCAGAATGATATCCAAATTCATAGGAAATAGTTATGTTGATGTGGTCTAACAAAATGACCTAGTTAATGGTGGGTATCCACCAAATAACCAAAATACATACAACTCCCCCTTGGATGACCACCATGTTGAATTAAATTGTCTCACTAAAACCCAATGGGGAAAAAATATGGACAAAGGAGAAAGAGCACAAATATCAATATTTATAGAAATTTAAACGTCAGAAATGTTTCCTCGCTAAAACCTTGTCAGGAAAACCACATGGGACAAAACCTGAAACGAAGGGAAAATAGTACAACTTTTGACGTAATTTATCGATGTTAACCCAACTATATGAGTTTTTCAAAAAATAAGCATCAAAAGAATAACTCTAGTCTATCTTAAAGACGAGTTTATGCTAGCATAATTCTAACTGCATATTTAAGAAAGAAAGATAGAAATAAAATAGGATTTATGCTGCTAAAGCGTGGATTTTTGTGTTTTTAAGGACTCCTCAAGAGACCTATAACGTTGAAGTCGTCAACTAATTAATCCGGATTTTTGGTGTTGTACCAAATTTCTAAAAACACGTTGAGCATTGTTCAACCTGACATAATCAAGTCAGATGGCTGCCTAAATATAATTTGAATCCTACAAGGATTACAAATTTGAATATGTTCCCTGATTACATTTCTTGTGTGAATGCAATATGAATCCTTTGAGGACTACCACGCCAAATGCATCAAACATGGAGAACAAAACTTTATTAAATCAATCCCAGGGTCAGAGAAAAAATACAACCCTCAAATCATTTTTACAACGAACAAATTTCTCATATAACAACGGAATATATGACTACACCGACCTGTAATTATTAATAGGCTAGGAATGTTTAAGGTGTTAATTTTTGGATCCAAAATTGCGTTGATCGAGAAATTAATCTAACCTAATTGGATTGTATGCCAACCAATCCCATTGTCGATATTCCTCTGCAGAGGGGTTCACAACCACCATTTTTATTATTTCAGTAGCTACACTAAATGAATATTCGACAACATTTAATTAATTACGATCCCACACAATTCTCAAACACAATTCATAGAATTACTGGTACCAGTGCCCGCAGGCATTATAATCTCCCGATCTTCCAGTGAGGAGATATGAACTGAGAATGTGAATCTTTTTCATAGACTCTATTAGACCACTATATGTAGCCTATATAAAAATGCTACATGATTACTAGACGTGATTGAATTTACCTTTTCAAACGGCATAATTAAGCTTATGGGAAAGCTAATTGAGATATTTCCACGCCTATTTAATGGCTGCCTTTTTCGATTTGATCATGATGGGAGAGAAATGACCTTTTAAGTTAATTAATGTCAACTTCTAATAACATAGAGTCTCCCTCTGATTCTGGTGGAAATTGTCATCTCATATACGAAATTTCATAGAATATTATCCGATTAAATCAAGGACATATACTCATAATTTATTCTGGATTTTAAGAATAATACCAGTTGGACTGTAGATAATGACTTCAAAAGCCATAATAAAATGTCCTTCAAAATTGTAATCTACTTGACATACAATTATAACATCAACCATGAATTTTAATGGTTACAACCAAAAGCATAAAAAAAAAAATTCTAATAAATCTCCAAAAAAATAAAAAAAAAAAAATTGTGACCTTTACGGACAACAAGATAATGATTCAGAATGAGATTTTGGACACTTCTTTTTCAAAAGAAATTAACTTCAAGATCAATTTAGTCACTACAAGGACTAATAATATAGGCTAACAAGCCGGGTGCGCACCCATTGACCTTTTGTGTCCTAGAATATTCCATCTACAAGTGGAATAAACCCGAATTTTTGAGATTATTACTAAGGAAAAATAAAATAAAAATTGCTCGATATCCCTCAGGAATGCAGCAATTCCTTGTTTCATCGGCGTTTGCAATTCTGAATACCAGAATAACGATTTTTTGTCCCTTTAGGATCGATAGGAAAAACCAAATCTAGTTGGTTTATACGTTTCTTTTTTAAAAAAATAAAGAAACTATCATCGCTATTCTTTGTAGAGAAATATCCATTCAGTGGTTGATTAATGATGGTTTCTTATAGGGAATAATAGAAACCAATCAATGTTCCTTGCAAGGAATGGAACCATACTGGCCTAAAAACAATTTAGACTGCCAATTTATTTACATCTCATCTCCTAGTATTGAAAGAGGAGAGAACATCAATAATAACTGGTCTAGACGATATACCAAAATGGGAACAAATGCCGTTTTAGTCATCGCATATGGAATAATCCATTTTATGGTTTCGGATAGTTTCTTGTAAACGAATAGAAACAATATATAAAAATCACATGATCTTCCTCCAATGGAAGAAGATACCAAACTCAATTGGCCGTAGGTTTTTCAACCATGCACATGATTAATAACCGTAAAGGTATTTTAACTGCGACAACACCAATTTTGGTGATTATAGTTTCTTTTAGAAGGATAGAAACTATAAACCATCTATTGATGGATTTTCTTTTTCTTTCTCTATGAAAAGAATAAGAGAAAAGAAAAAAACGGAAAAGATTAAACTTATCCCGTAAATACACATAAAGCAGAAAATGTAAATGTATGTAACGAAAATAAAAATCAAAACAACGAAATATAGATTAGTTATTATGGGCTTCGGCTTTAGATACTAACGATTAAGATCCAACTAATATATGACCATGTTAATATATGACTATTGCGTAGCCAATTAATTACTCTATTAGTGCTTGAAGTTTTTTTTTTTGACTCAAAAGACAATATATAAAAGAGAAAAAACAGTCGTTCCACCAAGATGGTGTAGGGCTGAGTTATAGTACAAAGTGTGCTCAGTTATAGTAGAGACACAAAAAAAAAACCAAAACAAGCAAAAAACCAACAAAATCCTGTAAAGGACTTACACAGGGCCAAGAACTCCATCCCAGTTTTCAATCACCTGACTAAAAGAATAACCCTCGAACACTTTTGTTCCAACACACCAGTTATATATTTGAAGCTTAACCTGCTTAATGATTTGCTGAGGATCATTATACTTTCCACTAAAATGCCTTCCATTCCTCTCCAACCAAATTATCCACCATATTGCAAAAGGTATTAAATCCCAAATCTTCCTTCTAATGGAGAGATTATTACCCTTCTTCCTATTCCATTCCCATAAAGTCTGCCTCACTGTCCCCTGGAATACCCACTGCAGATTATAACCATGAAGAAAGTAATTCCAAATTATAGCAGTAGTCTCACAGTGCAAGAAGATGTGTTGGTTAGATTCAACATTCTTTTTGCAAAGCAAACACCCCTTCACCTGGTAAGAATTCCTCAGAGAATCCATCGTTGGAGCTGCATTGTAACAAAGTGTCCAAACAAAGAAAACAACTTTTTGTGGAATTTTAGGATTCCATAAGCCTTTATGTGGAAAAGAAATTAAACCCTCATCTTCAAGAGACTTATAACACCCTGCTACAGTAAAATTATCACCATACTGCCAAGTTCTTTGATCCTCCAACTGTGAGTTAATGTCTGGTAAACTGGCATCAGCTGAGCCACCTCATCTACTTCCGCATCATTCAAAGGCCTACAAAAACCCAAATTCCACCCCCCATCTGCTGTCATATAATCCATGATAGTTGCTTCCTTCATTCTACTTATCTTGTAAAGTGCTGGAAATAAAATCTTCAAAGAATGCCCATTAACCCACCTATCTTGCCACAACAAAATTCTATCTCCACTATTGATCTGCAAATTAGTACTGGCTACTACATGACTTTTATTCTTAAGGATTCCAGCCCACAAACTTTTGCCTACAGCTTTCTTATTATCAGAAGGAAAAAAGGCTTCCGCATTACCTCCAAACTTTTGATTTACAATTTTTCTCCATAAAGCTTTCTTTTCAGTTCCATACCTCCAGATCCATTTAGCATGCAAAGCTTGATTCATCTTCCCGAGCTTTTTTAATACATACACCACCACTTTCTTTAGTCAAAGTCACGTAGCTCCAACCAACCCAACTTTTTTAGCCTTTGAGCAAGTTGAGCCCCATAAGAAGTGCCTCATTATCCTCTCCAGCTGCTTCACCACTGAAATTGGCATCCGAAATAAAGACAAATAGTAGATAGGGATACTAGACAACACACTCTTGATCAACATTAGTCTCCCCCCTTTAGATAAATATCTTCTCTGCCAAGAGCTCAATTTCTTTTGAAATCTATGAATAATAACCTCCCAAACCCCACCGCTTTAGACTTACTGCCCAGAGGAATCCCCAGATACTTCATAGGAAATGCAGCTAGATTACAACCAAAACAAGCTGCACATTGCACTGCATTCTGAGCATTCCCCACAGCCACAATAGCACTCTTACTGAAATTGACTTTAAGTCCAGAAACTAGCTCAAAAGCCAAGAGAATGCTTTTTAAATTCTGCACCTGTTCAATGTTATCATTTAAGAAAACAATAAGATCATCTGCAAATTTCAAATGATTAATTGTACATGCAGTATCATTGTATACCGGCTTGAAACCTTCTATCAAACCTAAAGAAGCTGCTCTTTTGATCATTAAAGAAAGAACTTCCACCACCATGATGAACAAAAAAGGTGAAATAGGATCACCCTGCTTTACCCCCTTGCCACTTCTGAACAGACTAGAAGCAGTGCCATTAATAGCCATTGAAAATCTTGTATTAGAAATACACCACCTTATCCAACCTCTCCATCTATTACCAAAGCCAAATCTGAGCATTGTATAATCCAGACAGTTCCAGTTGATACTGTCAAAAGCTTTTTCTAAATCCACCTTCACTACCAGACCTGCAATGTCTTCCCTCTCCCTTGAATCAATGAGCTCAGAAGCAATTAGGATACCATCTGTGATTTGCCTATTGTCAACAAAAGCACCTTGAAACTCAGATATAATAGTTGGCAAAACCACCTTAAGTCTTTCAGTTAAGACTTTTGAAATGATTTTATAAACCCCCCCTATTAAACTGATTGGCCTGAAATTGTTCATTGAAACAACACCATCACCCGCTCAGTTAATGGGGATGAGCGAGAAGGTGTTTGGAGGCCCTTAGAGTTCTATCTCGTGTAAGAGAGCTCCATTCAGGCCCGCTCATGACTCACTCCGCTCAGTTAATGGGGATCACAATATGGGTGAGAAGATGATGGGTACCCATGATCCAAATAAAACTGGTAAGTTGGATACTATATCGGGTCACAATGGTTTCTCGGATCAAGGAAATTCGGGTGCGGATTTAGACCCGGTTTACCATGGACTAGAATCTAGTGAACCGGCGGATGTATCCTCGAGTTCAAAATCAAAATTTGATGGATCAACATCAGACCCGTTGAATTCAAATTCAAATTCAACTTTAATTCCTGTAACGGCTAGTCGGTCTGCTTTGGCAATGCAAACATTTCCTCAATCTTCAACAGAGGAATTTAATGCAAAAAAGGATTTACAGGTAAATTTTAATAAGTCGATGGGGATTGATAGCGAGTCATCTATTGCCAAGAAGATTTGCAGAAACATGTTTTTTAAGCTGCAGGATGTAAACAAGGTAAAGCAAAATGATGAAATCCAAGATGATGGTCTGGGGAGTTTTGATGATGACTCATGAGATGAGGATTGGGTCGCAGAAGAAGCTAGAGGTACTGATTCTAATGAACAGGTGCAGAGGGAGAGTGATTCCTTCTCAAGTACGAGTGTTACAGTTTCAAGGGACAATGATGGGGTTAATGGACCATAAAATTTTGTCATGGAATATCAGGTGTTTGGGTGAGGATGTAAAAATTACGGCTGTCAGAAATGCGATTAGGAGAAATAAGCCATCAATTGTAACAATTCGGGAGACCAAGAAGGAGTTGGTAGATGATCAATTGATCAGATCTTTGTGGGGTAATAATGGTTATGATTTTGTCTATCTTCCATCTGAGGGGAGGTCTGGTGGTATTATAATAATGTGGAATCCCTCTATAATTGTTATGGAAGATTATCTTTTAGGAGCTTTCTCTGCTACTGTGCAATTCAAAAATGTCCATGATAGTTTTGTGTGGTTATTTACTGCTGTTTATGGTGCTGTAGATCCTTTAGATTATGAGCAATTCTGGCAAGAGTTAGATGATATAAGAACAATTTATTTTCAGCCTTGGTTGTTAGGGGGTGATTGGAATACTATTTTACATCAGTCTGAGAGGAATTAGTCAGGTGGTTGTGTGAGAAATAGGAAGAATTTCAGAAAATTTTTAAATCGTCATAATTTGATGGACATTCCAATGTCTGGCGGCTCCTATACTTGGACAAACTCTCGGAGGCAACCAATTTTGAGCAGGTTGGATAGATTTGTTTTCACAGCTGATTGGGAGGAGAAGTGTATTTCTTTGGTGCAGTTTAGGCTAAGAAGACCAATTTCAGATCATGCTCCAGTTCTGCTAAATTGCAATGTAGGTACTCCTGGTACTCCACCATTTAGATTTGAAAATTATTATCTGACTCATCCAGACTTTCTTGCTCAAATGAAAATATGGTAGTTAGGACTAGCTTTTAATGGTAGGCCAAGTTTTGTTCTTGCAAAAAAGTTGCAAGCTTTAAAATCCTTTATCAAGCAGTGGGGGAGAGAGATGTTTGGCTCTTTGCAGAAGGAAGTAGATAAGCTTGAGACTAAAATTGATGTTTTGGACAGTTTGGAGGAAATGGGTTTTTTTGTCTCGGGTTGATTTTAATGATAGGGAAGTAGCAAAAATTGATCACAAAAAAGCTTCTTTAAATTTGGCTAGGAAGTGGCATGCTAGATCAAAAGGGAAATGGTTAGCAGATGGTGAGAGGAATTCACATTTTTTTCATAAGAATGCTTCATATAATCAAAGAGTAAACTCTATTCACTCTCTTTTAGTTGATGGTGTTATGTGTCATGACAAACTGATTAATAATGAGGCAAAGAATTTCTATGTCAATTTGTTCAAGAAGAAGAGAAGTGCAGGCCTAGATTTGATGATTTAGAGCTACCATCATTGAGTCTGCAGCATACTATTATGTTAGAAAAACCCTTTGAAGTGGACGAGGTGAAGAAAGTAATATGGAGTTTTGGCACAAATAAGTCTCCTGGCCCGGATGGATTTACAATGGAGTTCTTTAAGGCTGTGTGGGACATTATTCAGTTTGATCTAATGGCTGTTTTCAGGGAGTTTGAGCATTTTGGCAATTTGGATTGGAGGTTAAAGTGCTTGAAGTTTCTTTGCATCGTTTTTACCCTTGCAGTCTGCAGTCCTTGAGCGTTCATGAAAAACACCCAATCAGCCCAACCGAGATGAGTTACGTGGGTACATGAAAATACAAAAATCAAAACTAAAGTTAGGTTGACTTGTATATACGATAACTTTAAATTAACCAACGATTTAAGAAGTAAAAAGAAGGTTAAATCTATGGAAAGTATTTATTTGATGATCTCGTTCTTGGCTTTGCTTCAATGGGATAGATGTGATTGCTCGGTGAGAGCTACGTGCGTGATAACGTCTTGTAAATCTAAACGAAGGCACAAAATAGAAAAAGAAATAGAGAGAATTTCCATTAGATGTGTATAGAATACAAAGTTCAAGTCTCTATTTATATAGATAGAGGACTTGGTGCCCAAGGTATGTAAACCCTAATCTTAGACACAAAGGGCATCTTAGTAATTAAACTTAGGTTTATAACAGGTTTCTGGTTTTATTACTTTATTCTTTAATTTTTATTTTGAATTAATTTAAAAGAAGAAAGTCAGGATAATCCATTAAAAACCTCTCTTTCTTTTTCTTTGCTTTTCTTTCTTCTCTTCCATCAACCTCAAACTAAACAGATAAATTGATCAATTTTTTTTTGTGAAGTTTGCTTCCTAATCGTTAGGTACTTGTATCATTTGGGATCTTATCAATTTTCTTACTTAATCTCAATAAATCTATATTTTTTAATCAATATGATCAATCCAAAGCATAAAACATATTCTTACCGAACTAGACCAGATATTGCACTTCCACCGTGTTCAATATGTGTTGAAATCATTCAGAAACAAAAAAAAAAAAAAAAAAAAAATCAACCAAAATATAACTCTTAGATCATTGTAGATGAGAACTCAGAATCTATCCATCATATTAATTACATCAACTCAGATGAGATCTCTGAATAACTGTTTAGGAAATTTCTATTCATCACATTTAATTAATTCAATTCAGATCAAGATTTTTTGTTCTAATTAAATGAATTTGGACAACCAAATCATCAATAATATGAAAATTCCTTCGAGAAGATGATGTTGTTGGTAGTAATTCTAGCATTACCATATGGAGTGAGTTTAAGATCAAGGGTACCAGTGAGTCCATTTGAGAAGATCATGAATAAGTAATTCACCGTAACATTTGAACGACATGGAATAGTAATTTGTAGAAAAGTGCTAAAGTAACTTTACTAACATCTGGGGAATAAGATTTAATTTGTGTTGATGATGATTGACAAGAGATAACACAATAACTAGAGATTATACAAAGATTTAGGATTAAGAAGAAAAATCCATGGTCGTAAAACGCTAATCAAACAAAGAGAGATGATCATAGAAGAGAGATGAAAAAGAAAAAGGGGAAAAAAAGGCGTTCATGGAGCACTAGAAAATCGGGGAAGACTTAAAGTTTTCCAATTTTAAATCATAAAACATTAAAACCGGAAACCAGGTAAACAAACTAGGTGGTTTTTTGTTGTTTCCTAAACCAATAAACATGGCCGGAACGTGTATCCCGGTTTTGGAGGGGTGCACAAATTTGGACTCTTTATCTTAGTACTCCCTCCGTTCCTAATTAATAGGCTGGTTTTGTTTTTAGAGAAAATTAAGGAAATTAAGAGAACTAATCATTGAAAGTGGTCCTCATAACACTTGTCAATAAAAGAAATGAAGTGAAATGGTCCCCATGACAACATCGTGAAAAGAAGTAAAGTGAAATGGTCCACACGACACTTGTCATCAAAAGAAGTTAAGAGAAAAGTGGTCCCAGAAAACTAAAGTAACATTTGACTTTCCCAATTAGGAAACCAGCCTAGAAATCAGCCTATTATTTAGGAACGGATGGAGTATATAATTAAACATAATAACTACTCCCTCTGTTTCTGAAAGACCGTCCTCTATTCCTTTTTCGTCAGTTTCAAAATTGTGTCCAGCTTCTGTTTATAGTCATACTTTTTCAATGAACTCTCTAATATACCCTTGAATTCTTTATAATCATAAATCCATTTTTAACGTGACCCAATCTAAAATATTAAAGAAATTAGTATAATTGAGGAAACAAATATATCATTCATTCCTTTTAAGAAAATATACATTTAAATCTAAAAATTAAATTCCTTATAAAGTTTATACTTCATAAATTCGATATCTTATAAATTTTCCTATTATATTTCGTATTTATAATTCTCACAATAATTTTGGACAGTCTTTATTGCTAATATTTTTATTAAAATAAAAAAGGTAAGTAACTAAGGGTAGTCAAGTAAAATAACATGGTCTCCTTAATATTTTGAGAAAGTCAAAGCGGACTGTCTTTGTGAAACGGAGGGAGTATCATTCTTTGCAACTAACTTACTTAAGTCAAATTTTTGTCTTAAAAAGATGAAACATACCTTAAGTAAAAACAAGAACCTTAATTAACGTTATATAGCCAATTTGGGTATCCGAACAACATGAGAAAAGGTGAGCCTTGAGTGTCGAAAAGAAATAATTGAAACATGAAAAAGTAACATTTAGTCACGTTTTTGGCTAGGTTTCAGATCAAGCAAAGCTTGGCTTTTGAAACCAATTGTTGCATAGTCCATTACGGAACAGTCAACCATAAAGGTTTTGAAACTTTGGCTTAGTTTGGTATTGCTGCAGCTTTTGTAAAAGCACTTTTCATTGCGTTCTTTGTCTTGTCTTTGTGAGAAAAAGCAGCTTAAACGTTTGGTAAAATATTAATTAAAGTTGAAGTCGGGTTAAAAAAGAAATCAAAATGTGTTTGGTAAAATTTCGATTCAACCATTGTTGTTGTAACAAATGACAAAAAACAGTACATATCACTCATGGTAGTTTTATTCAATTTTATTGGGTTTAAAAATAATTATTTTTTTTACTATATAATATTAATGTTCATACTAATTACCACTATCATTATGATGATTGCTAAGAAATTATTTTACTTAACAGTTAAGTAATTATTTAATATTTATTTTTATTTTTACTGTTGACAAATTAAGTAATTATTCAAGCAAAAAATGAAACTAAAATTAAGTAATTATTTAATATTTGTTTTTATTTCTACTGTTGACAAATTAAATAAATGGTATATAAAATAGTTCGAAATAATAAAAAATAATAACATTTAAAGAATGCAATATAAGAAATAGTAAAAAATTGATTATATATAAATTTAAGGGTAATTTTGTCATTTATAAAATAAAGTAGGGATAAAAAAGATAAATCAAGCATTAAATTTATGTGGGACCACAGCTTATGCTTTTGTAGCTTTTAAAAGCTCCTCCTCCCCAGCTTTTAAAAATTGAGGAATTTGGGAAGTGCTTTGATAAAAGCACTTTGTTTTTTTTTACCAAACACCAACTTCAAAATTTATTGACATATATAGATTTTAAAAGTGCTTTTGAAAAAAATAAGCATTACCAAACCCACCTTTATTGTTGGTTTCGGAACCAATACAGAATTTGCAAAGCGCAAACTGTATTTTCACTGTTTCGGCACATTAACCAAGTCAGTAATAAAGGTCATTTTTACTAAGGTCAATTTCATTTTCATCGGCTATATGTATTTTTCGTCATAGGTGTTTCCCCAAAGAGTGAGTACTTTTCTGATAGATAGATAGATAGACAAAAAAGGAAGTAACCATAAGTAGGATAATCAGTATTCATGATATCCTAAATCTAATTGTTAGGGTAATTAGAAGTCCTCTAATACCTAAATCTAATCCTAAATGGTCGAAGACTGTTACCTGAATTGCCTTCCCGATTCGCATCATAGTAACCACCAACTGAAGTGAGGCCTTCCTACGGAAAAATATCATTACCAATGGATCCTTGGCATTTATTGAATTTGATGTTTATTGTAAACTAATCTATCCTTCATTTGATCTTGAAAATTGTAATATGCCTATATATAATTTGAAACATCCAATTTTAGAGATTATACATATCTTTATGAAACTAACGAATGAAGCATTTTTTGTACAACTTTGAGGGTTACTAAAACGCTTTATATTTCAATTTGCAACAACAACGTTAATGCAATATCTCCGAAAAGAATTCATCTTTGGTAATGTAGCAGATGTCTTGCAACAAAGTAACATCTTTGTTAAATTTCCCATGAAAAATCAACACAAAATTGGTTAAAAAGACCAAAATTAAAATTTCCTGGATGAAAAGGACAGTTAGATTTTGATACTGTTTAAATGGACAAAAATTTAAAAATAGGCAGGATGTAACCAGTTTCATCCTGCCCATTTTTAAATATTTTTTCTTATTTTTAATTTACACAGGATGCATCCAGTTTCATCATGCCTATTTTTTAAGTTTAAGCCAGGATGAATCCAGTTTCATCCTTGTTATTTTTTTTGTGTCCATTTCACCCATAAAGTTTTTTACTCGTCCATTTGAACCGTGTTTTAAATTTTTTTGGACAAATGACCCATTTTCCGAAAAATCAATTCAACATCACAACAACTTTTCGTTGGGATTGTGCATGCCCTGATAAAAACTGGCATTTGCATCCATAATACTAACTTAATTTTAGCTGGCAAATAATCATACGAGAGTAAAAGGATGGTGGAGAGCTACATGGAGTCTAAACTCGATGTTTTCATTTGGGATTGTCGATAGGTACCTGACTACACAAAACGGAACCCAGTGGATATTCTTCTATTGATATTAGTGTAGTCTGTGAAATAAGGAAAATTACAGAATAAAATGAAATTAGAAAATACAAAAAAATGTTGGCGCCAGGTTTTTTTTTTTTGATCGGTAAAAAAGGATTTTTATTACAAGCTGTCGAAAAAAATACATATTACAAATTCCGTCCAGGGAAGGACAGTGTATCCACCCAAAGAAAAACAACTTGAGAATTACAGGCAGAAGGAACAACGTCAAAAAAAAAAAAAAAAAAAAAAAAAAATTCCCAAAGCAAGCCAAAACAGTCAGAATAGGTACGTTTCAGGGTGGTTCGAAGATCACAGTCTTCCAATTAAGCATGAAATCTTTAAGAGTAATGTTTTGGAACTCAAAGTTGTAGGTGCAAAACCGAGATGCTAAGGTGTGTTTTATTTTCCAATGATCTTGTCGATAGTATGAGACTTGTTGTCGAAAGCTCTCTTATTCCGCTCTTTCCACAAGGACCATAGTATAGCAAACAAAGCTTTGATGACGAGAGGATTTCCCGGAAACATTACTAGGACTAGGCCATGAGCTTATCGCTATGGAAACTGTTGGAGGAAGCATCCAAATGAGATTGAATTCAATACAAAGAAATTCCAAATGTAACTTGCAGTATGGCAATGAAGGAGCATGTGCACATTTGTTTCTTCATCCCTAGTGCACAGGTAACAATGATTGACCCATGTGCGCCATCTTTTCTTGATCAACTGGTCTTGCGTTAAGATTTTGTGTCTAGCTGCCAACCATAAGAAGAAACTAACTTTAGAAGGCCATAACTTCGACCAAATTCTCTTAGGATGAACATGCTCTTGAGAGTCATCATCTACACCATTAGTCTTCACTAGCCAAAGATAACACTTTTTAACAGTAAACTCTCCAGCTTTTTGATCATCTTTCCATAATCTTATGTCGTCATTTATGGAAGGAACTAATCCCTTAGATTCCAGCAGGTGAAGTAGTGCAGCTATATCACTTATGACGTTATCGTGGACTCTTCTAGTGATGCCAAAATTCCATGTTTCAGAGGTGCTCGAGTATACTTCACTGACAGTAAGCGTTTTCGATGTTGAGGCATTGTAGGCTGCAGGAAATTGAGTAGCTAAGGGCTGCTCTCCAATCCAAATGTCGCACCAGAAACTTATTCTACTACCATCACCCAATTTAAAAAAAACAAGTTATCTTTGAAAGCTTCGTAGTGCTTGTGTATGCCTCTCCATACGCCACAACCATAAGGAAGTTTGGTATTCTTGGTGGACCACTCTGCTTGCATCATGCCGTACTTTTCTACAATAATTTTCTTCCACAAAGGATCCTCTTTTAAACCAAACTTCCACAACCACTTCATTAACAAGGCTATATTCATCAAAAATGCGGTTGTTTGATGCCTAATCCTCCTTGCTTTTTAGGCATTAAGAGACGTTGCCACTTCACAGTGGTGATATTTCTTGTCTCCATCACCATCATCCCATAAGAAGTTACGGATTATAGTTTCAAGTTTATGTATGACATTCATAGGAGCTTCAAAGATAGAGAAATAATAAATGGGAAGGGATGACAAAGCATTTAATTTATCATGGTTAGTTTACCTCCTTTAGATAGATCTATAGCTTTCCATGTTGATAGGCGAGACTTCATCGTTCTTCTAGTTTGTTCCACTTAAGATTGGATCTATAATTGTCCCCTAGAGGCAATCCAAGATAAGTAGTAGGCAAGGATTGCACATTGCACCCCAAAGAAACAAAGATAAGAATTGATGTTATGGACTTCCCCAACTGGCATAAGCGACGTCTTGTGGAAATTCACCTTAAGGCCTGAAATTATTTCAAACCAGATCAAGATATTGCGCAGATTGGAAATGCATTGCTGATCATTTTGGAGGAAAACAAGGGTATCATCGGCGAACTGGAGATGTGTTATTTTAGCTCCACCTCGAACAATCTCGAAGCCTTTGAGCCAACCAACTTATACCGCCTTTTCAAAGAGTAGATTTAGAGCTTCTGCAATGATCAAAAATAAAAATGGGGAGAGAGGGTCTCCCTGACGAAGACCTTTCGAGCTTTTAAAATAACCATTGGGGGAACCATTGATGAGCACGGAAAAATTCACTGGAGATAGTCGTTTTTATCCACCGTCTCCATTTAACTCAAACCCATTCTCTTCAAAACGTAGTCCAAAAAGACCAAGCTACATTATCGTAAGCTTTTTGAAAATCGATTTTACAGAGAATACCGCTTGTTGAAACCTTTGAGAGGAATGGATGCATTAGATTCGCAATGATTGCTCCATCCATTATTTGTCTACCCTCTACATAAGTCGATTGTTGATGATCGATGATTTTAGGAAGAACTTTTTTGAGTCTTGTGGCAATGATCTTTGATATAATCTTGTTTATGCTGCTCATTAAGCTAATTGGGCGAAAATCAGTGATGAACTCTAGGTCTTGCACTTTCGGAATGAGAACAAGAAAAGTTGACTTGAGTCTCCAATCTATCGAGTTGTTGTAGTAGAGCTCGTCCATGACCAGGAGAATGTCATGCTTCATGAAATCCCAAGACTTACTGATGACAAAGATGGGCATTCCATCAGGACCTGGAGCTTTCTCTTGGGCTAACTCAGCTAAAGCCATTTGAACTTCTTCTTCAGTGAACTTGATTTCAAGCTTGCTAGCGTCGTCGTGTGAGATAGAAGGGAAAGTGAGTCCATCTAGCTGAGGTCTAGAAAAAGAGTCTTCTTCAAATAATCCTTGATAGTAAGAAACAATTTCCTCTTTAATAATAGCTTTGTCGCTTGTCAAAGCCCCATTTATGTTCAACTGCGAAAATTTTTTTCCTCTTTGTTTTGATGATGCATACTTGTGGAAAAAGCGGGTATTATTTTCATGTTCCTCAACCCAATTGATTGTGGCTCTTTGTTTCCAAAAATCATTATGCATCTTCGCTAATCTCTTGAAATCAGCCTTTGTTTCAATTTTTTCCATCGCTAGTTCAGCATTATCAGGATCCAACAACAATTTAGACTCCACAAGTTGACCTGCAATGAGATTATTTTGAATTAAGGTGTCGATTTTTCCAAAAACCTCACGGTTCCATTCACTCAACTTTCTTTTTAGAGCCTGCATTTTCTTTGCGAGAATAAAGCCAGGAGATCCAATGAAGCTAAAGGATTGCCACCAATTTCGCATGAGCTCCAAGATTGTTGGATCTTGCAACCACATCTTTTCGAATCTGCACGGAGTTGGACCCCAACCTTCATTCTGTGTGGATAACAAAATGGGACAATGATCTGAAAATGGCTTGGGTAAGGTTGTTTGCTCAATCCTTGAGTAATTGTCTTCCCAAGTGGAAGAAATAACAAAACGGTCAAGCTTGCTCCAAGAAGAGTTTCTGCTCCATGTGAAGTGACTACCAATTAAAGGCAAATCCATGAGGTGATCTTTGCTGAACAAGAGATGCAAATTTCTTCATGGATTTAGAATTGCGGTTTCTGCTAGGATCTTTCGTGCAGGAATCTAGTGACATTGAAATCACCACACAACACCCAAGGTTCCTCCCAAATGGTTCTAATGTCTCTTAATTGACCCAAAATTGATTTTTTTCATTGTTAAGCACAGGACCATACACGGTAGTAAGTAACCAATTGAAAGTTTCGTAAATAAAACGGCACCCGATTGAAACGGAGAATGCACCTAAGAGGGAATCGATTACAACAACCTTGTTGGTATTCCACACTACTATAATCCCTCCTGAGTTACCATTAGAATCGAGAGCTACCCGGTCAAAGTTATTTCCTCCCCAAAATTGCTTCACTTGATACCTTTGCCAATTTGAAACATGAGTTTCTTGTAAGCATAAAATGTTAGGTTTCCAAAGACGTAACAACACTTTGAGTTCATCCCTTCTCTTTCTATCACAAAGACCCTCGATGTTCCAAGTTATAATTTTTGTATTCATGGATCAACCAAGTGAACGGATGCCGCCGTGTCTGTTGGATTCATTCTCCTTGTCTTCTTCTGATTGTTCAAATAATTCGAGAAGATTGAACTCGTTCCTAGAAGTTGATTTGTGCATAAGGGCATTGAGTTGATCTTCGTTTATGGAAAGAGACGCCAATTACGGGGCCAAATCTTTGAAACTGATTAACCAACGATTGAAGCTCTTGTAAATTTTCTACCGCGACTTGAGTATTTTGGGTAAGGGTGTTATTTGGAGAGCGAGTTGAATGATCTGCTGAAAAGTTTCCTGGTTGCTGAGTAGATTCACTTGATAACAAAGAGTCGAAAGAGTTGGGTTGTGTGGCCTGATTGGGCTTGTCCACTAGGAAAGAATCAATTGTCGTAACATGGTGTGGTACTACATGGGCTTCTAAATTTCTGTTGGTGCGGGTGTTGATCCATTCTGGTTCTGGGACTATGGGAGCAGAAAATAAATCAAATTCAAAATTTGAATTTGCATTTAATGTTGGTAGTTGCGGTTGCGAGTCTAGCTCGATAAAAGTACTTGGTCAATGACTTGAACCGGTACTAAAATCTCGAACTTTTCGGGTGCAATAACTTCTCTTGATGGGAAAAGAACCATTTGCTCTTCTATCCCGTGTTTCCAATTTTATTACTAATCCGCCATCCACTTTGAAGAAACGGGGTGTGGGTTCTAACCGATGTAGATGCACTGTTGATGAACATCATGATTTTGAATAGGTTCTGCAAAGTTCCCCGATTCAACGGTATGATACTCTTGGTTATCAACGAGTTCCACGTTGTCTACAATTTCACTCCGCAATCGGGAAGGATAATCCTTCTATATGCATCATTTTGTATTCAACATGAGAGTTCAACTGGACCTGCAACTTGTAAGTAGATAGCAGAATAATCAACACCATTCAAAGAGTTTGTATGAGAAGAAATGAGACCACCCCACATTTTGCCTATTTTCCTGTAAGTTTTTAGGTTCCATATGTGGAGTGGAACTCCATGAATCATAAGCCAAACTGGTTTTGGAATATTAGCTCCTTGTGATTTGATACTATTGGCTTCAGGTGACCATTCAATAATTCTCATCTTAACATCATTCATAACCCATTCTTGTTTGGATAAGATTTCCTTCTTTTTCTCGGTCGAATCAACAAAGAATAGAGCACTTAGTATTGGCTGTTTGTGATGGGAGATAAAGACACGGACCCTTGCAGCTTGAAGGTTGATTTCATTAGTTGAGCTACCTGGTCCATGGGATGGACTTATCTTGAATCTCGCATACTAAGGCACCCTTCCACCTGTTGTTGAAACGCATTCTAGGATGTTGAACATTGAGTGATGAAGTATTAGATGGTGTAGGAGGAGGTTGGAAAATTGTAGCCACACCCAAGCAAAATTTGATTGCTTCAGCAAAATTCATCCATCCTCTGCCTTCTCCACCAGCAGGAAAGAAACAAACTTGTGCGGGATCTTTCTTGGCGCGAACCTAGTTAGTTTAAGCATTTCACCCTTTCCAAAGAAATTTTCGACTATAGAAAGCTGATCATTGTTTTTGGTAAAGCTCCAATATGTTGGTTTTTCTCTTAAGGTTGAAGACTCTTGCTCAAGGATTGAACTGATCCATTCAAAGGCCGCTAGTGAAATGATAAATTCCTTGGCGCCAGGTTTTCATGAATCAAGGTCTTCATGAATTTGTTTCAACGTCAACAACAAAAAGAAAAACAGATTAGAAAAAAAATACATTTATCAAAATTCCCTGAAAAATTAAGTAAAAAAGTTGAATCATGTTGTTCCACCTGGATGCCTGCATCAACACTTAGTTAGTATAAAGGTCGGTTCCAAATGGCAAGGACGTAAAGAAAAAAATAGCAAGTTCGAAAAAAATAATCAAGATATGTTTAACAAATCATATACAAGACTCGTGCACCTAAATAAAATACATAAAATCTTTCTAAAATGTTATTTGAATACTAATTGATATGATAGCAGAATACCAGCTGATCCAGTGTGGCATCCAATATGGGGTAATAAGTGATTTATTTCTTCTATCCACGTCATGAAACACCAAAACTTGCATATTCACTAAAGAAAAACAAAAAGTAAAGCTTTTAAGGAAGAGGGGATCCGTGGACACTTTTAGATGCACAATATCATACACGATTGCGCCAATTTCTCCACAAAACTCAAAAATAACGAATTTAAATTTAATATTTTGGTCATACGTTCCTCTTATATGACTCTACATTCCTACCAAAACTGAGTGCAATTCGAGATGTATAACACTACCATCAGCCCCTTTGAAAGATCGGTTGATGGTGAGGTTTGGTATCTTGGATCATGCTCATTTTTGGTAGAAATGTGGAGTCTTATAAGAGGAATGTATCATCAAAATATTAGATTTAAATTCGTTGTCATCTGAGTTTTATGGAGAAAATGACGCAAATCGTATATGATAGTGAGCATCTAAGAGTTTCCACAGATTCACCCTTTTTAAGGAACACTAACCTACTTTCATCTTTACACTTCATTGTTCATTCTTTTCTTGCCAACACTAACCTCCTTCAACACCAAAATCCATAGCCATGATATCATCAATGAGTGTTATTATCAGTAGTAAGTTATTAACATCATGAGTACAAGTTATATCCCCACATATTCTCATACTACTTCACATTTAACTTCCACCAACATCAACAAAAAGCTAATGATCATCGGCAGGTAATGAATCAAACTAAGAGGTGATGATGATTTTTCTCCTAATAAAAAAGTATATATATGACAGTGCCCTACGTAACCAAAGAGGAAAAAAAAAAACTACCCATAAATGTGTTAATAGTTCGATATGCAAAATATCAAACCTTGCACAAAGTCCGGGTGCTAATTACCACGTCCGTAATAGGGCTGCAGAGATAAAACTCTTTTCGGTGAGATATAAATGAATCATCGACAGTGCCTGTAAAAAAATTAAAACAATGTGTATATTACATTATAGACTGGAAATTATTACTATTATAAATTGAACATGAAGATAAAGAGAAAAGAAGAACAATAAAAATGAAAAGAGAAACACCATTTATAAAGAATACGTAATTGTAGATTAGCTGGTTTCATGCCCACCACAGAGGTTTCATGCGCTCCAGGAGGTCTCAGGTTCGAGTCACAGTTGGCGCAATATTACAGAGTTTAACATGGACGGTAGAGTTAGTTTGCCCCCCTTTCGAAGACATTAGTCACACTATCCGCTTCGGCTCCCGACTTTGTTCCTCATGAGGCTCATTTGGTAGGCTAGCACGGCAACCTGTTCAACTTATGTAGTAGTACGCTGCTTGGAGCTTAGCTTGTTAGGCTTCCAATTATTCGTTAATTATGTAATAATATTAATAAAAAATTTCATTTTAAAAAAAATTAGGGGATATAGGAAAAGGACAAAAACGGGATCCAAATATCAAATCATGGTCACCCCTTATCTAAGTATTTTACTTAATACCTAATCTACCCCTCACTAATCAAGGTTAGTGATTAATAATAATTAGTAAAATCATAAGATTTTTGATAAATGGTTAGTGTGTGTTTTTATTTGAATTTGGGTGAGTGAGGTGAGAGTAGAAAGAGGGAAAAAAAAATTGAGAGGGAACTTTTTTTGGTGAAAATGGAGGATGATTGTGAAGAGAGAATTGCTGCTAAGAGGTTGAAAATTTGATTTTTTTTCTTTGAATCCGCCATTTTTGCAGCTGAAAAAGCTCGGTGCCGGCATGGACATGGTATGAATACAATGCCGGAAGCAAGCATATCGGCATGGAATTCATACCACGTCCATGCCGGCACCGAGCTTATCCCCCATTTTGAAATTCAAGCCGGCATAGTATTCAACCCAAAAACTATGCCGGTACAGAAGTTATTTTTTCCAGAACGCTACGCAGGGGTATGGGGGGGCGTAGCCCCTCCCGGCTGTGTTCGAGACAGCGGCTCGTAGAATTTTTTGGGGTTTAGAAATTCAAAACCTATTCCGTTTTGAATTTTTTCCGGTTTTAATCAGTCCACCACTGCCGGCATAGTTAGTTAATTCTCGAGCATGCCGGCACCGTTTCCGACATAGTATGTTGCTTTAATTTCTATGGCGGCACATGATGTAAAGTATCCAGAAAGTTGATTTTTTTTTCACTTGACTACCGGCATTGATAGATTTCTATCGAGCATGCCGGCACTTAGTTACGGCATTGAATGTTAGTTACCAAGCATGCCGGCACCGTTTTCCAGCATGGTCTTCATCAATTCCGGCATGGTTTTCATCACTTCCGGCAATGTAAAAAAAATATTTCCGGCATGGTCTTCATCACTACCGGCATGTCTTCATCATTTCCGGCATGTCTTCATCACTTCCGACATGATCTTCATCACTTCCGGCGTGATCTTCATCACTTCCGGCATGGTCTTCATCACTTCCGAATGTAAAAAAAAAAAATCGTTTCCAAAGTGAGGAGCCGGCAGAGAAGGAGAAGAGAACTTGAAAAGGAGTGGGGAGAGTTTAGAATTTGAAAGGGAATGAGGAATATTTGGGTTTCAAAACTCTAACCCTAAAAGAGATTAATAAGAAGTGGAGATGGAAATGGGGGATATGATTTTGTTTTTTGATTTTAAGTTTTTTGTTTTTTATTTTGAGGGAAGGGTATTTTAGTATTTTTGCCCCCAAAAACACCCCTTAGCAGACACTATTGGTTGGGGGAAGTAATTTATATCCCCCAATTAGTTTCTATATCCCAATTAGTTTCTATAGAACGCGAAATTGGGGGATATAAAAAGGAATTGGGGGATATAAGCACTACACCAAATTCTGGGATTAGAAACAGAACCAGGCCGTTACAAAAACGGGTTGTAACGGACCTCGCCTGTTGCAAAAGTGGGTGTTACATTTTTTTTGTAACGGCTTTGTGGCGTTACGAATTTTTTTTTGTAACGGCCCTCGTCGTAAAAGGCTTGAGCCGTCACGAATTTTCCACGTGGTAAATGGCTCGGGGCCGTTATGATTTTTTTTTTTGCAACGGGGATGTTGTAATGAATTTCAGAGCCGTTATTAACTTTTTTGTAACAAAAAAAATTATCGCAGGTCAACCTTGACTGGTCAAAATTGGTCAGATCTTGACCAATTTTGACCTAGTCAAGGATGACCCATATTCATTTTCTATAGGAAATAAGCCGGAATTCCAAAAAACTACTTGCATACACATTTCATTTCATCCTCCACAATCAACAATATTTTCTTCAATCAAATTCATCTCACATTCAATCAATTCTTATCACATTCAAATAGCTTAATACAAAAAAGAACTTAAATTCTTCTAAGTATCAAAAATTTTGTTAAGTATGAAATGCTAGGGGGATACTAAGTATCAGTTCATAGAAATTCTTATGTTCACAAACTCATCTAACTTAGAAACACATAGAAACTTACAAAACTTGCATCTGCTCTCCAACCTAATGACTGCCTTGTTCTCCAACATTTCTGCTCCAAACTTACAATAGAGCATCAATTCAATTAACCTGCAAACACAAAAAATATCTATTTAGATGTCGGAAATATGCACAACAAAACTAGAGGGGAGAAATTATGAGGTTACTGTTGCCAGGTAGTAAGAGAGGTGGAGCAGGCAACTTACGACATCAGCACCAGCAGCCACAACTTACATGAATTCTTTAGTTAGGATAACATGATATTGCCTGAAAACATGCATGGTCTCCCCAACTGCACAACAGATTCAAAAACTTAGGTAAATGTCTCAAAAACAGATAAGAAGTATAGATGCTTCTGGACCAGGGATAAATGCATTTACTTGGCAGGATGTATCGTTTGTGATGCTTCACAGTAGCTATTGACAGAGATTATTGGGAAGGCCCGACAGTTCACTTTCTGCCAAGTGTGAACAAAAAATATGCCAACTACACCAGAACTAGAAAGAACTTACCTCATAGGTGGCTTGTTGAATATCTATACAAAGAACGCGCTACATACTAAAGTCTCAGTAAATATTCACTACCTTGTAAATCAGTTCTCTCGCTTCAGATCGAAACCAGTAACCTCCATATAACCACCTCTCTTTCCTTTTCGCCTTGATAACTGGCATGAAAACAAGAGTTTTCGGTTCGGAACTTAAATTATTTCATTTCTTTTCCGATTTATAACATGAGAGACCACATACCTTTAGAAACTGACTGGAAAGATACTAATGAGATGTCGTTCTCGCCATAACCCATTGATCTAGCAACCTTATTGAATGAGTGGAAACTCTTGTCCTCAACAAAAATATTTTCTTAGTAGACCTGTAAATAACTCAAGCTAGCAAGCCACTTACGAACTCCTATTTCTGTAATGTCCTGTTAGGCTTGAAATTTATGCTGAATAAACAATTTAATTGATCGAAACTATGAGGTAGAGCTGAATTCATATTCTTAAGGAACTTGGGAAAATCGTTTCATACAAGATTCAAGGTGTTAGTTCAATTCCAGCGTTTAAAATTTTCTAATGCGTTAACAAGTTCAAGAGATTAGAATCCATTTTTGAGCGTAAGAAAGCACCTAAGTCCTACTAAATAGTTACCTCATCTGTGAGAAGAACCAAATTTTCCTTCTTATAGAATTCTACAATTGCCCGCTGGTTTTCCTCTGCGAGAACCTATAAGAATGTAATGGAATCTTTAAGAAACTTGTAACAAACGTCTTTAAATGAGTAAAGGAGAACAAGCTCTCAAGAGGGTTTCTGCTTGGACTAGCTTAAAAAAACTAATTGTATGGAAAGCAATTGATTGTTGTTGTTATACCTGACCAGTTGGATTGCTTGTATTTATCACTACCAAGGATCGAACTGTGATGCCTTTTGACTTGGCATCTTCCAACTGTTTCTTAAGTTCAGAAACTTCCAATCCCCAACCGGTAGCCTCATCGAGATAGTAAGGCACCTGCAAGAAACCAGTTTCGCCATTACTAGTTTATCATGAGAGTACTTGAGTAGCACAACTGTGTTAATACTTCAAATTTTAAAGAAGATAATTCCATGAGGGTTTCTGCTTTGGTACTTACTCATAAAGGTCAATCAATAGTGCATAAGCCACGGAATTCTTTGTGGTAAATAACGCCTTTTTCCTTTACATTTTTCCCCTAAAGTTTTACACACAAACCATGAACACATTTTAAACCTGCTCATTCTAAGCATCCATACACTCTACACATCAACCAATCTCAACTGTAATATCATCATATACACTATAGAAGGAGCAGATGATGTTGCGCTGCTGCTGGTGATGCACTTCCTTGCAATGTTCATTTAGTTTCAATCCCAGCAACTCATGTCCCCAAAAATCACTGCCAAAAGAAAAACATTATCAACATTAGAACAAGTAAGGTTTGAGGCCATACCAACTAAGGAAAAACATTAGACCAAAAATATTGCATTATCAACACTACAAACCATATAAACAATTTCCTTTTCGAGGTCAAAGAGAATTTGAGAAGTATCTCCATCTCCGAATCTCTGTGCAAATAAATCACATGCATTTAATCTACATATAGAAGGAACTAAGGAATTTCACCAACCAATCCCTAAGGTAACAGAACACATGAGAAACCAAGGATAAGCATGATCTTAGGGAAGACATTGCAAATCAGTAAATTATTTTCATAAGCATGAGCTAAAGAAATCCTCAACCAACAAAATAAAAATCACCAGCCAATCCCTTGATGCTTCATCGATAAGTAACCTCCCCAATTCAGCCACTGCAGTCTCTATTTCCTTACCCCATTGCTCGATTTCTACTCGAGTTTTTAATCCTCATACATAGTCCTCTGCGCCTTTGTCTTTTTCTGAATTAGGTGACACCTAATTACCAAGGCAGTTATAAACGTGAATGCATCAAAATAATGTAAACATGGATTAACAGTTATAAACATAGTTACCCTCATTATAAACTTAAAGACCATATGTTTGTTGAGTGGTTAGGATCAGCACAAAGAAACAGATCATCGGAGAAGCCGAAGAAGCAAAGACTCATGGAAAATGGCCATAAACAACATAGCTTTGGACCAGCTCTTCAAAGTTCAAATCCTGGGGAGCAACAACACACCCTGAAATCATAAAATAGACACCCATGTTAGAAAAACAAACCTAAAATCAGTTCATACTTACAAGCCCTAAAATAGAAATTAACATAAACTAAAATCAGTTCATACTTTCAAACCCTAAAATAGAAATTAAAACAATATATCAATATAGAAATTAACATATTCAGAGATTATATTATCAAATTTAGCAAATGAAACCCAAAATCGATTAACATATTCACTGATTAAGATGAAAAAACCCAAAATCGAATCTAAGATAAAACCCTAAAATCGACAATGAAAAAAAAACCTTAAAATCGACGATAAAACACATACCCAATTTGTTAATCGATTCAAATTGAGAAGTTTTTGTGATGATTGAGGTTTTTATGATGATCTTAAAAGAAGAGAGGATGAGAGCAGAAGAGAAGAGAAGAGAGTCTGAGAGCGAAGAGAGAAAAATGAAAAATGAAAAATGAAAACTGAAAATTTGATCCGCTTTCATTAGGGTATGCCCATATCACGCATGTGAATCGCACACGTTGGTAGGAAATATCCTCTAGTGTTTTTAAATTTGGGTGGAAACATAACGGTACGCGTGTGAATGGCACACTCACAAACTCCAGGTGTTACGATCCTGGTGTGACCAAGCATGTGACTGGCACGCCTAAAAAAAAAAATCGTAACGGCTTAACCCTGTTATTAATTTTTTAAAAATTAGTAACGACTTGAGCCTGTTACAAATTTTTTATAACGGGCATTTGTAACGGGAAATTCGTAACGGCCCATAAGCCGTTACGAATTGCTGTTATGATTCCAGGAATTTGGTGTAGTGAAGAAAAGGACAAAAAATGGATCCAGATATCAATTCGGGGTCACCCCTTATCTAAGTACTTTTTTAAATCCTAATCTACCCCTCACTAATCAGGTTTAGTGGTTAATAATAATTAGGAATCTTAAGTATTTGTTAAATGATTAGTGTGTATTTGTATTTGGGTGAATGAGATGAGAGTAGAAAGATGGAAATTTTTTTTGAGAGGGAACTCTTTTTGGTGAAAGTGGAGGATGATTGTGAAGAGAGAATTCTTTGCTAAGAGGTTGAAAATTTGATTTTTTTTTCTTTGAATCCACCATTGTTGCAGCTGAAATAGCTCGGTGCCGGCATTGTATTCAACCTAAAAAACCATGCCGACATTTGTTGGAAATTTTCATAAATGTTTGCCACTGTCCGGGGGGGTCAATTTTCTGGTTTTGATCTTCAAAACCTATTTATTTTAGTTTTAATCAGTCCACTGCCGGCACAGTAAGTTAATTCTTGAGCATGCCGGTACCTATGCCGGCATAGTATGTTGCTTAAATTTCTATGCCGGCACATGATGAAAAGTATCTAGGAAACTTCAATTTTTTTTCACTTGACTACCGGCATTGATAGAAGAACCATCGAGCATGCCGACACTTAGTTACAGCATTGAATGTTAGTTACCAAGCATGCCGGCACCATTTTCCGGCATGGTTCTTCACCAATTCCGGCATGGTCTTCATCACTTCCGACGATGTAAAAAAATATTCCGTTTTGAATTTTTTCTAGTTTTGATCAGTCCACTTCCGGCACAGTTAGTTAATTCTCGAGCATGCCGGCACCGGTTTCCGGCATAGTATGTTGCTTTAATTTTTATGCCGGCACATGATGTAAAGTATCCAGAAAGTTGAATTTTTTTTTCACTTGACTACCGGCATTGATAGATTTCTATTGAGCATGCCGGTACTTAGTTACGGCATTGAATGTAGCTACCAAGCATGCCGGCACCCGGTTTCCGTCATGGTCTTCATCAAATTCTTCATCACTTGGCATGGTCTTTATCACTTGCAGCATGATCTTCATCACTTCCGAATGAAAAAAAAATAATAATTCGTTTCCAAAGTGAGGAGCCAGCAGAGAAGGAGAAGAGAATTTGAAAGAGAGTGGGGAGAGTTTAGAATGTGAAAGGGAATGGGGAATATTTGGGTTTCAAAGCTCTAACCCTGAAAGAGATTAATAAGAAGTGGAGATGGAAATGGGGGATATGATTTTGTTTTTTGATTTTAAGTTTTTTTGATTTTTATTTTGAAGGAGGATATTTTAGTATTTTTGCACCCCAAAACCACCCCTTAGCAGACACCATGGGTTGGGAGAAGTAATCAATATCCCCCAATTCCTTTTTATATCCCCCAATTTCGCGTTCTTTCTATATTCTTTATAAAAACCAATACATCAGGTAAAATATTGTTATTATTTATGTAATAATCAGCAGAGAATAAATAGGTGGGTGGTGTCTTTGCATTACAAATAAAGACGATATTTGGTCGATATTTTTTTTTAAATGAACCACATAGCTATCTACAGTATAACTTCTTTAAAGTAATACTCGATAATATAATATTCTCTTTAAAATAATAAAATTTTCCTGGTCCCGACTCGGGCCCTTAGTGCTAAAATAATAAATTCGATAAAATCATAAAATAATACATTTCATAAGTTTCCCTTAAGCATTAATAGGTCCCAAATAATATATAAAATAATAATGCTACTGTAAAAATAAAAAATAAATTCCATACATGTACAATTTTTTCCAAATATGATTCAATATTGGTTTGATTTTCTTAAAAATTCAAATCAAGTTGTATTTCATCCCTAATAGTTCGTGGTGCACTCACAAGATCCGGAGCCACGTTGTTGTGTTACAAGAAGAAGTGTTGAAGCTAGTGTGATTGATACTTGGAGTGGTTGTATTCTTATTGCAATTAGTCAATAATATAATATCTCTAAGAAATTAGTCCATATTATATTTACAAACTACAATTATTATTTAACCTCCAAGCTAGTAATTATCCTATATAATATGTATAACTTGTTTTTTCATTTCTGTTACTTGATTAGACTGGATTTCATGCACACCGTCTCTATAAAATATAATCCTTGTGGGCCTGACACGCTCTTCGAATAGCCTTGACCTACATAAAGATGTCAAGTGTTCCTTGTAACATGATACAGATAAACATAATATTTTAGAAACCTATTATAGGGGCTCCAAGAAAAGAATTTTGAGGGCTCCTAATGATTTAAATATCCTACAATGAAGATAAGGGGACCTAATTGACCTAATTCATAAGAAAAATACTAAAATATCCTTAAATAGGTTTCTTTTTTTAATGCACTCTTGTGGCGTGGGCATTATTGAAAACCTAAAACTAATTTGTTTTCATTCCTCTCCTTTAATTCTTCAATTTTCTTCTTCCCCATCACCTCCATCGCTTATTCCTTCGATTAATCGTCAATTCTTAAAATAATTCATTATCGATTAACACCATTTAATCCACCCGCAATGACTTCAATAAGGTAAAAATCAAAAACCCATCTTATTTAATTGGTTTCAATGCATGGATAAGCGGAATCGATCGAACTGGGTTTTTGAAAAAACAGTTTCAGAACTGTCTACGGTTGGGAAGTATGAATTTTCTCAACCGTAGACAGCCTACGGTGGGGAAATATGAATTTTCCCAACCGTAGACAGTACTGAAACTGTTTTTTGCAAAAATAAGTGATGGGTTTTCTTAGTTTTTTCTTTTTATGATCGTCATCTTCATCACGACGGACAAGAAGAAGAGAGAAAGAAAAATAATAGGTTTTTTTTTTATGATCATCATCTTCATCATGATTTATGAATGAAAAGAGAATGAGAAGACAATAGATTTAGCTTTTTGTATATGATCATCATCTTCAATCATGATTTATGAATGAAAAGAGAAAGAAAAGATAATAAATTTAATTTTATAATTCATGGAGGGTATTTTAGCCATTACAAAAAAATAGTTACATATGGGGTTTTGTTGATTAATGTTTCAAACCCGATTTTGTCATCTTGTGAGCCCTCAAAACCAAATGTTTGGAGCCCCTATAATAGGTTTCATATTTTATAGTTTCTCATTTTAATTTTCGAATACGTTAATTAAATAAGATTAAAACTATAACATGTTCCATAATGAAAGATTATCTCCTGACCATACTTCAAAGATCAGTGATGATTTCATTTATATGACACTACAAAGAAATCAAGCAACGGTATCTGGAAACTTTCGGCCGCTCTAAGAGCTAGCACTATGGTGCTGCATATCCCTTCCCTATCCCTCTTATGTAGGGATGGGATGGCACAGAGAAGCCAATCTCGCAATGGGGGCTCGCTATCCCTTCCCTACACGGATACTTAGTAGCCGTGTCAACAGTGCCAAACGGCTTCTCAGTAGCCGTTTGAGTCAACTCGTTGACTTGACCCAAACGGCTACTCAGTAGACGTTTTATAGGTTTAAGTCTTCAGAAGCGACGTCGAGCTCCCCACTTATTCTTCTTCCTTCTTCTTCTCTATTTTTCTCCTCTACACACCCAAAACCAAATCACATGTATCCGTCAAACACCAGCGTCCATTTTTCATAGGCGTTGAGTTCTTGAACATCTTTAGTAGGCAGAGTAGCAGCATTTACAAAAACGGTGGTGAGTGCAACATCTTCTTCTACGGTATACCCAACCATTACCATGTTAGATATTAAAACCAAAAAAATGAGACACAAATGATACTAATGCCAATTATTTTGGATTGTTTGTGTTGAGGAACTTTTTGTCAATTTATAATATGCATTGAAAGTGGCCGTTGGAAACTAGCCGTTACTAAAGATCCGTTGGTATAACAAAATATAATTCAAATCATCGTAATTAGAAATATATAAATCAATGTTACTGAAAAGGAAATTACATAACCGGAAAAGAAACACGGTTTGACTTAAAAGAAAAAAATAATTAAACTAAGCTATTAAAAAAAGAAATTTTTGTTCCCTTGCCTCTCCATCTGCCTGGCCAATTTGGCATTCTGTTTTATTTCAAAGTACTTTTTTGCAGTTGCAGTCATCTTTTCGAGGTCCAATTGCATTATTTCCCTTTCTTCTTTCTCTCGAGTAGCTTCAATTTGTTGTGTTGTCTCTAGCAACTTTTCCATAATTTGGTTTTGATGTTCCTGACGAGGTGCGACTGTCATTCGGGATTCTTTTAGAAAATCAACAAGTTTACTGCCCGCATCGCTCATTTGGGAGGTGTCGCGGGTTTGCTTGACCCAGCGACCTTTTTATTCATAAGGGCTTTTTTCGCTGCTCTAGAAATGCGTTTATCTCCTGTAAATCCACCTGACGACGTTCCAGGTAATGTACTAGGGTTCGTACCAGGGGTATATCCTAATGGAGTAGGGATACCGGTAGGGACATTATATGGGTTTTGAAATTGATTTGCAAATGGAGTCTTGATGAATTGGCTTGTAGGTGGATTCTGGGAAAATGGGTTTGGAGAACTAAACGTATTAGAGAAATTTCCATGAATTTGAGATGACAGAGGATTAGAATCTTGGTCCATATCTTCAGCTACACCCACTTGTACATCTTGAACATCTTTAAGCAGTTCATACTCGACATCTCGCTCAAAGTTTTTTTTGTATATTTCAACATGTAAGCTTTTCACAATTAACATCAACAACAATGTAAACAAACCATAAATAAGATACGCATAAATTAAACTATTTAGAAACCACATATACAACAACTATAATGAAACATAGTTAAATAACATACCCGGTTAATAGAGTCTAAGCCTGGATTACTTATATTAGCTCTTGCAACACAATCGGAAAACTTTTCCACTTCAGTCTTGATTTTGCTAAACCGATTACGAACGCTTTTTACAGTACGTTCTTGTCTATTCCCACCACAAGCTTCCACAAATTTTTGAAAAAGGATTTCCCAAAACTCTTCCTTATCTTCATAACTGTTATAACCGATACCAATGTACTCAGCAAGAATGTGATGATCTTCCAAAGTACTAAATCTCTTTCTAAGTTTCCTTTTTTGCGTCTGAGTCTCTGACATTATTGAGCAAAACAAAATTTAAATCTATTACTTAAACTAAAAATAAATTGGAGAGATTGATGTCAAAAGAAGAAATTTGTAGTGAAGAAATCAATTGATGTAAGAAGAAGAAATTGATTTGGTGTGGTTTGAGTAGAGAATTAGAGTGGTGTTTATAGAGGATTTTGAAAAAATGACCGTTGCGATCCGACGGTGGAGAAGATAGAACCGTTATTAATGATGGATGGTTAGGATCGGGTGTGAGAGAGGTGTAAACGAGAAAAGGTCAAACAAATGTTTTTTCTGAAACGACAACTGAGTAGCCGTGTAAAAAGCTACGGCTACTGAGTATCCGTAAAGCGTAAATTTATACGGCTACTCAGTAGCCGTGTGATTTCCCTTCCCTACAAGCGGGATCAGATGTGATCCTCCATATAGAGAATGGAAGGGATATTCCTACTCATGTAGGGATTTGGGAGACCATAGGGGTTGCATTTTTGGTTTTTTGAGGGAAGCTGAGGGATAGGGAGGGGATGAACCCCTCCATAGTGCTAGCTCTAAGGGATTCTTTTAGGGATATATACCTTTTCCAACATGTATATATATATTCAAATTGGTAGATAATCTTCATTAACAAATCTTTATAATGTTTATTAAGGTAAACGTAATTATGACATAACACTTCATTATAAATAACAAGTAATCGAAAATATATAGTGGTCAAAAGTAATCGTTGCGATTTGATAAATTTACTTTTAATAATGAATGGATTTTAATTAGTTTTATTTTCCATTCAAGTATAATACGTAAAACACGTTTAATATATTCTTTATATAAAAATAGAGTTTTTTCGAGCGACGTGGTTAATCGGAGTTTCTGGTTGATTCTGGCCCCACCATTTTAATTTTATTTGGTAATTTTATAAAATTTGGACAAAAAATCCAATAAAATATCTTTTGGCTTACAATATTTTAAAGAAAATATATTATTTAAAATAAGTAAATCTTATAAATTAGGAATGATAATTAAATCCTAACATTAAAAACACAACAAATAATTTAAATAAAATGATGTTTATACTACTCATCACGATTGAATTATGCATCCTAACATTACAATGCATAAATACAAAAATTGACATAAAATATCAATCCATCATGATTACACTACTTAAAATTAAATGACTCTAATTACAATTCCAAGTTATTAATAATTAATGGGATCCTAATAGTACAGTTACAATTTTGATCAAGATAAATTAAAGATTACACAATTTCAATCTAGATGAAACTAAAAAAAACTGGATCAAATTTATATCAGTGATTAATTAATTAAATTAAAATTTGAACTAAAAATACCTGAAATTATGGTTGATTGATCAGGATATATTTCTTCCTCCATTAGAAAGAATTAGTTGAGAAAGTTTTTGCATATCAATCCTGAGTAAAATAAAAACACTAAATCATGAGAAGAAGAAAAAAACAAAAGCAAAAAATATTGTTTTGTGAGTGGAGAAAAGAAACGATAATTTCTAGTTTCATTCATTACATTTTTTTTAACTTTTTTTTTTCGTTATTCATTCTATCGAAAAAAACATTCCATATATATCAAAAAGACTTTAATATAATTAACAAGAAATGATAATTCTCTTTAGATATTTACTATCAAAAATTCTTTACTGTAATTAGACGAATATAATAGTAATATTCTAGATACTTTCCTAAAATTAATCGATATATATAGAACTAAATTATCTTCTTAGAGATTTTTTTGATAATTATAACAAAAACACTTAGAGAAGGAAATATCTTTAAATACTCATAAGATATTAATTCTAAAAATAGTAGTATTCTGCTGTATAAAAACGCTTAATCAAAAGCCAAAAGCTCATTTTTTTGCCGCAACCTGTTTTAAGGCTTTTGTTCTACATATGCTTGCTTGCAGAATTTTTGTCATCTGATTCTTGGTTGCCGTTTAGTTTTGCAGGTAAAATACAAAGCTACTTCTCTCATTCGAAATCATCCCAGGTGATTTTCTCTTATTCACAACCTAAAATCGGTTGATCTCCTTTTCTCCATTTTCTTTTTTTGGAACCCTATTTTTCTTTTTTGTTTGGTTGTGTGCATCAAATCGATTTTATGAGGTATTTTTCTTTTAATTGATTCTCTTTTAAATTTAATTGGTTTCAGTAATTAGTGAATTTTTATCTTCATCTTTTCTATTAGGATAATATAGGGTATTTATGTTATAGCATGTATCAAGAGTGTTCCCCATTTTAGGGTTTCTCGAACCTTAATCTCGATTTTGGAGTTTCTATTATTATTTGTTAATTTTTACCATGTGATACAAATTTATTAATGGTTCACTATTACATGCAATGTTAACCCTCTGTCGTGATTTGAACATGTCTTTTAGAAGTCTGTGTAATTTTTTCTATTTCGATTGCATTCAACTCAGGTGGTTTTGGAAATGTCAAGCCAGATAATAACCATTGTGTGAATCAAATGATAACGTTGTTTCTCTTGATTCAGCCAAGAACATGGGGAACTCAAAAAATCAATACGGTATCTGCTTCTTTGAGTAGGCAAAAGCATGGTCTTAGTAGCCCACCATTGGGATTATACAGAAAGGGTATCTTAAATCAGTGTACTTTTGAATGACAACACAAGTTCCTTTAAGGGAGCAAGATGTTAACGTTGTAAGTCCACCACCGATTTGAAGCTACATGAGGATGAGGTTTGTGCTAACCGTGATGCAGTGACTTTCTGATCTGAAAACCCACCGGACAACTACCCCACTTCCTGCCTTCCATTGTCGGAACTTCCTACGAAATACCCACTGAGCCACTAACCCCACTATCTTCAACGTCTTTTCGATGAGCTTATTCCACAGTCCATATTTTCAACGTCTCTTCGATGAGGTTATTCCACAGTCCATATTTATGCCTTATATCATTGATCTTAATTATAATATTTTTCTATTTTGTTAATTTTGGGTATCATTAGATTTGATTATTCGATGAGATTCATGTTTGACTATGGTTATTAATCGGGTACCTTAAAGAATTGACTGAAGTAGAACGTGCGGCAACGCCCAGAGAAACTGTTGGAATATCAGGTTTGTTTTCTAAAACTAGAAAAGAATTAGGGTTAATTTGATGTTATGGATTTATTTATTTGTGATGCTGTGGTTTTGATTAGTTATAGAATAAGAAATGAGGTGAAGTGAAGCCGCAATCTATTGTCTCTTTCTGAATCTGTGTGGTAAGTTTTTTTTTTTTTTTTTTTTTTTGTGTTCAACAACATCCAACTAGCTATTGTCTTTTTCTAAACAAATTTCTATGGTATTAGGCTAATAGGGTTACTTTTTCTTTCCTTTTAGACAGAATCTTTGTTGATCTTTTGTAAAATATGGTTTTGATTGTTGAAGAAATACCTCCATTGGTTCGATTAAATTTGGCAAACCTCCATCAATTTCAGCAATTAAAATGAACCGCACCATTGGTATAGAGAGAACTGAGCTATTAAAGGTCGTATGAAATTCAAGTTCTTGATATCTTCCTGATTATTTCTTAAATCCTTTTTTCAGTCCAGTGTATTTTGTGGTTTATAATGTTGCTTAATTAAAGCCCCAGTTTTAGGAGGTCAAAGAAATGGTTGCCTTGCAGTTCCATCTCTGTTTTTTTATCATTTTTTTGCATGTGTAAAGAAGACTTGCATCTCATGTCTCGACACAATTCCTTGCACAGTTGAAATAATCATACTCCATCAATGTCAAGGAATAATAATTAACTAGAGTGATGTTGTAAATTATCCTAACCCCCATTACACGATTATCCTCTCCTACCGGTCATTTGTTGCTCTCCTGCATATGATAAAAAAAAAAAAGCCTTGATGCATGACGAGTTTGTTTATGGTTATTCTGTTTTTGATAGTATCATTTTCCTACTCTGGAACCCAATTATTTGTTCAATGGAATTATGTTTGGACAAAGATACTGAATTATGTTATAGCGAAATGGCGTCATGAAAAAGGTTTCCATGCCTCCCTTCCCAGAATGTATTAACCTCCTATATCAGTTGTACAGAGATTGATGCTCTTGTAAAGACTATAAGTGGAATGTAGTTACTACCTTAATACATCAAGTTCAAATTACTAAAGCGGAATGTAGAGATGCAAGTTCAAATTCTAGGGAGATTGATTTTGTTGGATAATTCCTCTACTCGCATCTCTATTTTTAGGCCGTGACAATGAAACAATATTTCAAATCTTAAATGTAACAATATGTAACTGACAGGTGGTTGGGTTAACTAATGCAGATAGATTGAGCATGTTGGGTCCAACCTGGAAAACAACCTCATTTGATATTGTCTAATGAAATTGATTACTGAAGAGGAAATTGTAACATGTATCAGTTGAATGAAGTTTGGTGGTCAATGTACATTTCTTATAAATATAAATATCGACCCAACTTCTGTTGGAAACCCCAAAAGAGTTCGACACCATGTACTGGCATCCTCCGTGTAGTTTTTGAGCTACGATCTTTCCTTCGCTTTTGACAGTATACTTATAGTTTCTACCCCGCACCTTAAGCATACTTAAGTCATAATCACTTGGAAATAAGCTTTCATCCAAGATCTCCGCGGCTAAACTTGAATATAAGCTTCCTCTCAGATATTCCAAGTTCCTCTTAATTATCGCTTAGGCTAGCTTAGATTAAGCTGTCATACATACCATTATACATTTTTACTTTCTAGGTTTCAGGTTTACTCCAAAAAAGAACGAAAAATAACTATTTAAGACTAAATACTTAAATACGTATTTGAAAAACATTTTTTTATAGGTTCCAAGTTCCTCTTAATTATACATTTTTTTTTCTTTTTAGGTATCTTTTTGAACACGTATATGAAAAAAATGAAAAACTACTCCTGGAAGCTAGCGATATTACTCGCATCTTAACTGCTTAAGTATAATTTTGTCCATACTCGCATCTAAAGCTTAAGTAGAGTTGGCTCCATTATAATCTTTATTCTTTTTTTAGTATCAACATATGGAAGTATAGTGACAAACGCTTTGATGGATACAGCTGATTAGATTTTTTACATTTCCTTGGAGCATCCAATGGAGTTTGGGTTTGTAAAAATTGTTGCCAGTTAGTATTTTACGTAATTCAAAAATGAAAACTCTCTCCAACAGAATGTTTCTTTGACATGTAAAAGGGCCTTATGTATCGGTGTGGTTAGCAGCCGCCACGGTTGTTCCAACTTAAGTGATTCCCAACTACGAGAACTAAATTTAGGAAGAGCATTTTTGCATACCGGTAGGACATCAATAGCTAAAATTGAGTTTCAAGTGAAGGATAAGGATGTCTTGGTGTCCAACTTATAAGAGTGCTTGATATAGCGGTGAAGAAGATTCTTAACTAGAACACAGATTAGTGGTTAGTTCCCTATTGCCATAAATTAAAAAAAAAAAAACGGGTAATTAAATTATTTTGGTAAATGTTTAAAAAAGAATAAAAACAAATATTATGAAGCTTATTGCCATAAAAAGATTTATTTTTAAATGATTGAAGATAAGGAAAATTTGAGCAGAAATTCTATAATCATAAATATTTTTATTTATTTAGAAAGGAATGAAAGTTGATAAGAAAGATATTAAATAGATTTTGTTTCTTCATGTATGGAGATACAATTTAACTTACCCAAAAAAAAAAGATACAATTTAAATTTTTGCATTTCTAACCACACCCAACCTATGGAAAATAAAGCTACCTAAACCACTACCGAGCGTCATTGCTAACCAAACAATTCTTTAGACGCTTGAAGAAAGAAATAAAATCATCACTAAGCTCTCCTAGAGTAGTAAAATCTAAGACACCCAAACCATATCCATGTGCAACACAATCGACAAATATTTGGTGCGCTTACGCGCGATTGCCTTCGATATAGCACGCCCGGAATAAAAGCACGAACAAAAATCACCGGTGAAGGGAGAGACTCTGTGACATCCATACACACATCCTGCCCGTTCTCCCAATTAAGTACAAGGATATCGGCTGGCCTTAAATCCTTGTTATCATCGATAAAATACCCAGTTCGCTTCCTTACGTGCGGTACACGAGGCTTTGTAGCGAGATATCGTAGCTAAATCACGAACTAAGTCATGACGAAACTTAATCCCAACATCTTTAGCACAATGAAGCGCATGATCGCCAAAGATATCCATAGGTTTATCACAACAAGAGCATAACCCCCCTTCGACGAACAAAGGAATACCAAGACGATAGCAAACTACATACTGAGCGTCGGGGCCAAGGCACTGACCGAGACCACTAACCGGGACAGCCAAGAGATAGTCCTGAGCATGCTTGATTTGGTTGCACTGCCATAGCACAGAGTCTCTAGCAGATAAAGTAAACTGGACAGGGATTCGCTTCTTAACCGCGCCAAAATACGTAACTGCCAAAGAGTGCATAGAGGGAGGGGCAGTGTCGTCGACGCAGTAAGTAGGAGGCAAATCACATACCTGAGTAAAATTCTGAAGAGCTATCTTGTAAGCAGCACCACTATCAGCAGGAAACAAACTACCAAGTATCACCTTCCGCAAAGAGGCCGTCTGACTCTGGGAGGCAAGATAACAGATAAAATCGAGTGTCTGCCATAGTATAAATACCAAGCCCCCCATCTATGATAGGTAACGTAGCTAATCTCTGTTGCAGAGGACCGAAACCAGCTCCATCTCCCGTTATCAGAAGCCTCAAATACTTGAGTAAGTGATCGTCAAAGAGGTCAGCGGCTCGTTGTATAGCAGCAGGATTGGTGGTGCGCATAGCAAAATATAATCTGGAAACACCGACACAGTTGCGAAGCAACAACATCTCACTCTGAGGATCTTTGAGCTTTTTGATAGCCGACATTAATTGAATAGTCTTGTTCACCCTACCCAAAACCATGTCGCTCATGAAGTCCATGTCCAAACTCACAGGTCCACCCAAAAGTTTGACCCCTTTGCTCGGCCTCCCAATATCTGCGGGGAAAATACCTTCCTCGAGACTACGAGGATCGAGAGTGGGCAGGAAAACTTCTGTCTTCTTGATATTGAGATGCGGTCCCTAGCTGGTCCTTGATTCTAAAATCTTCAAAGCTCTGGCAACCTCCAGAGTATCTCCGACAATAGTACCGTCGTCAAGATACCAAGCATGTAAATCGAGTTTACACCGAGAGGAAATGGACTTCACTAGAGGGTGAAGAGTCAAAGCAAATAGAAGGGGACCGAGAGGATCACCTTTGCTTGAACCCCTAAAGAAGAGGACAAGACGATGCGGTCGTAGAAGAGTTTTGCGGGCCTTGCATAGCAGAAATTCAACCCAATGAGAAATACTGGACAATGAAGCCGAACCTCCCTGATAAGATGAGACCTACAAACCATGTTGAAAGCATTCGAGAAGTCAATAAGCAACATTGACATCTTATCCGAATGCCCTTCCAGCTCCAACAAACTATTGGCAGCATGAAGTATGCTTTCTCCCCCTACTGGCACACCAACTCCAAACTGATGATCCCCCAAATAAGAAGACATGGCCTTGCCAACTGAGAAAGCGGCAACTTTAGAAACCAGGCGTCGCCAGATAGTACCTACCGCAATAGGCCTTAAACCACCACCAGGTTTGAGTAAAGGCGTCAGAGGAGCACTGGCGATAAGCTCTCCCAAGACCCTCGGACACTTTCCAGCCAACCAAAGGTTGACCACCCCTGTGATTGAAGCCAATAAATCATCCGCCACAGCCGCCGCTGCGCCACTCAATGCGTCAACCAAATGCTGCGCACGCAAACCATCACGACCGCACGAAGTACCTCTTGGGAAACTCCTGATAGCCCTCCGGACAGCCTGTGAATCAACCGAGACCGGCTCACCACAGAGAACTTCCTCCGGAATGGAAGGGGGTGGAGATGTAGGGTGCTTCGACTGCAAATCTAAAAACGTGTTCTCGCAGCGAGGAGCAACACCATTAGAAGATAATACCCGGATGGCCGCGGCATAATGTCCAAGCTCTAGCTTCTTACGGCAAGCACTCAAGTTGGACGCATCTACTTTCTTCTCATTGTCTGGTTTGGAGCTTTGATGGTTTCCCGGCAGCTGCAACAACTTAGTGACCAGCTGAAAACAACCACCTGGTTCTTTCCAGATCAACAGCGCCCGTTGGATCGCAGCTACTTGCATTCGCTTACGATTGCATGACTTCTCATCAGCCTTGGGTCTGTAACGAACCAACGTGCAAATGGGTAGGAGGATTAGCCTAATCCAAGCAACAATATCCGAAGGTTTGCTTAGTACAAAGTCCAAGCACACTTTCAGAGTGCGAGAAAAGCTCAATCTGCACTTATGAGGGATGCTGGCAACCGTGGGGAAGGACCTCTGGAAAATGGCACATAACAAATTAGGTGTTAGAGAAAGCTCCTCATCGCACAGCGCCTTTGCAGACAAAGCCTCAGATAACACCTTGTCGTCGTGACTGGCAGGTACTACCTCAGCGATAGCTGGACTAAACAACACAGGTGTTGCAGCAGGCCTGTCGATGCCGTGGAGTAGAAAATCTGCAGAGATGCCGTTGAAAGGACCTGCAATGGTGTCACAGTGAACACCTTTCCCTTTGCATGGGGACTTCCAGGTATGAAGAGTCCATACAGGAGTGCAAAGCCATAGTTGAAGATTCTTTGCAACAAATCCTCCCAGGCACTGAAGACTGTACTGTCGTTGGCAATGAGAGCTCTACAATGGGCATTGTCCTTTGAAAAAAGAATGTTTAGCCTGTAAGTGATGCATTAAGGAACCTCCAGCGTAACCCCTCCCATTGATTCCATTGCCACAGTTGTCAAGGTTCTTGAACGGACAACTCACATATCTGTTCTGAGAAGGGGATGGCGATGTCCGAGGAGATGGAGGAGGTTTACTGGAAGATTGTGTCACAGACCTGGCTGAATCTGCCATGGCTAAACAAAACCCTAAAAGAAGAGAAAAAACGAAAAAGAAACAAACCCTAGTCGACAAACAACAAAAGGAGAGGCTGAGCAGCCAAAACCGTGGTAAAACAAAACCCAGAAAGCAATAGAAAAAAAAACAAAAAACCCCAGAAAGCGAGTGAGACAAATCTGGTGAAAAACCATGGTTTTCAATCACCATGGCCGATCGCCGGAGCTCATCGCCGGAGGAGAGAGAAAATTTTAAGTTTTTTTGCATTACTTTTATTTTTATTTAATATTTTGTTTCTTTATAAATTTTATATATTAAAGATATTATTTTGTTTCTTTATTTTTATTAATTTTATAATTTTTAAAATAAAGGTATAAAAAGAGCGGAAAGATAAAAAATGACAGACCAACATAGAGTAAAGGACAGAGGAAATATTTGATTCTAATTTTTCTATATTATTTTAATTTTAATTATCTTTATTTAGTGACTAATTTTCATTTGAAAGTATTTACACTGCAAAGAAAGAAAACCAAAAGAAGTTATTAAGTTATCGGGAAAAAATACTACGTCCATTTAACCTCAATGATATACCAAATATATCGAAGGACATAATCGAAATTGGGGAGCTTATAAAAAATCAAATGGCTAAATGAAAATCTTTTCAGCAGATTATCATGTATTGTTATCTCGGTGACACTTCTGCCGATGAAATACATGCACATAATTATTGAATGGATCAAAAAGGTAAAAATATATTAAAAAAACAACAAAAACATAAACTCCAGAAATTTAAAAAGTATCAAAATTAGAAAAAGTCGAAAGGGCATAACTTTTAATTGTTTGCTTCTATTAGATTTTATTAGTTTACTGGATGTTTTTTTTTTTTTAATTTTCAGGATCATGAGCTTATTGAATTTTTATTATTTTAGTTTTTTTAATGATCTTATTTGTTTTAAATAAAATTAATTTTAAAACATCATAAATGAGACATTGGCCAATGCGTAGCATGGGTGACCAACTAGATGAGTTGTGAATATGGTAAAGCAAAGGGAACTCAATATAGTAAAACTTACTAGATGAGTTGCCTCTACGGAGAGTGTTGATCATAATTTGCACTCCATCTTGCTCGATGCATATGTTAAAAAGGACATTTTTCTTCGTTAGGTTAGAACTCTCTTGAGAAAGGAAAGACAATTCTTTCTTCATTACAACCTCAACTCTCTCCTTACAGCGCCTCATGTTGCACACGTTACAAAAAAAAAAAGATGATGACCGAATATATTTATATATTAAAAATTATTATTATATTCTTTTTATTTTTTTATGTATTAAAAATTATTTCAGCTAACTGCTCGGAAGAGTAGATCATCACCTGCAAGACATCCTTTCAGTTAAAAATGAGGAAATAAAACATAACAAAATAATGTGAGGAGCGAATAATTAACTTTGGATTCACTGATGCATGCAGGTATAAAATTCATCTTAGAGTGGTCGATCACACTTGAAACACGACTTTTATTCTTATGGATATAGGCCAGCAGAGGAGTTCTACATTTATCGATTATAGCTATATGTTTACAAAAGAAATATACTGATACGTTTGCATAATAATGTCCAGAGGAACAATCTATGGACGCATTGGCACTGATTTGATGGACAAGAAACATTTTTCTGATGTGTTGTTTTTAAGGTTCGATATGGAAACCAGATCAAACTATTTCATGATCTTAAAGGGTGATAAGTACGATAGTCCTTATTAAGACAAAAAGGAAGCGGAAGAATGCTTTACTTCGAAGAGGTGAAAGAATGCTTTGCGGAAATGCCAAAGAGGATGTGAAAGAAGTTATGAAGAAGTTCCTTTTCATTGTATTATCTCCCTCGGAATTTATATTTGTTTTATCCCTTTTTGGTTTATTTTTTATTTCTTGCACACCAACTCATGTATTAGATTAATGAAGTTATAATATTTTTGTATTATCCCTTTAGTATCAATTTTGTTAAAATATTTTCGTCTTAATGAAGTTAGTTTTATAAAATGAAGCAAAGATTCCATAAATAAGAAACAGACCCGTGCATCGCACGGGTGGAGAACTAATTAATATTAAAACTAACCCTAACTGCGATTACATTTACAATTCGAAAGAAGTAAGAACTTTGATCAAAGTTTATAAATCAATATACATAGAGTTGTGAATGCTTACCAGATCAAAACATGCTACCCGTTCCACAAAAAGCGATCGTTAATCCTGTTCAATAGTTCGAAATAAATCTGTCAATAAAAACCATAAAAATAACATAACATGATTTAAACAAAACTAAAAATGAGAAACCAAAAAACCTCGATAAAAAAGTATAATCAACCAAAATGAATATTGGTTTCAACATTATTTTTTTTAATATTATTCATTTCACAAAATAAAAAATAGAAACAGTTTTCTTTATTTGACGTGTAGAAGATACTCAATAATTTTTTAGGAAAAATATTTCAAAAAATAAATATAGTTTTCCGAAAATAATATTTATTTATTTATTTATCTTATAGGTAAATATGCTAAATATATTATTCATTCCGTAAGATATATAATAGATTATATTATGTGCGAAAAAATAATATTTTTTGCCCAAATTTTGTTATAGCCATTTAATATACAGATCAACAAATATATAACTAAAGAAATATTTATATTATTTTTAAAGTAAGTATCTGCCTATACTTATACGAATATTTAAACAAATATTTATATATTTATTGATATATATATTATATCCAAAGCAAAGTTGATTTCTTATGGCATTTTTCTGGGCTTGGTAACTCTATATAAAGCATTCGTGCAAAACCAAAATTCTATGGTTTCCACGTTGCTTCTCTTTTTGATGATTATTTTGTTCCCTTTCTTGCTATTTAGATTGTTTTTAATATGATCCACTTTTGTTTGTTGTTTTGAATGTATCATAGATCTTGCACATGTTATAAATGTTCGTTGAAGCGGCGCATAAGTCAAAGAATTTAAAGGTATAAATTATTCTGCGAATATTTTTCTAAATTAAAAACAATAATTATCTTTTGATTAGCATGTCTAAAGGATGCATAAAATAGATTTTTTTTTAATCTGATCCACTTTTGTTTTCTGTTTTAAATGTATCCTCGATCGTGCTCAAAGAATTTAAAGGTATAAATCATTCCGTGAATATTTTTATAAATTAAAAATAATACTCCCTCCATTCCATTTTACTTGCTTTTTTAGGGTTTCTTTTGTGTTCCAAATTAGATGATAGTTTTAGTATTTTTCCCCAATTTTCACTAATTTACCCTTGCTTTGGAATCACACCAGAGAATTAATACTCATCGTAATCAACACAAAAAATTACGTTAATTTTAAAATATACCCCATGGAAGATATATACTCAATCTTGGAATATTTGGTAGTACATCCCAAGTAAATTGTTATGGGATTAATAACTTTCCTAGAATCTAGAAACACAAAACTAGGCTATTTAACTCTTTAAGTGGGAATTAATATGGGTATTATTGGAAAGATTTTACTTTCTCTGATATTTCTTAATCTCCGTGAAAAACTCTACAACGTCAAGTAAATCGGAACGGAGGGAGTAATTATTTTTTGATTAGTATGTCTAAAGGATGCATAAAAGCTTATTAATGTATATTCATATTGTCGATGTATCATGCGTATTGCTAGATCAAAAAGTTAAGGTTTGTTTAATCTCAACAAAGATCATGTTCAATAATTTTTTTTTGTTTTTTTTGTTTTTTTTTTGTTTTTTAGTATGTTTTTTCGTTGCTGGTCGACTAATCAACAATTTTATGATTATTAAGGTTTGTTTAATCTCAACACACATCATGTTCAATAATTATTCTTTTTTTTTTTCTTTTTCGTTTTTAGTGTGTTTTTTTTTTGTTGTTGGTCGACTAACCAACAATTTTATGATTATTAAGGTAACAAAAGATATCTTTGCACGGATTGATGGTACTGATACAGTCAATAATTTTGTTTACCTACGTCTGGATCAATAGAATTGTTGTGCTATTACACGGTCTCAATGGTGGAATGAGCCGCCATACCCAAGCAGTTTTGGATGGTGACAGATCGAGTCTGTCTTTTAATCGATTCAAATAATTTTTAGCATGCTTTCTTTTTTTGTTTTTCTCCTTCTCGTGAGGTTTGGCATGTCCCCCTCATTCTATTTGCTTTTCCTTTTATTAATGAAATCTCCACACGAGTCTTTCCAAGAAAAAAAGATCAATAAAATTGTTGCCGCACTCTCTTAGTTGTATGGAGATCATGGCAAACGAAAAATGTATCTCTTGGTTGTAAGATCACCATTAATTAATGAAAAAAATTGTTGAAATAGAACTAGCTGCAAAGAGGCACTGAACTTAGTGGAGTATTCAACCCAACTGTGAAGGCCTCTGCCAAAATATCTACTGAAACGCTACAATTCTTTTTGGTTAAGTTCTGAAGCTTTCAAATACTGAAACGGTGATACTTTTTTTACCGTACATAGGGGGATTAACGATTTTTTTTGGTAGAGTAATAATATTGTGATACCCAAAGATTAGAATTTGGTCCTTTGGTGTGTAACGACGATCTCTTTTCTAAAACCCCAAATACATTACATTCCTGCAAGCAATGCTAATCGCACTTTGTAAACCGAATAATGAGATTCCACAAAATATAAGACCAATAACCAGAAAATTTCTTTAATATTCCTTACGAGTATATTTTTTCTTTAAGGTCAACATATTGGAGGAAAAAAAATGAAATCGATAAGTACTATCATTTATTTTCTTCTACGCATGAACCTTATCTGCATCATATCAAATACCATATAGTTGTACGCATTGTAGTTCAATCTAAAACAAATATTATAATAATTTAAGGTGTGTACGAGTGTTTTAGGCTCTCATACATACGAAGGAGCAATATTAGACTATAATGCGATTCTTTGCTAGATATGGCACATATATTGTGTAGCTAGACGTTTTGGAGAATATACAAAGATAACTGTGGTATTAGAATGCAAGCTTCTTATCCTATAAACAATTTTTGATATAATCACTAGGCCTATTCCTAAGCATGTAAAACCATTATATTTATCATATATATGCACTCATTATGGGTATGCCAAATTGCCAAACATATATGCTTATATGTCAAATATCACATATATACAAACATAAGCTATGGAGTCGGGCGATAGAGACTCCATCGCTCGATGGTCTTTCCATCTCCGAGTAATTTTATATATATGATATATAATTTCTCTTTCTCTCCTACTTCTTAATTATTCTAATATATTTTTATATTTAAAAGGTCCCACTAAATATATTATAACACTAAAACTTTTATAAATACCCCACCGCACAAACATAAATATATTTTTTATTCATTAGGGTCCCACCCAACATAATTAAATTTATATTTTTAATCAAATTTTGTCGTGAATTTGGCATACCCATAATGAGAACTGGGAACAACACAAGGTTTACACAATGATTCTACTTGAGTGTAGAAGCTTTGATGAAAATGAAAATCTAACATATATTGGCATTTCAAATACATCGGACGGACCAACAAATTTGAAAATTAACTTCATCAAGAAGAATAATTCACGGGATGTGCGTCAATACATATTTGATAATACCAGATTATATACCGTATTGTTCACCAGCCAGTGGCCTACAAGAATGTGATCAGTGAATAAAAATCTATTATGATTTGGTTTTAAATTTGTTTCCTTTAGACTTATAATTTAGAGTTTCTCTATTATTCTTTTACTGAACTTTAGGTTGTTTTTTCTTAAGAATAACTTTGTTTGATATTTTAGGAACTACAAGTATGCATATATTGTTTTGGTAGTTGTTTTGATAGATTTTGTCTAAGTCACGAATTCATTAGTTCCAACTTCCAGCATTATGGAGTGGTTTTTCCTGTCATATTATGAGCAATTTTGCAGATCATATGATGTTTTATGGAGTTAGCTAGCAATGACACCATTTGAAAAATCCTTAACAAGTTATTTAACAAATTAAGACCATTTTATTAACCTTAAGTTGATGAATACTCACAATTCTCATGGTGCAATTCACCCTTTACCCTAGCACTCTGTAAATGCATTGATCTCGATGGAACCTATCACTCTTACCAAATGTGCATAAACGTACATGTTCCAAATAATCGAGACCAAATATCTTTAAAATCCAAATAACATATAGTTACAATTCTCAGTAGTCAACAAAATATATATGTCCAACCATAATTATCTTCTTTATGTAAACCACAAATCAGAGGTTTTAAAAATATGATGGTGCGCGTTTCGAAAGAAAACACATAATGGAGCTGATAGAATTACGTTTTTATCTTCTTAAACTACTCGAGGAAAATGGTATGTTTTTTTCCTTCTTAAACTGCTTAGGACAATTAAATCATGTAAGTAGAAAACAGTTCATGCAATGTAGCATCGAAAAGCTGTGTAAGAAGGTATTGAGAATTAGTTATCCTAATAACTACTACCTTCATACCGATATTTTTCAAGAAATACAATGATACATTTGCATAATATTGTGAAGGAGAACAATCTAGAAGATTTTTTTGGCAATATTTAATGATTTGAGGATAATAAATATATTTTTTTCTATTTGTTGTTGTTTTGGTTTCAACATGGAAACCAAGACAAAGAGAAAATGAAGAATATTTATGTCCAAGATAGCGATCGTTGCTTACAGGGACAGAGAAGAGGTGGAAAAATGTTTTACGACCAAGAAAAAGAGGATGTCAAAGAATACTAAAAGAATTTCATTTTCAATGCATTGTCTCCCACAAAATTCATATCTGTTTTAGCCTTTTTTGTTTTATTTTTTTGCGCACCAACTTAAATATTAGCTTATTGATTTTTACCATTTTTCTTTTCATAATTTTTAGGTTTTGGTATAAATTAGTTTTAAACATGAGTCCAATATTCCACAAACAAAAAATAAACCCGTGCATCGCACGGGTGATAAACTAGTTATACAAGTTTCTAACAATGTATATTGAAGATTAATACACTAAACGTGGAGGGGATTGGCTCAAACTGAATATATTTTCAATTAAAAAAATTAACGAAGAAGGATCAAAAAAGTTACATGGTTATGATGACAAATCCGTTGACACGGTTATCATTTTTTCTACCAAACCCAACCGGCAATGAATTTAAAGCTAATATTCTGGCGACATGTTCCTCGTATAAAACTCTACATGCCTACTGAAAATGAGAGAATTCCGAAATACGAAACTTCACCATCCACATATTTTAATTTCAACCGTTAATCTTCAATGGTTGATATTCAAAAAGGTAGATGGTGGTCTTATACATCTCGGAATGATCTCATTTTTGGTAGGAGTGTAGAGACTTATAAGAAGAACATGTCATCAAAAAATTAGCCTCGAATTCATTTCCCTTTGGGTTTGGTAGAGAAAATGGCGCTAAAATGTCAAGATTATGTCATTATAACCATGTCAACGGATCCTACACCATTATATATTGCACCCGTATCTTAATATTTTGGAAAATCAACAAGTTATACACGAATCCGAATTTTCCAACCCGCATATAAATGCATCGTAAACACCATATTTTTGTGCATTCAACTCGAATTTATCCTACGGTTTCTTTAGAATGTTTGACTCGTAAATGATATCCCCATCTTTATTACACAACATGTAATTTCAAAACATCTACACATATTTAACCACTAGTTTGATGATTTTTCACGGTTGATTCTTCCAAATAATCTCATCAAATTGCAATTTTTTAGCAGGATGAGCTGTCGTTGATGCCAGATGTTTTCTTGATTTCTAGCAATCATCATAATAACAAAAACGAAAATTTTGTCAAACTAAAAATGGATATATGCCTCACCACATCACAATCGTCATCAGATAATAAACCTTTTTAATCTTGACTTTTAAGAAACTTAATCCATTTTCGAGGAGAGAGTTAGCAACATTATTTTTTTTAATGAAAGCCAACTAATAAAATGAAATATCAATATCGATGACAAAAGAAATACCTCATTCGTAAGATAGTTTTGTAATTGGCTTGCTCTCGTCACTGTATTGATAGCAGGAACTACTTCTTTGCAAACTAAATCATTCTTGCATTGAAATTAGGGAATCTAATAAAATATTAACATTCACTTCCCCTTTATTCTCAATCATCTTATTGTTGCTTATAGCTGCTATAATTAGTTTGCTTGACTTGATAAATTCTTTTCATTGCATAGTTTACTTATTGCTGTGATTTACTCTGTACTAGTTGATTTCAATTGACAAGAATTGTAGACCTTCTGACTTTGTAGAATTAGCAGCCAATCTTTGAACCAATCATGAAAATTATAGCATGGAATGTCCAAGGTTGTGGCAATCCATTTACGCAAAATCATCTTAATCAGTTAATCTCTAGAGAAAAACCTGAAATTTTGTTCTTATCTGAAACTAAAAATCAAAGACATCTGGTGAAGAAAATCCTTAAAGATTTCCCTAATACTTACATAATAAATCCAATAGGACAAGTCTGGGGTCTAGCCTTAGCATGGGTGGATGGTTTCCACTTTGAAATTGTGCGGTGGAATTTAAATATGATTAATATTCTAGTACAAACTAACTCAAACTTCTAAGAAATGGCTTCTTACTTGCTTCTATGGAAGCCCTTATCCAAACAACAGAAAGATTGCTTGGGATTTCCTCACTGATATAACAGAACAAGTAGATAAGAATCCAAGGCCTTGGGTCTTACTAGGAGACCTTAATATGATATTCAGCCAAGATGACAAATGTGGAGGATTACCTTCAACAAATCGAAAGTCTTATTTTCAAGACATTTTAAACAATGCTTGTCTTTTAAATATCGGATTCAAAGGATGTGAATATACTTGGAATAATCATAGAACTGGCATAGAAAACATTCAAGAAAGACTAGATAGAGCAGTGGTCAATACTGAGTGGAATGCTTAATTTCCAAACTATGAATTAATACACTTAGTGGCAGTTGGTTCTGATCACTGCCCAATTGCTCTTACTCTTGACACATTAGCTGTCAAAGTAGCTCATACTTTCAAGTATTATGACACATGGCACAAGGAATCCTCATGTGTACAAATAATTCAAGAATCCTGGAATCATGTTATAAGAGTTTCTCCTCCTGAAACTTTAGCACAAAACCTCACAACCCTTCAGTATAACCTAGACTATTGGAAGAGAAACATTTTTGGTCTACCTGCTAAGCAAATCAAAAAGGTGTTAACACAAATAGAAACTTTAAATACATCTTTGCATGTTTATAAAAACCTGGCTTGATTGGGGTATACCCATTTTGTTCCCATCCAAAGGAGTGTGCTAAGGGGTGTCTAAAAGGTGTTAAAAGACCAAATTGCCCATACTAAAAAACCTTGCCGGCCAAAACATATAAAAAAAAAAATCAAAATCTTTCTTCTACACTCTAACTATACATGTGAAATCAAAAAAAAAAAAAAAACGAAGAATCAAAACGAACCAAAAGTCGGCAGGGTATTTTTTGTCGACCTTGCCGACCAAAATATAGTCGGCAAGGTATAAGGTTGAATAACATGCCGACTTTTCATCTCTAAATTTAGCAATTACAGGGTCGGCAAGATATCCATATCTATATCTTGCCGACTTTTCATAACATCCATATCTATATCTTGCCGGCGGGTTTTTTTTTGTAGACCTTGCCGACTAATATTTTTCAATAGCCCTCTCCTATGTGTCAAAAAAAAATAAAGTCGGCATGTTCTTCATTTAAATACCTTGCCGACTTATACCGCCGGCAGGGTTTTTCAACCGCCGGCGGGGTATTTTTCACCAGCCGGCGGGTTTTTTTTGTAGACCTTGCCGACTAACCTGTGTGTCAAAAAAAAATAAAGTCGGCATGTTCTTCATTTAAATACCTTGCCGGCTAAAATTGGTCGGCATTTTATTAAAACGTATACCATGCCGGCTAAATATAGCCGGCACCTTCTTCAAACGTCGACCTTGCCGACCTTTGACATTTTCGAAAACCCATTTTTTTGATCGAAATCGAACTCATAAGACGGGTTAAAGGTTTAACCTACTGAATTTTCATTTTCAAAAGTTTTAATCTAAACTCAATTAATTAAGCTAATCATATTTTTTAGTGTTAATTAAACTAGGGCATATTAGCCATTTTGAAAATACAAGGTTAAGGGGTGGCTTAGCTTTACTTCAAAATGACCCTATTTTGTCTTATTGGGTATACCTCAATCACGCCAGGTATAAAAAGGAAGAAAAGATTAAGGAAAAACTTACTCTCTTAAAACAGCTTTATGCAACCCAAGAAGCAATAGCCAAACAACAATCTAGGGATAATATAGTTCACTTAGGAGAAAGAAACACTAAATATTTTCACACTAAAACTATGAAAAGAAGGAAATGGAATAAATGCATTAGAAAGAGCAACAATGAAGTAACTTTCAAAAGACCTGAAATCCAAGCTACTCTGTCGACTACTTTTCTAATCTATTTACCGCCCCTCCTACTCCTTTAGCAATGCCTAACATTGATCTCTTTGAGAGTATTAATCCCTATATTTCCCTTGAAGATAATGTTCTTCTTAACTCTATTCCTTCGGGGGATGAAATTGGTCAGTTGTGAAACAACTCAAACCAAATAAATCACCAGGACCAGATGGTTGTCCAGCTAGTTTCTTTAAACAAAATTGGGAAACAGTAGGAGTTCAAGTCATTTCCTCTGTTCAACATTTCTTCTCTTCAGGTTGCCTTCATCCTGACTTCAACAAAACCTTTTTGTTTCTTATCCCTAAAAGTAAACACCCTAAAGACCCTAGTGAAGTTAGAACCATAGGACTTTGCAACACAATTTACAAAATCATAACGAAGATCCTAGCTAATAGAATCAAACCTCTCCTTAATAGCTTCATTTCACCATTTCAAGCTGCTTTCCTATCTAAAAGACAAATCTCAGATAATATAATTATAGCCCAAGAAATAATCCACTCTTTTCAAAAGAAGAAGGTGAAACATCTTTGGAATGGGGATCAAAATAGATATGTCCAAGGCCTTTGATAGAGTGGATGGCTTTTCCTTATCAAAGCTATGAAGGCTTTTGGTTTTGACACTAACTTTTGTAACTTAATCTATCAATGCATTTCTACATCTAGTATTGCAGTCCTACTTTTGAATGGTAGTCCTGGGGATTTTTTCAAACTAACTAGGGGCCTTAGACAAGGAGACCCACTTTCACCTTATCTATTCATCATTTGCATGGAAATTTTTTCAGTGCTTTTCCTCTCTGGAGAAGAAAAAAATAATTAATGGAGTTAAAATTACTCCAAAAAATAGTCATATTTCTCACCTGTTTTTTTGCCGATGATTGTCTTCTTTTTATAAGAGCTGATCTTAGAGAAAGCCATAATATTCTAAAACTTATAGAATCCTTCAGTTTAGCTTCAGGACAATTGATAAATTTTGATAAATCTGGGGTATTCTTTAGTAGGAAAGTGCAAACTTCTTAAAATAAAGAAAATAGATCCTAAAGATACCTACCTAGGAACCCCCATTTTCATAAGTAGGGCTAAAATCCAGCTCTTTGATTCCATAGTGGAAAAGATGGAACAAAAAATACAAAGATGGATGGGAAAAACTTTGAATCAAGCTAGTAAAATGGTGCTTAACAAAGCTTCTCTAGCCAGTATGGATAGCTATCAAATGAGCTGTTTTATCCTGCCTAAGAAAATCACAAATAAGATTGATGTTCTTCAAAGAGACTTTTGGTGGGGTAAGGAAACAAACTACAAAGGATACTACCCTATATCCTATTCTTTCCTATGTAAACCCGTAAATAAAGGAGGATTAGGATTTAGAAATGCCGAGAAAATTCAACCTAGCAATGATTGCCAAACTAGCATGGAGACTCTTAAATGAACCCAAAGCCCTTTGGGTATCACAGTTGAAACCTAGATACTTTAGAAAATCCTCTGTTTTCAAAGCAAAAATCCCTAATACCAGTTCCTGGATTTGGAAATGTATTAGCAAAGGAATTCTGCTAGTGGAACAAAACAGTATATGGGAAATAGGAGATGGAAGCTCCATAATCATTTGGGATGATAACTGGATCCCAAACCTAGAGATCAAACTTAGTAGCCTGCGAACAACTACTAACTCCAACCTAACACTTGTGAAGGATCTGATAGACCCTTCTACTAAGAAGTGGAATTACTCTTTACTTTTGAATATATTTCCCTTGTCTATTGCCAACAAAATAAAAAATATTAGGATAGCAATAGGCAAATCTGATACCCTTAGATGGCTACTTACAAAAACAGGGAAATTTACAGTTAAGTCAATGTACAACAAACTCACTGAAAAAACTAGAAACCACTACAATCTAGGTCAGTCCCGATTCCTTTTGGAGCTCTTTATGGAACTTAAGAGTTTCTCAAAGGATAAAGATCTTTGCTTGGAAATGCTTATAGGATGCTTTGGAAACCAATCAGAAACTAGCAAAATTTATGGAAGACATTCATCCTAATTTCCCTTTAGAATGTAATGATGTAGAATCAATTGAACATATGTTATTCTTGTCCATTTGCCAAATAGGTTTGGGCTTGTAACCCCACCCAATTCAATTTCAATTCAATAGCTCGGTAACTTTTCTGGACATTTGTAAAGAATTGTTAGGTAAACAGAATACCATTATTCCTGTGGAACTTGCTTTGTCAAAAGCCTGGTTTATATGGAAGGACAGATGTAACTTAATGTTTGAATATAAACATAAGACCAGTGCTCAATTAAGCATAGATATCAAAAGACACTTAGAATTTTGGTACAAAGACCATCCCATACTGACACAAGGGTTGATGAATGGAAACAAAAATATTAATTGGACACCCCCAGGGAAAGCCCAGTTGAAAATAAACATAGATGCAGCATGGATATCAGCTAACTTGCCAGCAGGTTTCTCTTTAATTCTCAGAAATGATGCAGGAATTCTTGAACAAGGAAGAGCTGGAGCTCTCACAGCCACTACCCCTGAAGAAGTGGAAGCACTAGGACTTTTGCAGGGAGAAAAATGGGCAGTGGAAATTGGTATGTCTAACTTTTCTCTAGAAGGAGATTGCAAGAACCTTTTTGATTACCTTAATGGAAAGGAATCCTTGTTAGAATGGCAAAACATTCCTATTTTAGATGAAGCTGTCTATGAATTAAAGTTCTGTAATAATTTTTTGGGTTTTCATTTTGTACCCCGATCAGCTAATACTGTAGCTGACTTAATGGCCAAAGAAGCCAAACACTTTAGCACTTTCCTTAACTGGAGAAAGCAAATTCCATATTGCATTAAGGGAGCATTGGAAGTAGATAAATCAAATGTTAGGGTTGATTCTATCAGCCCAGCATTGGATGGCTCTACTCATTTTGATGTAAGGGTTTCTAACTCCCAAAGTTAGTTTTCTTCTATGCATTTTAACTTACAAAAAAAAAAATAAAAAAAAAATTAACATTCATTTCTTTTAATTCAAATCATTTCCCGTCCTTACCGAGTAAAGGCGACGTTATATAAAAAAGCTTAACAAGGAATCATAAGCAAGAAATTATCAGGATATTTTGCCTTGATTTTTTTGTTAGACTAATCAGCATATCTGATTTCGAGGTATTGAATAATAAGAATAGTTAGTATCAAGTCAGGGTTGGCCTTGGAAAATTGATGTCCCGAAGGGAAATTCAAAAATTTCTGAAGAACCCAAGTCTGGTTCTTCTCTCTTTCAGAAACCCATCAATAAGATGGTATATATATGTAGCCCAAAATACTAAATCTACGGTTGAGATTAATAGTTATAGATTGAATTTAGATTTTTACATTTTTATGCAGGACAAAAATAACCTTTGTAAATTACGGATTATTAACAGATATAGTAGTTCAATTTATAAGCAGGTAACAAATTACTCTCGAGCGTTTTTTGTGGGCGGAAATCTCTGTATTTTGTGGGACGAAATTTCTCTTTTTAAGTTAAACAGAAAAACTTATGGCATTATTATGGACAGAAATTTCTCTATTTTGTGGGCGGAAATTTCTCTTATTAGGTCAATTAATTGTAACTATTTGCATGAGACTCGGTTGGTTATTTGTCTCTTTCCTTTTTTAAACTAGGTTAATCACCAAGCCATTGCATGTGCTTTGTTATTAGTGGAAAATTTAATCCTTCATAAATCTTGTTAAATTCATATTGGTTTTTTTGATGTTAGACCCCATGATGATCAATTGTTTTCTCAAATTTGTTTCTTAAATTTTTCTGCCGAATGGGGATTTCGTGATCAGCTTTTCACATGTTTTCTTTAGTTTTTTTTTTTTCTTATTTGTTGTCCTCCCTTCGAATCATCTCCTTTCTCCCTGAACTTCTACCTTGATGATGTTTCATGGTACTAATAACCAAATTAGGAACAGCTGTACTACTTATCATCGAGGCGTTCTACCTTTCAAGACCTAAGAATGGGATTAATTCTGTGAAATTCTTTTATTTCACTTGTGTATCGAATGAAAATTTATTTTTCATTGTTATTTTGAATAAATTTTCCTTTTCACCTGCGTAGTAGATGAAATTCTTTTTCGGGTGACAAATTACTTTTTCCCCATATGTTGAGTGATAAATCATTTTTTCAGCTAAATTTCGCCACAAAATTCCATTTTTCACTATTGGAATCAATAAGTCAGACTATAATGCTGCATTTCTTAATGAAAATCCTTAAAAAGAACTAATGAAAATTCCGATTTTCACATGAAGTAATCAGTTGCCGTTTGTGATAATTGTAGTTTTCGTTTAATGCTCATATGCGACGAGATAATTAAAATTATCACTAATTCTCATTTGTGATAATTGTAACTTTCATTTAATACTTATATGCTTCTCGTGTGATAATCAAAGTTATTAGAAGTTTCTTTAGTGCCAAAACGTAAAATTACGAACCAAAATAACTATCAATTAAGGCAGAAATTATAGTGCTTGTATTTGACTTTTAGTTTCCTAAACTGAATACTTGTGTTTGACCGCTATATTTTGATCTAAACTCTAACGTATTAATGGTAAACGAGATTTTGGGGATTTCCCTAAATATCTTGATTTGTGACTTTTTCCGAGAAGTAATTTTTTTTCTTAAATATTTGTTTCCACTAAATCAGAAATTCTCGTTTAAGGTTAGTTTAGTAAAAATAGTAATACTGAAACTAATTATGGGTTCTAGATATCTATCATCTTATTAATGGGTTTTAGATATAATTAAAAATGAAAATGGGCTAGAGATATTTTTCCCCATTTTTCTATCATTAAACTATCTCTTTAATATTTGAAACACAAAATTGGTTAAAAAGACCAAAATCAATAATTCCTGAGTGAAAAAGACATTTAGATTTTGATACTGTTTAAATGGACAAAAATATAAAAATAGCCAGGATTCTTTTTCTTATTTTTAATTTACATCAGGAAGCATCCAGTTTCATCCTCGCTATTTTTTAAGTTTAAGCCAGGATGAATCCAGTTTCATCCTTGCTATTTTTTTTGTGTTCATTTCACCCATAATAATTTTTACTCGTCCATTTGAACCATGTTTTAAAAGAAATTGGACAAATGACCCATTTTCCGTATTTGAAACCAATTAACAATTTAAATATTAATACTATATATTCTTCTCAAGATACAGTAATGATTCTATTTTATTCTCTTTAGTGTTCTATCATTGATTTTGGGGAAAATAATAACTTAAAAAGACAAAATGGCATTGTGTTATGCATATAACAAAGTTAATATACCTGTCTAAACTGGGGCCTATGCCACTTAATTGGAGCCTATAGCTAGATGACAAAATAGGGTCATTAAGACATATTTCATAGAAACCCCTTATCCACTATTTATGTTAATACCTAATATACCCTTGTTAAATTAGTGCTAATTCGGATTATTAAATAATATTTAATCAAGCTAATCCTAAAATTAACTTTCATTAATGCATAATCAACGGTTGTCAAAAATTTTAATTTTCTTTCGAAAGACTCGATCCAGAATCGGTTTATGTTAGTTAATTTGTAAACCGATTCTGCGTTGAGTATTTTCAAGTGACGAAGTAAACCCAGAATCGGAGTTTGAACAATACCCAAACAAACCGATTCCCAAAATCGGTGTTTATATATATCTATATAATCCGATTATGCCTTGCTTTCAGAAACAAAATATTCATTACATAGTTTAGGAAATTAGCGCAATACATATAGGATTCAATATGGGAATTCTAGAATTTGACACATCAAATGCTCGTCAATAAACCTCCGAGCACGTCGGTACAACATCGTGTATTCTTTGTGGTGAATGAACTTTCTTTCCCCATTACGAATTCTCCATAGCCCGTTGAAACGTTCCAGCTGAAATTCAATGAATTCTTATAATTCTTATATGTTAGTATGTGAACTAGTGTAGTTGACATAGGTATAAAAATGATCGCATTACTCACTTTTTCCCTAAGAGGAGCTCGTGGATGATAGTGGTACACCATCTTTCTAACTATTACGTACTCTCGCATTTCCCCTTTAATGTATTGGAATCGAAATGCCAAGTCTCTCCATTTGCGGTTGTTGGGATTCGCGGAACGCCCATAAAAGAACTCTTTATCTCTCTTCCAAAACATTGAATAATTTCATTCGGACGTTCACGGAAAGTATTAGCAAAGGATTTAACGAGACACAAATCTTCAAACGGTTCCCATTCCATTTTCTAGGCTAAGTGTGTGATATGGGAGTGGCTGAAAGAGGTTGTCCTTATATATATAAGGACTCAACGGCAATTTTTTTCAAATTCAAATCAAACAATCGGATTTTAGGTATGTCCACATAAACTGATTGTGTCCTTATAAAATCATATAAATTGTGCCTCTCAACAATCGGGCTTTTTTAATGCACATGTAAACCGATTGTCAAAGTTACAGAACTTTTCTTCATGAAAATCGGATTATATATTCATGTAAATTAGTGCTAATTCGGATTATTAAATAATATTTAATCAAGATAATCCCGAAATTAACTTTCATTAATGCATAATCGCTAGCTTGTCAAAAATTTTAATTTTCTTTCGAAAGACTCGATCCGAATCGTTTATGTTAGTTAATTTGTAAACCGATTCTGGGTTGAGTATTTTCAAGTGACGAAGTAAACCCAGAATCGGAGTTTGAACAATACCCAAATAAACCGATTCCCAAAATCGGTGTTTATATATATCTATATAATCCAATTATACCTTGCTTTCAGAAACAAAATATTCATTACATAGTTTAGGAAATTAGCGCAATACATATAGGATTCAATATGGGAATTCTAGAATTTGACACATCAAATGCTCGTCAATGAACCTCCGAGCACGTCGGTACAACGTCGTGTATTCTTTGTGGTGAATGAACTTTCTTTCCCCATTACGAATTCTCCATAGCCCGTTGAAACGTTCCAACTGAAATTCAATGAATTCTTATATGTTAGTATGTGAACTAGTGTAGTTGACATAGGTATAAAAATGATCGCATTACTCACTTTTTCCCTAAGAGGAGCTCGTGGATGATAGTGGTACACCATCTTTCTAACTATTACGTACTCTCGCATTTCCCCTTTAATGTATTGGAATCAAAATGCCAAGTCTCTCCATTTGCGGTTGTTGGGATTCGCGGAACGCCCATAAAAGAACTCTTTAACTCTCTTCCAAAACATTGAATAGATTTCATTCGGACGTTCACGGAAAGTATTAGCAAAGGATTTAACGAGACACAAATCTTCAAACGGTTCCCATTCCATTTTCTAGGCTAAGTGTGTGATATGGGAGTGGCTGAAAGAGGTTGTCCTTATATAGATAAGGACTCAACGGCAATTTTTTTCAAATTAAAATCAAACAATCGGATTTTAGGTATGTCCACATAAACTGATTGTGTCCTTATAAAATCATATAAATTGTGCCTCTCAACAATCGGGCTTTTTTAATGCACATGTAAACCGATTGTCAAAGTTACAGAACTTTTCTTCATGAAAATCGGATTACATATTCATGTAAATTAGTGCTAATTCGGATTATTAAATAATATTTAATCAAGCTAATCCTGAAATTAACTTTCATTAATGCATAATCAACAGTTGTCAAAAAATTTAATTTTCTTTCGAAAGACTCGATCCAGAATCAGTTTATGTTAGTTAATTTGTAAACCGATTCTGGGTTGAGTATTTTCAAGTGACGAAGTAAACCCAGAATCGGAGTTTGAACAATACCCAAATAAACCGATTCCCAAATCGGTGTTTATATATATCTATATAATCCGATTATGCCTTGCTTTTTAAACAAAATATTCATTATATAGTTTAGGAAATTAGCGCAATACATATAGGATTCAATATGGGAATTCTAGAATTTGACACATCAAATGCTTGTCAATGAACCTCCGAGCACGTCGGTACAACGTCGTGTATTCTTTGTGGTGAATGAACTTTCTTTCCCATTACGAATTCTCCATAGCCCGTTGAAACGTTCCAGCTGAAATTCAATGAATTCTTATATGTTAGTATGTGAACTAGTGTAGTTGACATAGGTATAAAAATGATCGCATTACTCACTTTTTCCCTAAGAGGAGCTCGTGGATGATAGTGGTACACCATCTTTCTAACTATTACGTACTCTCGCATTTCCCCTTTAATGTATTGGAATCAAAATGCCAAGTCTCTCCATTTGCGGTTGTTGGGATTCGCGGAACGCCCGTAAAAGAACTCTTTAACTCTCTTCCAAAACATTGAATAAATTTCATTCGGACGTTCACGGAAAGTATTAGCAAAGGATTTAACGAGACACAAATATTCAAATGGTTCCCATTCCATTTTCTAGGCTAAGTGTGTGATATGGGAGTGGCTGAAAGAGGTTGTCCTTATATAGATAAGGACTCAACGACAATTTTTTCAAATTCAAATCAAACAATCGGATTTTAGGTATGTCCACATAAACTGATTGTGTCCTTATAAAATCATATAAATTGCGCCTCTCAACAATCGGGCTTTTTTAATGCACATGTAAACCGATTGTCAAAGTTACAGAACTTTTCTTCATGAAAATCGGATTACATATTCATGTATGTAAACCGATTGTCAAAGTTACATAACTTTTCTTCATGAAAATGGGATTACATATTCATGCATGTAAACTGATTCTAAAAGTTACAAAACTTTTCTTCTTAGCAATCGGATTACATGTATGTACATACAAACCGATTCTTGGCTTCAAAAGTTACATGAGTTTTCTTCATGACAATTGGATTTTATAAAGGTACATGTAAACCGATTCTAAAACTGAACCTCTGGGAAATTGTCAGAATCGGTTTACATATAGTTATATGTCAACCGATTCTGACAGAAATAATGCCGGAATCCTCCATTTTTTCCCACACACTAAGTCATTCATAAACTGGAAACCAGATTAAGTCATTAATAAACTAGGAGTATCACCAAACATAATTCGACAATAAGTTTAAGACAAGACATAAGTTTTGACTCCATAATTATCCATAGTTAAAGACATAAACATGAATATAACCATTCATTCATGAACATCCCCACCACGACCACGTCCACCGCATCCTCGTTTACTAGGTTGGGCGCTGCTCGATGCACCTTCAGACATCTTTTTGGTAGGGGCTCACCGATTCCATTTCACATATGTAATCCGATTCCAACAAAATAAAGATCCAGGAATATTGGCTATAACAATTGGGCTATTTATACATTAACGTTCACCGATTCCATTTCACATGCAGCACAATCGGTTTATAAGTTTTAGAACATAATCCGTTTCTAACAAGCATCGGGTTACTTCGTCATTAACGTAACCCGATTCTGTGAACACATAAATTTTTTGATTCCAAAATTATCGATTTCTAACCTAATGCATGTTACTAAAACCTAGTTTAGAGGATTAGGTTGATAGAAAAGTACCTGATTCGACCTATTTCTTCCTCTTGTGCGATACGAGAGGCTTCGGATTGTTCTTGCACTTCCTTCATTCTATTTCAAATCGCTTCAACAAGTCCGGGATTGTCGGCACTAGAATGATTCATGTTAGTAGCATACTTAGTTCTTGGTTTCGACATTTTATAGAAGAAATAAACGATTAATCGTTTTTGAATCGTCGATCATCGACGATTTTTAGTTTCAAAAAAATAAAAAAAGAGGGACTAGAGGAGATGAAGAATCGGTTTTTAGGTTAGAAATGAAAACTGATTTTTGTTAGTTATGTTTATTAAGGATTGATAGGGGTAATTTAGTAATAGTAATATTTTTTTTGAGGGTAATTTTGGTAGTTTACATTAATATTAGACACCCCTTATCATTGGGTATTAGGTAGATGAAGTAATCTATAGGCCCCAATTAAGTGGCATAGGCCCCAATTTAGCCAGGTTAATTTAGATGTTCATTTTGTTGTTTTCATAACTAATTATATTTTGCAGCACCCCTTGGGAACGATATCTAAAGTTTAACTTTTCCCATTGTAGATGGGGAAAAACGATTTGCTGGTTTTTACGGAATTGAGGAGACGTCCGTGCGGAGGAAGTTCCTTGAACCGAGCAAACTGCTTAACCTCACACAGATGCACTGCAAGAAGGGAGTGCTTTAAGTTCGAGAGATCAATCTGTAGGACTCCGGCCTAAACCAAGACAATGGCCGTTCCAGAGTCAATTCAGTCACAAGAGAGGATGGGTCGATCTGTAGGAGGGAAGCTGAGAAATGTGTGAGATCAATGGTGATCGAAGATTGTAGGTGTGTTGTGTATTATGCGTGAAGAAATAAAATAATCTCTGATTGATTGAATTTGCTCTGTTGAGAGTAATTGCTCAGACGTTGAGTTAATAATCTCTTGTTGTTTGTTTGACGTAAGGTTGTCTTGTTTTCAATCATGATTCAGAGACTTATTTATATTGCTAGAATTGTAAACACCTTGATCCCATGAAGTGTGACACTTGCTTTGGAGTCAAATAGTGGGGAAGTGGAGATCGTGTTAAAACCAAAGTTGCTCATCGTGCGGAGACTTGGTTGATTTTCCACCCACTAGTTTGCTAACTTCTTCAACTGATTGCACGACTTGCTCACATTCTCATCGTGTGTATGAACACACGTGTCGTAGACCGCCGAGACCAAAACCCTAGTTAATATCCCCCATGTGACACGATTGATGTCTCGTGATTGTGGAGTCGGCAAGGCGACGTGTATTTAGTTAGTCGATTCTTGACTTTATTGGATGATGAGTCCTTATATTCTTTGAGTCGAACGTGATTTGAAAATGTTCAGAGACTCATGAATCGAACGTGTCTGTTGAGACAGAGGTATAATTCTCAAGTAAATGTTGATATTTAAGGTGAACAAATATTGCTCATTCGATGAATTGTTGGATATTGATAGTTGAACCAATATTCTTTAGTCTGAGCAAATGTTACTCATTTGATGAATTATTGGTAGCAGGACCAATATTAATCTAAAATACTGGAAACTGAACCGAGTACAATTAATAAAAATGTTGATCATGGGATCAACGTAAAATTATTATCGTTTTAATATGGAATTATGAACCTTGGACTTGAAACCCTAGTTCGATCAATTGATGATCAGTTTGTGGTATATTGAAAATTAATCACGGAGTGAAGGAGGGACTGGCTACATGGGATGATGGGTCGACCATGTAGCGCCCAGATGCTCGAGTGAGCAAATACCAAAGTCTCTTGAAGACCAGTTGGTGAGAAGATGATTAAATGCTGGTTTAATCGTTTATTAAAATAATGCTCGTCTGAGCGTCAAGTGATAAAACCTAATGAAGAGATGAGAGACCGACCAAGAGGTCATGAAACCGGCCTTGGTCGGTCATGGGACCGAATGGCGATCGTGTTAAGAAATTCCAGATTGTTTGGAAGAATTCGAACCTAATGTGAACAAATTAGGTTAAATGATGAAAGTATGTGGGATCGGCTTATTGCAAGCCAAAGAGCCAACCATGGTCGGTCAAGGTAATATGATGGTGTCACCAAAATGCTCGCGTCTCAGTCCTGAGAATTTTGATATTTTCTGGCGTGCATTTGAGCAATCATTTGAGAAAATATGAAGAAATCAAGGTTTTTGCTCAAACTGGGGAAACTTCATTAGATGAAGGAAATAATAATAATAATAAAATGAAGGAATCATGAAGTGTGGGACCGACTATGGCCAGGGCATGGCCGGCCGGCCAATAAGCCCATTCTATGACACTTTTTCCTAATTTTATATTATTTTTCATGATTTTAGGGAAATACCATGAAATCAAGGAGTTTGTTGAAATAAAAGAGTTTTCCTTAAAGTGAAGGAGTTTCCATGAGATGAGGGAAACAAATAAAAATAAAAATAATAAAATAAGGGTGTGTGGGACCGGCCGACTAGGGCATGGCCGGCTAGGTCCCGGTCCCGTGAGTTTTCCCTAATTTTATGTATTAATTCCATGATTTGAAGGAAATATCATGAAATCAAGGAATTTCATGGGATGAAGGAAATAATAATAAAATAACAAGGAATGCAAGGTGTGGGACCGGCCACAACTAGGGCATGACCGGCCGACTAATAGGCTTGGTCCCGCATACCTTTCCTAATTATTTATTATTTCCTTGATGTGAAGGAAACACCATAAAACTGAGGAGTTTCCTTGAAACGAACGAATTTTGTTCAAATGAGGGAATTTTCATGAGATCAAGGAAAATAATAAAAATATGATAAAATATAAAATTGGGCGTGGGACTGGCCACGGCACGACCGGCCGGCCGGTGGGCCCAGCGCCTTGATTAATATTTTATTATTTATTATTTTCTTCCTATTTTGCATAGGTTCATCGTTCCTTCGTATTTTGGAATCATCGTTCGTGCATTCAGGTGCTCGTTAGTGCATTATTGCTGAGTACACTTGCACCATTTTAGTCGGGGCTTACTCGATAGTGGCTCAGATGCCCCGTACGTTGAATATTTATTACTAACCCATGGAATTCTGCTAGGAAGAACCATGAATTGAAGTAACGAAATATTATGAATAATGTAGAATATTTTCCAGGGATTCAGTTAATGAATTTAATGATTCAGGAATAATTAATTGATGGCTCTATACTAGTACGATCGTCTAGGAGCATTAATTATTCAGGAATTGAGCGATATGATCTTGTTGAAGCGTCATATTCTTTTATATAGTCAGGGAAAATATTGTTACATCCTGTAGACGTTATTACTCTATACTAGCAGGCAAGCTGTCTAGGAGCCGTCCAATCATTCGATTTTATATAGAAGTAATTACTGAAATTGCTCAGTATTCATGAGATATGCCGTTGCTTCAGCTGAGAGACTACACATCTACATATACTCTGAGAGACAGTATTCTCAATCAGTAATTTTTGTGGCATGAGCTTTCATGCTTCGATGAGAGACATGAGCCTCAATACTCGTCTGATTGTTGGATCAAGAGCATGTATAATTATGGTTTTACGATTTTAGCCCTTTTCGAAAATTCACCATCTACATTAAGTCCCCTACTTAGTGAGGGACAATCATGTTCCTCAGTCAACACTGGATGGTGATTTTCCAGTTACAAACAAAATAAGTAATTGAACTTAGTCGTAAGATAAGATGTTACCGGATTTTCGATTGCGCGAGCAAACCACGGCTTGAACGAAGATTCCAGTGGCATGATAGAGCGTCATCTAGCGAGCATAAAATGGTGTAGCACCGCTTATTTGGTGATGGAACCTTGGTCGGTTTAGGATTCACAGGCCGGGCCCAAAAAGGAAATCCTTGTGGAATTAGGTTTTGGAAATTAAATTTGATATAAAAGGGATTAATCCTTTTTTTTTTATTTCACCTATACCGACCACCACCTTCATCACCTCTTCATCTCCTTCACGTCAGGGATTTTTTTTTTGTGTGTGTACGCCGGAGCCGACCCTCACCACCCATCGCCGACCGAATTCCGACCAACTCCGGCGCCGACTAGGTACGTCAATTATTATTTTTTTCTTTTATGTTTGCTGTTTGTTCATGAGTTGTTCATCATAAAAATAATATGTGTATATACATGCTTTTGGATTGAATTTTTTGAAAAACCCTTGTTTTAGGAACGTCCGTTCGTTCGATCGTTAGTTTGAGAAACTAGTAATAATCCCTGATTTAAGAGAGATTTTTTTTTTTATACACAGACCTGTGTCCAGTGATAAAATTTTGTTTATGAGCTTTCATGAGAACCAAAACTTTATCTTAAAAGGTGTGAGTTTCAACAAAATCGAAATAAACCTTCGTTTTAAAGACGGACGATCGTACGAAGGAAAAGTTTTTTTTTTTTTTTTGATAAAACCGTGGAATATCCACAAATTTTATGTGAAATGACATGTTCACGATTTTTTTTTTACGTGAGTTGTTGCTCGCATCAAAATAATAAAATTTATTTATTTACGTAAATAATTCACGTTTTATATATACATATTAAATATATATTTTGAAAATCAAAGCTGATTTTGAGTAATATTTAAAGTAAACAATTATTTATGATGAAATATTGTTTAGTTTTTCATAATTCTATGGTGATTGTTCACACAGTAGAAGTGTTTATGATTTTATGAAAACCTGAGTTTCGCTCGTTTTTTTGTAGATTTCGAAGAAACGGACGAGTTTTGAAGTGTTAACCCTTGCTTCACAATCACTACTGTTAGTGGAATCGTAAAAAGGTAAGAGTTAAGAATTACCATTTTCGTAGATGTTTTGGCATGTGCATAATTCCATCATCTTGTCGAAGTTTGCATCTCGTATGGATGATATACTGAAGCAGAGTTTTGTATGCATATTACAGCTCGCAAGGATGCCTGACTACCAAGAAAATGATGTTTCCAGAGATGATACATGCATGGATGAGACTTCTGTTGGTGAAGAAGAAGAAGAGACACCTGTAATCAAGAATGTCCCGAATATAGATGATGCGTTTTTTGAGGTTCAGCAGGAAACCGGAAAACGTCTCAAATCCCCAGCGTAGTCTTCTGATAAATCCCAGAAGTGTTACTCAAAAGAAATTGGTGACTCCTAAGACAATGATCCGATTTTGTCTTGAACGAGGACTTTTCCTTGCATCAATCATAAAGTTTAAGCTTTCTCGACGACCTTTAGAAAAATTCTCTGGATGGGCGAGACATATGCTGGGTTTCCCTCGCGACAGAGCTATGTTGAATCAGGCACAAGTGACAAGGGCTATTCAAGCATCTGGAGACTTGTTCATTTTTCATGATGTGCGAGGTATAGCGGCTCTACTTGCTCGTTGGTGCATTCCGACCCATACCTTCTTATGCAGATGGGAAGAATTTACCATCACCTTAGAGGATGTAGTTTCTTTGCTCCATCTCCCGATCACAGGAAATCTCCCTGAGGGTCTTTCAGCCTAGGAGACGGCAGTTTCTAACATCTTGACAGCTGCAATGGAGGAGATTAATAAGGTGTCCGGTAGCAAAGGTTGTTATGCTCACTGGTTAACACGCTGGTGGCCAAGAGATGAGGTTCCCGATAGTCCCATTGACGGTATGTTATCCATTGCTACTTTCTTATGTTTATGGTTGTCCAGAGACGTATTTGAAGATAGTGGAAATTTGTTGAAGCCATTTGTGATTCCCTTTGCTATCAAGATGGCTCAAGGTGAGCAACTTCCAATAAGTAGCCTATTCTTGGGTTCTTTGTACTCTAACTTAGACTCCTTGATTATAGACTCCAGTATATCGAATGGCTTTATGAAGATCGAATGCTATGCTAATACGATGTTTCTTCAAGCCTTGATGTGGGAACATTTCAAGAATTACGCACCTATTCCACGTATTGTCTTACAAGGACCGAATGCTGATGCTCGCCATGTTTTCTCTGAGAAAGATAATGCTAGGATTATGCGCTGGTCTACAAAGCAACCTCGGTTTAAGACACGTCTCATTGATGTGTTAGATGATGAATCTGATTTCGACTTTCGCCCATGGATGTCAATTCCTTCTTATATCTATCAGCTGACAACTTTCAATACTGGAGAGAGTATGGCTTTGGCGTCTGGTGGAAGTCTGAGTGATGGCGAGAGATCTTTTATGTTGAGTTGCACCCCTGGTCACTTGTTATCGGGGATATATGGAGAACTTTCAGTGGAGGAATATAACATTAATAGAGCATCTCGACAAATGGGTATGGATCAATGTGTTCCAACTTTTCGAAGGAGGAAACCATCAGTCGAGCAACTTAGGACCCATTTAGACCATACGCATGTGGAAGGAAGCGATTACTGGTTCCCTTGCTCCGAGAGAATTACATATGTAACTCCAGGTTATGTAGACTTTTGGAATCAGCAACTTGAGCGGTTACATGATTTAGTGATGGTTGGTCAGCCTCCGGTGAAAGATCCTCCTTCTGCTGAGATGATTTCAACTCGACCAAAATTGAAGCATCTCTCTGGTGGTGATAAAAGAAAATCGTCTCCAGAATGTTCTCAGGTATGTACCTTTGTATAACCTTCATAAATTATGATAATTGTATTCTAATCATTGCATCAAATTTTACCACAGGATGGTCGTAATGTAAGACCTCGAATCTATGTAGATTTCTCAGAGACTGAAGCGATTATTCATGGTGGAGAAGGCAGGAGCAAAAATTATAAGTTGTTACCAAATACCATAAAGTCCCCAGTTGTTTCTTTGGTGAGTTGTCAGTACTTCTTTTGCTGTGACTTCTTCTCATCCGAATTGTTATGATTAGAAAACCAATATTTGTTATTCCGTTGCATAATTTCACTCCATCGAGTATCGACGGTCTTCAGTTCTCTGCTGCTGGGCAAACAGTTTCTGACTTGAATGATGAAGAAGAACCCGTAAGTATCTCTTTATGTGACCAATCATGATGCTTTATAGACAAAATGCTAATTTGTTGAGAATATATCCAGGAGGATGTCGCCATGGAAGTGGAGAGTACTAATGATGTTCGTTCATCTTCAGAAAATGGCGATAGAGAAAATTCCCAGAGCTCAAAACTGAATGAAAGTAATGTTGCTCTTGATGTTGATGCGAGCAATTCAGGTTCTTCGAACGCTTCAGAGACCACCCAAGTAAGTATTTCTCTTGCATTTTATCCATAGAAGTATAAATTTCTCGATTTAAGAATTAATGAATGATAATTCATGTGAATATACGAAAAGTTTTGCCGAAATACGTCACCAGGAATTTCAGAATTCAACCCTTTAGCAAAAACGATGTAGAATCTTCATACGATGTCGGATTTCGCAATCTACCCATGTATCCTTATGCCCAGGAAATTTCCAAGCTTTATCAAAGAAGCTTTTAGAGTTTAGAGCACTTTTAGGGGCTGGAATCAGCGAAACAGTAAACTTCCAAGAGACTTCCAGAAGATTTCAGCTGTCATGTAGTCCAATGTTTTGACCACATCTTTTTGCTCGTTCATCCAATTGCTATGAAATTTTGATATGTTGCAGATAACATCCATACGAAGAGAATGGTATATAACTAAACCTTATATTCTTCACCAATTGCTCCCAGTTCGTCGTTTTGTACAGGGCAGTGTAAAATCCTCTCAGACGAGCTTGTTGTAAAATGTGTTTTTATGACTTTTACGTTATTTGCTGATGTCTAGCATGTAAAATGAAGAACTTTGATGATGTTAGACCACTTGTATGCTGGAGTTTATGATTTCCTTTGGTTTCCATGTTTAGATTACTCTAATCTCATGTAATCTTCGTATTAGGTGCCAAATACCGAAGTTGAGAATAATGTAACCAATAACGATGACTCGAGCAACCCTGGGATTATTGATGAAGAAATGACCATGTCTGCACTTCAAAGTCGTGAGGGAGTTGTCGCTGATGTTGTTAAGGAGACCGAGACTTCAATTGTTGTTGCTTCAGTGGCGGAAGAAACCGAACCATGAGTAGAAGAAACTGAAGAAACTGTTGCCATGACCGTGGAAGTTGCTCCAGTAATCGAGAATCGTATAGTAGTGCATGAATAACCGAGTGTAGGGATTGCTTTTGACCCTCCATTTGATGCATCACTCCCATATCACGAACTGGTTGGTGGATTCAGTGTTCCTATTGGATATGCCGACTTGTACGAGAAAATATGGAGAATTTGGTCACATCATCGTTGCTAGAGACCCCAAGCGTGCGTATTCTTTAACAATGCAAGTAAGTTTTATCTTGCGTGTTGTAAGTGATATATGCGCTAGGGCCAGAAATACTGTGACTCCAGATGTACTCTTTGATTGGGAGTTCAACTTGGAGAATTCTGAGAGACTTGGCTTCAATGTGAAGTGGCTTCGTAAGAAGATAAATGCTATTAAGGACTCATGTGAGAATAACATACCCTTTCCCAATGATGCTATGATGGACAAGGAAGACAAGATTGCTAGGATGACTGAAGAGCTGAACATGGAGAAGGCGGCCTTACAAGTCTTGAAGGATGCAGAGGAGCAAAAGTCTTTCTTTGCTGATTTTCTTTGATTTCTTTTCATAATCTCTTGAACTTCTGAACTTCTAAGAGATGTGAGGTTTTATTTATTGGTTTTGATTGGTTTTGGATAAGTAGATGGTTGAGGATTTTCTTTGGATTTGATAGAGATTTTCTTTAAGTAAACTGAATTTTCATAAATTGCTGGATTTAAATTACTGAATGCAAGTATTGCAAACATTTTGGAGGAATTGAAATACAATTAAAGAAAATTCTAAATGCCAAATGTTTTGGGGTGTTCGTGCCTTGAACATCCAATACCTCGAATATCCAAAACCTTAGACGTCAAAGGCCTTTAGCCAATTCTCGTGTATTACGGCCACAGTCTCCTTGTTGTCCATGTTGATTAATTTGTAGTATCCACCAGCAACATACTTAGAGATCATAAAAGGTCATTCCTAGTTGGAGTTCTTTACAGAATGAAAGTTACGCTTAGTTGCTTTGAGAACTAAATCTCCTTCCTGGAATTTGTTAGACTTGATCATCCGTGCCTTGAATATCTTCTGTTGGTTTGGAATTCTTCGTGCAGTGGAATTCCATGTTGTTGAAGTCTTCCAATCATGCGACACATGTGGACATTCGTGCAAAGGAGAATATTTGGGATACTGTTTGTTGAATTCAGCCATTATTTCAGCAATGACTGTATTAGTGAGGTGCTCGATTCGGAGAGGTTCTGCATCCAGCCACTTAGTGAAATATTGTTGAGGTGAGGTTATCCACTCATAGCATCTTGCGATAGCTAAGTTGTTGGTGGAGTGAAGCCCTCGGACCAAATAAGCATATTTGAAAACTGATGATATGGACACATGAGGAGGAATAAGACTTGCCTGAGTACGAAATCTTTTGATGAAAGCATTTGCATTTTCTTCAGGCTTTTGTGTTAGCTTTGTCAAGGCTTTGACCTCCTTCTGGTACTCGAACGGTGAAATATCTTCATTTTCTTCTTCCGAATCAGAGGTTTCTTCAACATAGAAATGTGCAATTGAAGGTGTTGGGGTTACCTTTCCAGCATGAATCCACGTACGTCCAAGGATCATATCATATCCTGGATCTTCTCGGATTATGTAAAATTTTATTTCTGTCCAGGTTGAGTTTATGTTTACCTTGAGAGTAATGTAGCCATGAGCATCTCTGGGCGTCCCTTCATGATCCATAATTGATACTGGAGCATGAATGGCTTCTTGTCGTATGATACCAGAAACTCTGAGAGTCTTCAGAGGGATAATATTGACAGCAGTGCCAACATCTATTAGTGCTCGTTTGAACTCATTTCCTTTGAGATGGACTGTGGTGATAAGTCCCCAGTCGTACATTTCTTTGTATGTTGAAGGCTCAGGAAGTGTCCCCTGAATCAATAAACGCTTCCCTGACACGATATGATTCAATGCAACAAACATGTCTTTCCTTTGAGCCCTTGATAAGTACAACAATTCGCAGACATGCTCGATTAAGGATTGAACTGCTTCCTTGACGGGTGGTTCAGAGAAAGTGAAAGTTCTGACCGGGAGAGGATCTCTGTGCACTCCTTCAGTCCCCAAGCTAAGTTCTCCTGATTCAACTTTCTCTTGGAAGATGCGCTTCAAGGTCCTGCAGTCCCTTGTGGGATGATTGATGAATCTATGAAAGCGACAGTAATGAGGATTTTCTATGTCTTCTTCAGTTGGTTCTTTCTTGAAATATGGTAACTTGATTGCACCGTCTTGAACCCAGACATCTAATAATTCAATCACCTCTTCGATGGGAAAAGGGAAATCAGGTGCTTTTTGATCAGCTCCCGCACGTTGGGTAGGAGCTTGTGCATCTCGAGTTTGATTATTCTTCCTTTGTGCTTTCGAAGGGGTCGGAGAAGTATGCTTGAGCTGCGGCTCCGCTTTTCGTTTGCTCCCTTCTGCAACAACATTTGTGGAAGGTTGGAGGTTGTACTGTTTATTGATTAAATGTCTGTTGCCTCGAGTTTCTCGTGGTTCTTCAGCTTTTGTAGTCTTAGCTCTCTCCAATAAAGCAGGTGCAGTAGTTGTTGATCTCTTAGCCGCTTCATGAAGTTCTGAGAAAGTCTGGAACCTGAGATTTTCCAATAAAGCTCTATAGAATGGAATCATTCCATTAATGCACAAGTCCACGAGTTGTTGCTCTGTGACATTTGGATCATGGCAGTCCAAAGCTTGAACTCTGAACATTTTCACATAATCGTTAGGATGTTTGTTTCTCCTTTGAAACATCCTTCCGAGATCGAGAGTAGAGGGTGATTTGCTCAAAGAAAACGAAGAAATACTTTGATTTCGGTGCGATATTGTTGTAGAAAGCATTAACCATTTCTCCCCAACTTTTGATACTTCCGGTGTGATATTGTTGTACTGTATATCATATATGCCATGCCTTTAAGAGACTTTGAAAATCAAAGTTCCTTATTCCTTAAATGATTTAATACAATCCAAAATTTCATTTGATTTAGTTATGGTTGTGCTTATGTTCACCCAATGCTTCTAGAAATCGAGAAACATGTTCTCGAGCATTGCCGTTTTCCATCATAAAGGGTGAATGTTGGAGAGGTGTAACCTAGGCTTTTGGCGAGAGGAATCCTTTGCGTAGGTATATGCCATGCCTTTAAGGACTTTGAAAATGGAGGTTGGTGACGATGGACAGAAGGCGTCTTGTCTTTTCCACGATCCTCCAAAAGGTATTCCAGGTCTTCACGGGTGATGAAACTGGATTGTTCCTTCGCTGCCGGATCGTCTGCAGCTTTAGCTTTAGGAACTTCTTCATCGTCTACGACATGGATTGGGGTGACCTCAGGATAAGCGTCTGAAGATGTTTCCTTAGCCTTTCCTTTCTCTTGAGTTTTCTCTGACATCTTATCTGTAAGAGTCTTGAGATAATTGCATAATTCTTTCTGAGTGGAAGCCATGTCAGTCTGATTCTTGGCAAGAGTTTCTTTCACCTTCATGAGATCACCTATGGTAGGCGGATTTTCTCTGATTTCTTCAGGAGACCGACCGAAGAGTAAATTGTTGATGGTGCCAGTATCGTCGTTTGCAGGGGTGATTACTAGAGCACCAGTGCTTGGAGGAGTAGCAATGACAGGTGGCGCCGGAGGAGTGGTATTGGCAGTACCACTAGAGCTTGCGATGTTAGGGTCGGGTGTTGAACCCGGATTAGTAACTGAACCAGACCTAAGACCGACCATCTTTGTGAGAAGTGAGATTGCAACCGAGAGAATGATCTTCCACTGTGGTCGCCAATCTGTAGATGGGGAAAAACAATTTGTTAGTTTTTACGGAATTGAGGAGATGTCCTTGTGGAGGAAGTTACTTGAACCGAGCAAACTGCTTAACCTCACAGATGCACTGCAAGAAGGGAGTGCTTTAATTTTAAGAGATCAATCTGTAGGACTCCGGCCTAAACCAAGACAATGGCCGTTCCAGAGTCACAAGAGAGGATGGGTCGATCTGTAGGAGGGAAGCTGAGAAATGTGTGAGATCAACGGTGATTGAAGATTGTAGGTGTGTTGTGTATTCTGCGTGAAGAAATAAAATAATCTCTGATTGATTGAATTTGCTTTGTTGAGAGTAATTGCTCAGACGTTGAGTCGTTAATCTCTTGTTGTCTGTTTGACGTAAGGTTGTCTTGTTTTCAATCATGATTGAGAGACTTATTTATATTGCTAGAATTGTAAACACCTTGAACCCATGAAGTGTGACAGTTGCTGGAGTCAAAGAGTGGGGAAGTGGAGATCGTGTTAAAACCAGTTGCTCATCGTGCAGAGACTTGGTTGATTTTCCAAACAGTACTTTGCTAACTCCTTCAACTGATTGCACGACTTGCTCACATTCTGATCGTGTGTATGAACACACGTGCCGTAGACCGCCAGACCAAAACCCTAGTTAATATCCCCCCATGTGACACGATTGATGTCTCGTGATTGTGGAGTCTTCAAGGCAGACGTGTATTTAGTTAGTCAGTTACTGACTTTATGGGACGACGAGTCCTTGTATTGCTGAGTCGAACGTGATTTGCAAATGTTCTGAGACTCATGAATCGAACATGTCTGTTGATACAAAGGTATAATTCTCAAGTAAATATTGATATTTAAAGTGAACAAATATTTCTCATTCGTTGAATTGTTGAATATTGATAGTTGAACCAATATTCTTTAGTCTGAGCAAATATTGCTCATTTGAGAAAATGTTGCTCGTTTGATGAATTATTGGTAGCAGGACCAATATTAGTTTAAAATACTGGCAACTGAACCGAGTACAATTAATAAAAATGTTGATCATGGGATCAACGTAAAATTATTAGCGTTTGAATCTGGAATTATGAACCTTGGACTCAAAACCCTAATTCGATCAATTGATGATCAGTTGGTGGTTTATTGAAAATTAAACACGGAGTGAAGGAGGGACCGGCTACATGGGATGATGGGTCGACCATGTAGCGCCCAGATGCTCGAGTGAGCAAATACCAAAGTCTCTTGAAGACCAGTTGGTGAAAAGATGATTAAATGCTGGTTTAATCGTTTATTAAAATAATGCTCGTTTGAGCGTCAGGTGATAAAACCTAATGAAGAGATGAGAGACCAACCAAGAGGTCATGAAACCGGCCTTGGTCGGTCACGGGACCGAATGACGATCGTGTAATGAAATTCCAAATTGTTTGGAAGAATTCGAACCTAATGTGAACAAATTCGGTTAAATGATGAAACTATGTGGGACCGGCTTCTTGCAAGCCAAAGAGCCAACCTTGGTCGGTCAAGGTAATATGCTGGTGTCACCAAAATGCTCGCGTTTCAGTCCTGAGAATTTTGATATTTTATGGCGTGCATTTGAGCAATCATTTGAGAAAATATGAAGCAATCAAGGTTTTTGCTCAAACTGAGGAAACTTCATAAGATGAAGGAAATAATAATAATAAAATGAAAGAATCATGAAGTGTGGGACCGGCTATGGCCAAGGCATGGCCGCCCGGCCAATAAGCCCGTCCCATGGCACTTTTTTCTAATTTTATATTATTTTTCATGATTTTAGGGAAATACCATGAAATCAAGGAGTTTATTGAAATAAAGGAGTTTTCCTTAAAGTGAAGGAGTTTCCATGAGATGAGGGAAACAAATAAAAATAATAATAATAAAATAAGGGCGTGTGGGACTGGACGACTAGGGCATGGCCGGCTAGGGCCCGGTCCCGTGAGTTTTCCCTAATTTATGTATTAATTCCATGATTTGAAGGAAATATCATGAAATCAAGGAATTTCATGGGATGAAGGAAATAATAATAAAATAATAAGGAATGCAAGGTGTGGGACCGGCCACAACTAGGGCATGACCGGCCGGCTAGTAGGCTTGGTCCCGCACACCTTTCCTAATTATTTATTATTTTCTTGATGTGAAGGAAACACCATAAAACTGAGGAGTTTCCTTGAAACGAAGGATTTTTTTTCAAATGAGGGAATTTTCATGAGATCAAGGAAAATAATAAAAATATGATAAAATATAAAATTGGGCGTGGGATTGGCCACGGCACGACCGGCCGGCTGGTGGGCCCAGTCCCCCAGCGCCTTGATTAATATTTTATTATTTATTACTTTCTTCCTATTTTTGCATAGGTTCATCGTTCCTTCGTATTTTGGAATGATCGTTCGTGCATTCAGGTGCTCGTTAGTGCATTATTGCTGAGTACACTTGCACCATTTTAGTCGGGGCTTACTCGATAGTGGCTCAGATGCCCCGTACGTTGAATATTTATTACTAACCCATGGAATTCTGCTAGGAAGAACCATGAATTGAAGTAACGAAATATTATGAATAATGTAGAATATTTTCCAGGGATTCAGTTAATGAATTTAATGATTCAGGAATAATTAATTGATGGCTCTATACTAGTACGATCGTCTAGGAGCATTAATTATTCAGGAATTGAGCGATATGATCTTGTTGAAGCGTCATATTCTTTTATATAGTCAGGGAAAACATTGTTACATCCTGTAGACGTTATTACTCTATACTAGCAGGCAAGCTGTCTAGGAGCCGTCCAATCATTCGATTCTATATAGAAGTAATTACTGAAATTGCTCAGTATTCATGAGATATGCCGTTGCCTCAGCTGAGAGACTACACATCTACATATACTCTGAGAGACAGTATTCTCAGTCAGAGATTATTGTGGCATGAGCTTTCATGCTTCGATGAGAGACATGAGCCTCAATTCTCGTCTGATTGCTGGATCAAGAGCATGTATAATTATGGTTTTACGATTTTAGCCCTTGTCGAAAATCCACCATCTACACCCATTGGTCAGCATTACATCGAGTTATATTCAGATACATAAAAGCAGAGAGTTAGTGAAAAACAAACACATATCCTAATACAATGATTATGTTTCTTTAAAACTAGTTTTACATGAGAAAAAGGTTATACATTTTATAAAAATTTACATCTAGATCACATAAGTTGAATTTTTTTATTCTAAAGACATAGGGAGTGAATTAAAATATCAATAAGAAATAGTATCACTTTATGTTTAAAAGGTATAATGTGCTTAAAAGTCATACAAGATATTAGTTAACAACTATTTATTTTTTTGATAGCATAGTAAAGTGGTCCCTAGACTACATCCAAACTCCTTTAAATTGGAGTTGATCTGGCAATTACGGGGTTCAAACCCTGAAATTACGAGGGTACCCAAATCCACCACGCTTTTCGTTTCAACCTATAAGTCCGATACCAAGTGTCATCGTCTATGGACAAAGTCGATACAATACAACAACAAGGTATTCACTTGATAATATTTACGGTCCAAAACCGATTTACTATAAGATCAATATCAAGTGATTAGGATTTAACGAGTGTATTTACTTTTAATTATAATAAAACAACTATAATTGCGGATAGTAAAAGTAAATCACATAACAAGATTTTGTTAACGAGGAAACCACAAAAGCAGAAAAAATCCCGGGACCTAGTTCAGTTTTGAATACTCTCATAATTAAGCACCTATACAAAGAACAAAGCCAACTTCGTATAGTTGAGACCAACTTCGTGAACAAATCCAACTTCGGATTCACAACTATCAGATTCTGATATTGAAGAATACCATCAAATGATAGTTGTCGATCTAAACGACTATATGATCAAATTTATCAATGATAAATCATATCTAAGTCGGATCCCAGCCGATCAAGATGTGTGTACAAATCACGAGATATGAAAACCAATAAGAAAAATCTTCTTGTCTTCAAATCTTCAATTTCCTTCTTATGTACCTGCACACCACAAACTCGAATCCACCTATGATCTATCACACACACAACGAAGTCTATTAACAATGGATGATCACAAGTTATCTTTAGATCTAAAAACAGTTCTAAAGATCCCGTAAATACTTTGATCTAGTTTTAGTGACCCTTATGTCAGAATAGAAGGCTCTCAAGAATAATCAAACTAGGTTCAATCAAAGTTTCAACAACCATAAGTCAATCAAATCAATAATCGAAAACTAAAATAACAATAAAATTATCTAGTTTCACACCAACGGTACTCGTAGAGCTTCTTGATCCCACAGAAGGCTTTAAACGAGTGGTCGTAAGAGATTTCGCCTAATTAGGGTACTTTCTGTTAGAGCATTGCTCGGTCGAACTCGCATGCGTTGCTATCTCAAGCATGTTTGTCAATATTAATGATCAAAACTATATATCTTGATTTCTAGTTTACTTATGACTAAGTCTCGGTCTAGGATAGTTAAGTGTAGTTGAGCTCCAGACTCCATGGCGATCATCTTACGAAGACGAAAAACTACTCGAGGAACAAGTGGAACTTTATCCGACCAAGAAGGTATGTGGAGACTTGAACTTATCTATCACTCAAAAGTCTACTCTATCTCATACCCTTGAGACAATAGTCGTATAAGTATGATAGTTTTCATACATACACATTTACTATTTCGAGCCGAGTTTACTCGCTTATCTTTTTCTCGAAATATGTGTTGGTAAGCTTTTGCTTTAACCAATATTCATCTTTACCCGTGACGAAAGTCATGATGACGTTTCAATCTTGAAAATAGCTTTGATGACGATAATCATGAATAACGATTGTTATAACATTATAGAAGAATGTTTCAATGATTGAAATGTAGAGTTGAGATTACCATATATGGATATAAGCATATACAGTGTGTTTGCACATTAGTGTATAAATCCATGTACCGGAAACCAAGTGCGTGCATATGTGTGCATGCGGTATTGGTGAAGGAGAGGTTGAGTACGCGCACCCGAACGCGTACCAGTGGAAGTTTTCATACTGAAAATTTATGCTGAGTTTGTAGTTTGCAAACTACTAAACTAGTCACCTTAGGTACGCATACCCGTACGCGTACCCACGGAAGTTTTCGAACCGAAAATTTCTGCTGAGTTTGTAAACTCAAATCCGGTAGCTAAGGTACACATACCCGTACGCGTACCCAAGCTGGTTATTTCTCAAATTGGTAGTTCATAAACTTAAAACAATAAACTTTAAGGAATGCAATCTTTGCAAACCGTGGCTATATTATTCATGAATTGATTAAAATGGATCAAACCAATTTTGTTTCAATTGTGTCTATGAATAAAGACCTAAGCAATTGAACAACTCTTCAACTAGTTCTTATGAGTCATTTGAACTAGTTATGAGAAAGATGAATACGGTTAATATGAAAGTGCTCATATGGCTAACCATTGGTTAACTACTTGTGAACCAACTAAGTGTACACGTTTAGGTACGGTTACTCAAACCTAAATGAATACATTTCATTTGTGTGTGACAAGCTAAGTTTCGATCTAACGGTTGAAAGATATTAGCTTGGTTGAATCAGGTTTTTCATCTAACGGTGAATATTGAATGCTTTGTTACCAAGGTAACTTAGATTGCAAACCCTGATTTAAAAACTATAGAAGGTGATGAGTGCCAAATAGTGCATATTTATACACCTTTTTATTGGCATTTTACTCATCTTTTGCGCTTAGAAATCAGATATTATCCCAGATTCTGTATTTTCTGTGTTTTCAAGAATAAATATTTGTATTAATTAATTTTGTATTTTTAGGTACTAAATAAAGTCCGAGAAACCGAGGAGCTAAAGAGCGAAGAATTGAAGTCAAACATCTATGGAGCTTTAGCCAAAGCCCGCGCAAGTAAATCAGTTGCAACCCAACAAGGGAGACTTGGGCTAGAGCTACCCATGACCCGGATCCGAGCCCGCTCACTCTGAGCCATTGAGATCTCCCTCAGCTACATCCAACGGTCGCTCCATCACTATACATCATCTCTTGATGCTCCGTGCAACACCAGATCATACCAAAACCGCTCTCCTCCCTCGGCCGTTCAGATCATAGCCACCCCATCCTACGCTCGCTAGGCCCTTCTCATCGTCCTTGCTGCACCTGCGTTACACCGAATCAACCTAACCCTATACCCCCATCGACAGACCCATTCTTCACTCCATCTTCTCTTTCTTCTCCTCTGCTCTCTCCCGTCTCCATCAGAGCAGAGCTCTGCTCCGCCACCTCCTTCTTCACCCATACCTCCACCAGAGACAACACCACCTCACCTCCCCTATCAAACACCATCATTCAACCACTCCATCATTACCGCCATCACTCTCTCTCTGTTTATCTCTTTCACAGCTTCTTTACAAACCTAGAAGCTAGGTTAAAGATAAATAGAGTTTAGGGTTTTCACCAACTCCGTGGCATGTTCGATTCGGAGGTCGAGAAGCATGAGTAGAGCCAACAACCGCGAATCAGAGTATGGGTTGAATTGTTTTTCAATTAATTTCTATTTTTAATTGAACTAGGGTTTGGGAATTTTGGGGCTGATGCATGTATATATAGAACCGAATGGGGTTGATAGAAGATACGCCTGGGTTAGCCAGTGTGTCATTTAGGTTTAAATTCTGTTCTTTGTTATTTTAATTTGATGTTTTAATTTAGTGTGAGGGTTTCAATGAAACCCTGATTCCAATTTGTGCTTAAACTCTGTTGGATTGATCTTGTATGCTTAATATTATCAATTGTCTTCAATTACAAATACCCAATGCTTTTCTTTCACAGTGTATACCAACGCCATGGATACACTTTGTAGTCGAGGTCATAAATGTGTTGAGTGTATTGCAGCTCAACCTTAGATATAAATGCTAATTCCTTTGATTAGTTATACTTGATTAGATAACTAATGCTCTGGGTTAGTACCCTTAGCTGGTAATTGAAGTTTACATGGAGAAACTCCTTAGATAGGTGGTGGGTTTGACACCCTGCCCTTATCGATCCACAGGGAAAGAATGCCTCAACTCAGTGAGCACACAAGAGGAGTTAGAGGAGTTAGAGGTGAACTTGGCGTGTGCCCTGTTGTTCAATTGCTTGCTTTACTGATTTTCATCCCTGTACATATCCCCTGTATTTACCCACCTTTTATCGTTATTTGTATTCCCTGTTTTAGTGTAACTTGTGGTAGTCCCTTTCTCTCGTAATTTGTAACTTGTATTAACCTTTGCATCATCTTGTGATTGCATCATTTGTTCTAGCTATTTATGCTCCCCTGTATATATTTGTATTTAACTTGTTTTAGTTCTTTGTTAGTGTAACTTAGCTTCTTTGTGTAGCTTGTATTGCATAGCGTCACTACCATTCTCTGTTTTTATTGTCTCTTGTAAGCTCAGTTGTAGGATCAAGCTTATCAGTTGCATTTCAGTGCTACCTCATCATCTGTGTGCATATTTGTAGTGTTTCTTGCTATTAGCTCAGCTGAGCTATGTCACTAGTTTACAAGGAAACTAAAGCAATACTGCCTAGTGTTGTAGCTTAGTGTACTTGTAAAGCATAGACCCATTCAGTCCATGATACTCTCAGTGCATATTCTGTAGCACTGAGAACTGAGTTGACATTGAGCTCTGAGTGCTTAGCTCTGTCATTGTAGTTCTGTTGCTTACTGTGTAATTGTAGAGAACTAAATCTCTTTGCTGAGCCAACAGGTGCTGGCTAGGCTGCTGCTGCTGCTGAGCAACCAAAGAAAGGGAAGCCAAACCAGCCCATTGAAATCAACGAAAAGGCACAGAACCTGAGGTACCTGTGAGCTGTTGAGCAAGCCCAAGGAAGAACAGCAGCTGAGCGTAGTTGCAGCAGCACAGCCATCTTGGCTGCACAGGTGCAACCAAGGCTGAGCAACCCAAGGCAGACAACTGTGCTGCAGACTTGAAGTGTCTGTGGAGCAAATTTGAACCATCCCAGGGAAACCAAAAGGCGCAGAATCTGAGGTTAGTATTTGATTATGTGCCATGTGCCATGTGCCATGAACCATCGATACTTGAGTTGTATGAGCATGACCTGTGAACCATGTTTTGCATGCTAGGCTAGCTGCCCTGTACTTTATATAATCTACTCAGTCAATCAAGGTTGTTGACACACCTGAGTCAACTAAAATTGTAAGCCAAGCTCGCACTACTCGTGGAAACCTGTGCTGCCAATCTGTCCTTAGCTGCAGTGCCCTGTAGCTGCTATTTTGAGTTTAGCCTGTGAAAATCAAGTGGAGTCAACTGAGTGAGTTGACACAACATAGCCCTGAGCCTATGCATGTTTTTCTTTGTTAATCACATCCGTGAGACCCCCGAGCATGCTTTAGAGTACCAAAGATTGTCTTTCTCACGAGCACATTGCTACATCGTGAAGTGTCCTATCTTTATCATCTTGAAATGTTAAATCCATGATGCTTTGAATTGTTATGCTAATCTGTGATGAATGGATGATGCTGTGAAGGGTATAACCTGTTGACCCTGCATACTTGTGCTTGAACCCTGAAACTTGAGGTACATAGACCATCTGAGCCGCCAATCTCCAGCCCCAAGTCGTGAGTTGATCTCCACTTGAGGCTTCCAAGTTTGTTACAGCCATGTGAGCCACCTGCTCCCCGCATAACCCCTCGACTCGTTAAGCACGCTTGCCTTGGCTTTAGCCCTGTTGTATGTTTTGTCTTTGTCTTTGTGTGCAAAACCTACTTTTGGAATTTCTTGAGCATCCGCCTGTGTTGTATGCATGAGCTATTGCTAGACTTTGAACCCCGTTTGACATATGCAACTTGTGCACCTAAGACCTGAGCATAAGCTTGTGTGAACTAGCCTGTGAGTTTGAGCTATAACCATCCCATGAATGCCTCGATAGACCAATTGCATTGCTAAATGTGCATCGTGCATGACCGAAAGTTAGCCGAGCTAAACCGCATACCCCCGGCATAACCACGAGCATGTTTTGCATCTGTGAACCTATGATGTCTTTGTGCAATATCTCGTGGTAATTGTGAAAAGCTAGATCACCTAACCTCCACTCGCATTTGTGAGTTAGGGCGATTTGAGCCTGTGAGTTGTGCAATCTAAACCTTGTAATTTGTGCAATCTAAAGCGTGAGCTAGGGCAATAGTGATCTGTTGCCGTGAATGAACCAAACCCGTATGTTAACCCCGAGCTACCACTACCCCGAGCTCAATCTCGTACCTCACCGCCATTCTGTGAGCCGAGCATAGCTCAAGCCTGGTTCACTCGGTAAGCCGAAACCCTGTGTACTGGGGATAACCAAAACTAGGCCTACCAAGGTCGAACCCAGTTCCACTAGGCATTTCACAAATCAATCGGGCGCTAACTTGCCACTTTGAGTCGAAACCCAACCCTTGGGCTCAACATAAATCGAACTCGCCGAGCCCATGGTCTGCTGGGCTGATCAACACAACCTGAGCTGGGCTTACACCAAAACTCAGCCCAACTCAATCCACTTCTGGGCTATACATTTTTCAACTTGACCTGGGCTTTTGCACTCTTCCACTGGGCTAGTTAAACCCACATCTGTTGGGCTGACCATTAGCTGAGCTTTCTCCGGGCCGCTTAGGCTAAACCTATTAGCCGGGTCATCAGACAAATTGAGCCCACACAACCTAGGCTTTGCACACAATTCTGGGCTTCCTACAAACCAAAACCCAAATAAACCAAATTCCCACATAAACCAAATCCCATTTTCATGTTCTATGTTTCTGTACATTATCTTTTGGGTTGACCCTCAACTTTTTAGATTGTTAGTAAATTTTTGTATATAAATTTTTGTAGGACTTGTTAAATTTTTCTTTTCTTGAATCGGTTGAGTCTTCTTGCACATATATTATGCTAATCCGATATGATCTCCACTGAGAATGTTGGATTTTGCCTTGATTAATGAAGCTCAACCATGCTCGCTCGACATCCAGGTAATCTCTTCCCTTTATCTTATCAGCGTAGTTTCGTGGTACGTGACTGTTTAAATTTTTCCTATCTGTGACACATTGAGGACAATGTTTGATTTAGGTTTGGGGGTGCATTTGCATTTAGAGTTTTTAGTCTTTTATTTCACCTTTTATCTTAAAAAAAAAAAAAAAAAAAAAAAAAAATTCAAAAACTCTTTTTGTAAAAACCTCCAACTTTTAGAGATTTTAGAGTCACTAGCATGCTTTTAGCTATGTTTACATAGAGAATCGACCGAAATAACAAAAGTTAGAAGTCTTGGGAGAACACAATCGGGTTTCTTAGTTGATTAGAGCGTTAAAGTTGGATTTAACCATACCGGAGGGCGAATTAGGTGCTGTTTAGATATTCGGTAGTAGAATTGTGATCACCCATAGTGGAGACTACCCATTTTACATCAAGTGAGGCACCAACCTTCAATTTTTGCAACTTTCTAGAAAATCTGTTAGAGTGTGTGTCACCTTACGTAAATTCCGGGTAGGAATGGTGAGCTACCCAACTTCGCACCATTTTCAGCACTACTTTTGATCTCTTGAGTGCTAGTTTTTGTCAATCATGAGGGTGACGTCTAAAGATGAAAACTCCTTCTAAATACCGATTTGCCGTTAGCATCACTCTCTCTCTCAATCAGCAAGACCCATAGAAACACATCATCGTCAGCAACCGGAGCAGAATCAGAATATTGAAAGAAAAATTGATATAGTCCAAGGTTTATGTGCAACAAAGAAAAGAAAATAGGATGAGAATTAATAAAATTTATAAAATCAAGACAATACAAGTTGTGGAAAAATTTAGTGATGAAGTCCTTTGTCCATGGAGTTAGTTGTTTCACTATTTGTATTTTTATTTTCACTTATTATAAAAAAAAAAAAAAAAATAAAAATCAATCAAAAATCAATCAAAAAAAAAAAAAAAATCAATCAAAAAAAAAAATATATAATAAAAATAATAATAATAATAATAATATTGTAGTTTATTTTCTTATTTTTGCTACCACCATGGTAAAGAAGAGTTTAAAAAGAAAAATCCAAACAACAAGGAATTTGAGTAGAAAAGTTAAAAATTGTCAAGTTTTGTGAAGTTTAGAAGTTCGTCATCAACATTTGAAGACCGAAGACCGAAGATTGAAGACGTTTCTATGGTTTCTTATGAGAGAGTGATGTTAATTGCCGATCGGGTGAGAAGTGAGTGAGTACTCCCACCCTTGCTAATGGTCGATTTCCTTTCTTAGAGATCATCAGAAAAAGATTCTTTTTGTCCACACTTCTGTGGAGTCTCCAGATTTTATTTCGGAAGGTTATCCTTCTTTCCTACAACGTGTGCAGGATTTCTCTCTTTACTCCTGCCTGCACACATGAGAGACTAAAAAAGCGATCTTTTTGAGTGCAATTATCATAAAACCCTAATGGTGAGGCGAGAGTTGAGACTTATGATCACAATCGAATCCGAATTCTTTCATATGGTATGGTTACTTCTCGCTCAAAGACTTAAGGATGAGAAGGCGTTCTTTGGTAGTTCTAACTTCCTGTTACTAGCATGCGAAGCTCTATGTCCTCATAGCTTCTTGGAGGCTTGAGACTCTTTACACTGAAGTTGGAGAAGGTTTTGTGGGTACACCTCTTGTAAACCCTCACGAGACTACAACTCGTCCACTAGGGACACCTAGGGGGTTTAAAGGCTTAGTGCATACGCTAAATGCATTCGAGAGACTGCGATAGGGGTATAGTTAGGATTTCTTATTTTCTGTTTCACTTGAGGACAAGTAAAATTCAGGTTTGGGGGTATTTGATGAGTGCCAAATAGTGCATATTTATACACCTTTTATTGGCATTTTACTCATCTTTGCGCTTAGAAATCGAGATATTATCCCCAGATTCGTATTTTTCTGTGTTTTCAAGAATAAATATTTGTATTAATTAATTTTGTATTTTTAGGTACTAAATAAAGTCCGGAGAAACTGAGGAGCTAAAGAGCGAAGAATTGAAGTCAAACATCTATGGAGCAGTTAGCCAAAGCCCGCGCGCAAATCAGTTGCAACCCAACAAGGAAGACTTGGGCTAGAGCTACCCATGACCCGGATCCGAGCCCGCTCACTCTGAGCCATTGAGATCTCCCTCAGCTACATCCAACGGTCGCTCCATCACTATACATCATCTCTTGATGCTCCGTGCAACACCAGATCGCTCCAAAACCGCTCACCTCCCTCGGCCGTTCAGATCATAGCCACCCCATCCTACGCTCGCTAGGCCCTTCTCATCAGTCCCTTGCTGCACCTGCGTTACACCGAATCAACCTAACCCTATACCCCCATCGACAGACCCATTCTTCACTCCATCTTCTCTTTCTTCTCCTCTGCTCTCTCCCGTCTCCATCAGAGCAGAGCTCTGCTCCGCCACCTCCTTCTTCACCCATACCTCCACCAGAGACAACACCACCTCACCTCCCCTATCAAACACCATCATTCAACCACTCCATCATTACCGCCATCACTCTCTCTCTGTTTATCTCTTTCACAGCTTCTTTACAAACCTAGAAGCTAGGTTAAAGATAAATAGAGTTTAGGGTTTTCACCAACTCCGTGGCATGTTCGATTCAGAGGTCAGAGAAGCATGAGTAGAGCCAACAACCGCGAATCAGAGTATGGGTTGAATTGTTTTTCAATTAATTTCTATTTTTAATTGAACTAGGGTTTGGGAATTTTGGGGCTGATGCATGTATATATAGAACCGAATGGGGTTGATAGAAGATACGCCTGGGTTAGCCAGTGTGTCATTTAGGTTTAAATTCTGTTCTTTGTTATTTTAATTTGATGTTTTAATTTAGTGTGAGGGTTTCAATGAAACCCTGATTCCAATTTGTGCTTAAACTCTGTTGGATTGATCTTGTATGCTTAATATTATCAATTGTCTTCAATTACAAATACCCAATGCTTTTCTTTCACAAAGTGTATACCAACGCCATGGATACATCGTAGTCGAGTCATAAATGTGTTGAGTGTATTGCAGCTCAACCTTAGATATAAATGCTAATTCCTTTGATTAGTTATACTTGATTAGATAACTAATGCTCTGGGTTAGTACCCTTAGCTGGTAATTGAAGTTTACATGGAGAAACTCCTTAGATAGGTGGTGGGTTTGACACCCTGCCCTTATCAGTCACAGGGCAAGAATGCCTCAACTCAGTGAGCACACAAGAGGAGTTAGAGGAGTTAGAGGTGAACTTGGCGTGTGCCCTGTTGTTCAATTGCTTGCTTTACTGATTTTCATCCCTGTACATATCCCTGTATTTACCCACCTTTTACTGTTATTTGTATTCCCTGTTTTAGTGTAACTTGTGGTAGTCTGCTTTCTCTGTAATTTGTAACTTGTATTAACCTTTGCATCATCTTGTGATTGCATCATTTGTTCTAGCTATTTATGCTCCCCTGTATATATTTGTATTTAACTTGTTTTAGTTCTTTGTTAGTGTAACTTAGCTTCTTTGTGTAGCTTGTATTGCATAGCGTCACTACCCTGTTCTCTGTTTTATTGTCTCTTGTAAGCTCAGTTGTAGGATCAAGCTTATCAGTTGCATTTCAGTGCTACCTCATCATCTGTGTGCATATTTGTAGTGTTTCTTGCTATTAGCTCAGCTGAGCTATGTCACTAGTTTACAAGGAAACTAAAGCAATCTTTTGCCTAGTGTTGTAGCTTAGTGTACTTGTAAAGCATAGTCCCATTCAGTCCATGATACTCTCAGTGCATATTCTGTAGCACTGAGAACTGAGTTGACATTGAGCTCTGAGTGCTTAGCTCTGTCATTGTAGTTCTGTTGCTTACTGTGTAATTGTAGAGAACTAAATCTCTTTCTTGAGCCAACAGTCTTTGGCTAGGCTGCTGCTGCCTTTGAGCAACCAAAGAAAGGGAAGCCAAACCAGCCCATTGAAATCAACGAAAAGGCCTGCGTAACCCGAGGTACTCGTGAGTGTTGAGCAAGCCCGAAGAAGAACAGCAGGTGAGCGTAGTTGCAAAGAAGCCATCTTGGCTGCACAGGTGCAACCAAGGCTGAGCAACCCAAGGCAGACAACTGTGCTGCAGACTTGAAGTGTCTGTGGAGCGGTGAACCATCCTGTGGAAACCAAAAGGCTAGAATCTGAGGTTAGTATTTGATTATGTGCCATGTGCCATGTGCCATGAACCATCGATACTTGAGTTGTATGAGCATGACCTGTGAACCATGTTTTGCATGCTAGGCTAGCTGCCCTGTACTTTATATAATCTATTCAGTCAATCAAGGTTGTTGACACACCTGAGTCAACTAAAATTGTAAGCCAAGCCCTGCACTACTCTGTGGAAACCTGTGCTTCCAATCTGTCCTTAGCTGCAGTGCCCTGTAGCTGCTATTTTGATTTTAGCCTGTGAAAATCAAGTGGAGTCAACTGAGTGAGTTGACACAACATAGCCCTGAGCCTATGCATGTTTTTCTTTGTTAATCACATCTGTGAGACCCCCCCTGAGCATGCTTTAGAGTACCAGCATTGTCTTTCTGCTGAGCCTGTGCTACATCTGTGAAGTGTCCTATCTTTATCATGCTGAAATGTTAAATCCATGATGCTTTGAATTGTTATGCTAATCTGTGATGAATGGATGATGCTGTGAAGGGTATAACCTGTTGACCCTGCATACTTGTGCTTGAACCCTGAAACTTGAGGTACATAGACCATCTGAGCCGCCAATCTCCAGCCCCCTGAAGCTGTGAGTTGAGCTCCACTTGAGGCTTCCAAGTTTGTTACAGGCCATGTGAGCCAGCTGCTCCCCTGCATAACCCTGACCTGTTAAGCCTGCTTGCCTTGGCTTTAGCCCTGTTGTATGTTTTGTGCTGTGCTGTGTGCAAAACCTACTTTTGGAATTTGCTGAGCATCTGCCCTGTGTTGTATGCATGAGCTATTGCTAGACTTTGAACCCTGTTGACATATGCAACTTGTGCACCTAAGACTCGAGCATAAGCTTGTGTGAACTAGCTTTGTGAGTTTGAGCTATAACCATCCCATGAATGCCTGATAGACCAATTGCATTGCTAAATCTGTGCATCAGTGCATGGCATTTGAAAGTTAGCCGAGCTAAACCGCATACCCTGGCATAACCACTGAGCATGTTTTGCATCTGTGAACCTATGATGTCTTTGTGCAATATCGTGGTAATTGTGAAAAGCTAGATCACCTAACCTCAGCCCCTCGCAGCTGTGAGTTAGGGCAGACTTGAGCTGTGAGTTGTGCAATCTAAACCTTGTAATTTGTGCAATCTAAAGCGTGAGCTAGGGCAATAGTGATCGTGCGCTGTGAATGAACCAAACTCGTATGTTAACCCCGAGCTACCACTACCACCCGAGCTCAATCCTCGTACCTCACCGCCATTCTGCCAGCCGAGCATAGCTCAAGCCCGGTTCACCCGGTAAGCCGTAACCCGTGCACTGGGATAACCAAAACTAGGCCTACCAAGGTCGGAACCCAGTTCCACTAGGCATTTCACAAATCAACTGGCTGCTAACTTGCCAGCTTGAGCTGAAACCCAACCCTTGGGCTCAACATAAACCGAACTCGCGAGCCCATGGTCTGCTGGGCTGATCAACACAACCTGAGCTGGGCTTACACCAAAACTCAGCCCAACTCAATCCACTTCTGGGCTATACATTTTTCAACTTGACCTGGGCTTTTGCACTCTTCTACTGGGCTAGTTAAACCCACATCTGTTGGGCTGACCATTAGCTGAGCTTTCTCACTGGGCTGCTTAGGCTAAACCTATTAGCTGGGCTGTGCAGCAAATTGAGCCCACACAACCTAGGCTTTGCACACAATTGCTGGGCTTCCTACAAACCAAAACCCAAATAAACCAAATTCCCACATAAACCAAATCCCATTTTCATGTTCTATGTTTCTGTACATTATCTTTTGGGTTGACCCTCAACTTTTTTAGATTGTTAGTAAATTTTTGTATATAAATTTTTGTAGGACTTGTTAAATTTTTCTTTTCTTGAATCGGTTGAGTCTTCTTGCACATATATTATGCTAATCCGATATGATCTCCACTGAGAATGTTGGATTTTGCCTTGATTAATGAAGCTCAACCATGCTCCTGCCGACATCCGGTAATCTCTTCCCTTTTATCTTATCAGCGTAGTTCTCGTGGTACGTGACTGTTTAAATTTTTCCTATCTGTGACACATTGAGGACAATGTTTGATTTAGGTTTGGGGGTGCATTTGCATTTAGAGTTTTTAGTCTTTTATTTCACCTTTTATCTTAAAAAAAAAAAAAAAAAAAAAAAAAAAAATTCAAAAACTCTTTTTGTAAAAACCTCCAACTTTTAGAGATTTTAGAGTCACTAGCATGCTTTTAGCTATGTTTACATAGAGAATCTGACCGAAATAACAAAAGTTAGAAGTGCCGGAGAACACAATCGGGTTTCTTAGTTGATTAGAGCGTTAAAGTTGGATTTAACCATCTGGGAGGGCGAATTAGGTCTTTGTTTAGATATTCGGTAGTAGAATTGTGATCACCCATAGTGGAGACTACCCATTTTACATCAAGTGAGGCACCAACCTTCAATTTTTTGCAACTTTCTAGAAAAGCTGTTAGAGTGTGTGTCACCTTACGTAAATTCCGGGTAGGAATGGTGAGCTACCCAACTGCACCATTTTCAGACTACTTTTGATCTCTTGAGTGCTAGTTTTTGTCAATCATGAGGGTGACGTCTAAAGATGAAAACTCCTTCTAAATACCGATTTGCCGTTAGCATCACTCTCTCTCTCAATCAGCAAGACCCATAGAAACACATCATCGTCAGCAACCGGAGCAGAATCAGAATATTGAAAGAAAAATTGATATAGTCCAAGGTTTATGTGCAACAAAGAAAAGAAAATAGGATGAGAATTAATAAAATTTATAAAATCAAGACAATACAAGTTGTGGAAAAATTTAGTGATGAAGTCCTTTGTCCATGGAGTTAGTTGTTTCACTATTTGTATTTTTATTTTCACTTATTATAAAAAAAAAAAAAAAAATAAATCAAAAATCAATCAAAAAAAAAAAAAATCAAAAAAAAAATAAAAAAAAAAAAAAAATAATAATAATAATAATATTGTAGTTTATTTTCTTATTTTTGCTACCACCATGGTAAAGAAGAGTTTAAAAGAAAAATCCAAACAACAAGGAATTTGAGTAGAAAAGTTAAAAATTGTCAAGTTTTGTGAAGTTTAGAAGTTCGTCATCAACATTTGAAGACCGAAGACCGAAGATTGAAGACGTTTCTATGGTTTCTTATGAGAGAGTGATGTTAATTGCCGATCGGGTGAGAAGTGAGTGAGTACTCCCACCCTTGCTAATGGTCGATTTCCTTTCTTAGAGATCATCAGAAAAAGATTCTTTTTGTCCACACTTCGTGGAGTCTCCAGATTTTATTTAGGAAGGTTATCCTTCTTTCCTACAACGTGTGCGGGATTTCTCTCTTTACTCCCTGCCTGCACACATGAGAGACTAAAAAGCGATCTTTTTGAGTGCAATTATCATAAAACCCTAATGGTGAGGCAGAAGTTGAGACTTATGATCACAATCGAATCCGAATTCTTTCATATGGTATGGTTACTTCTCGCTCAGCACTTAAGGATGAGAAGGCGTTCTTTGGTAGTTCTAACTTCCTGTTACTAGCATGCAGAAGCTCTATGTCCTCATAGCTTCTTGGAGGCTTGAGACTCTTTTACACTCTGAAGTTGGAGAAGGTTTTGTGGGTACACCTCTTGTAAACCCTCACGAGACTACAACTCGTCCACTAGGGACACCTAGGGGTTTAAAGGCTTAGTGCATACGCTAAATGCATTCGAGAGACCTGCGAGGTAGGTATAGTTAGGATTTCTTATTTTCTGTTTCACTTGAGGACAAGTAAAATTCAGGTTTGGGGGTATTTGATGAGTGCCAAATAGTGCATATTTATACACCTTTTTATTGGCATTTTACTCATCTTTTGCGCTTAGAAATCAGATATTATCCCAGATTCTGTATTTTCTGTGTTTTCAAGAATAAATATTTGTATTAATTAATTTTGTATTTTTAGGTACTAAATAAAGTCCGGAGAAACTGAGGAGCTAAAGAGCGAAGAATTGAAGTCAAACATCTATGGAGCAGTTAGCCAAAGCTCCGCGCGCAAATCGATTTGCAACCCAACAAGGAAGACTTGGGCTAGAGCTACCCATGACCCGGATCCGAGCCCGCTCACTCTGAGCCATTGAGATCTCCCTCAGCTACATCCAACGGTCGCTCCATCACTATACATCATCTCTTGATGCTCCGTGCAACACCAGATCGCTCCAAAACCGCTCACCTCCCTCGGCCGTTCAGATCATAGCCACCCCATCCTACGCTCGCTAGGCCCTTCTCATCAGTCCCTTGCTGCACCTGCGTTACACCGAATCAACCTAACCCTATACCCCCATCGACAGACCCATTCTTCACTCCATCTTCTCTTTCTTCTCCTCTGCTCTCTCCCGTCTCCATCAGAGCAGAGCTCTGCTCCGCCACCTCCTTCTTCACCCATACCTCCACCAGAGACAACACCACCTCACCTCCCCTATCAAACACCATCATTCAACCACTCCATCATTACCGCCATCACTCTCTCTCTGTTTATCTCTTTCACAGCTTCTTTACAAACCTAGAAGCTAGGTTAAAGATAAATAGAGTTTAGGGTTTTCACCAACTCCGTGGCATGTTCGATTCAGAGGTCAGAGAAGCATGAGTAGAGCCAACAACCGCGAATCAGAGTATGGGTTGAATTGTTTTTCAATTAATTTCTATTTTTAATTGAACTAGGGTTTGGGAATTTTGGGGTTGATAGAAGATACGCCTGGGTTAGCCAGTGTGTCATTTAGGTTTAAATTCTGTTCTTTGTTATTTTAATTTGATGTTTTAATTTAGTGTGAGGGTTTCAATGAAACCCTGATTCCAATTTGTGCTTAAACTCGTTGGATTGATCTTGTATGCTTAATATTATCAATTGTCTTCAATTACAAATACCCAATGCTTTTCTTTCACAAAGTGTATACCAACGCCATGGATACACCGTAGTCGAATGTCATAAATGTGTCGAGTGTATTGCAGCTCAACCTTAGATATAAATGCTAATTCCTTTGATTAGTTATACTTGATTAGATAACTAATGCTCTGGGTTAGTACCCTTAGCTGGTAATTGAAGTTTACATGGAGAAACTCCTTAGTTAAGTGGCAGAATTGACACACTGCCCTTAGCTACTATAGGAACAAGACATTTAACTTAGTTGAAAGCACAATAGAAGTTAGTGGTGGAATTGCAGACCTTAGCACCCTTTTCTCACTACCTTTTACCTTAGTTTAGGGAAGGGGAACTCTAGCAACTGGAAAAACTAATCCCCATACCTCCTGTGTGATACTAGTTGGTTTTGCTAGAGTCGATTCTCTTTTAACCTTAGGTATCTTCTCGAGACCCTGTAGGTTAACGACTGAAAGACTTCATTGGGATTGTGAAGACAGACGAAACTACTTCTCTTGTAGTTGAGCGATCTGATCTTGCCATTTTCTATCGTACGAGTTCAATTGAATAATTGACTTGAGATTATATCTCCGATAGGTCAAGATAAAAAGAAATAACAAACATCTTCGTCTCATCGTTTGTGATTCTGCAATATCTTGTTTTGCTACCATACGATTAAGATTATTGTGAGGTGATTGATAATACTAGGCTGTTCTTCGGGAATATAAGTCTGGGTTATCAATTAGTTCCTGTTCACCTTGATTTATCAAAAGACGGAACAAAACTCACAAGTTTATCTTTGGGAGACAGATTTATCTGTCATCGTAGACTTTTCTGTGTGATACAGATTTGTTTATTAAAGTCTTCGACTTTGGGTTCTAACAACTCTTAGTTGTGGGTGGGATCAACTAAGGGAATCAAGTGCGTAGTATCCTACTGGGACCAAAGACGTAAGGAGTGCAATTGTTCCTTGAATCAGTGTGAGATTGATTAGGGTTCAACTACAATCCAGACCAAAGTTAGTTTGTAGTAGGCTAGTATCCGTAGCGGCTTAATACAGTATGGTGTTCAATCTGGACTAGGTCCCGGGGTTTTTCTACATTTGCGGTTTCCTCGTTAACAAAACTTCTGGTGTCTGTGTTATGTCTATTCCGCATTATATTTTGTTATATAATTGAAATATCACAGGTTGTGCGTTGTATCGATCAATTGTGAAATCCAACCTTTGGTTATTGATTGGAAATTGATTGATCCTTGGATATTGGTCTTTGGTACCATCCAAGTTTATCTCTCTAGTATTTGATAAAGACTCGCAGATTTCCATTTGCTTGAGCATTATTAAATCGAGAGATTGAGATATTAACTCCTTGATATATTTTTTATTAAGATTGAGTCTGACTGTCTAGTTGATTCTCTTAAAAGTATATTAGAGTTAGTCCATAAAGATTGCTAATCGAAATATTGGGTGAGGTTGTTGTACCCTCGTATTTTCACTTTCTTCACCGGATAGACGGCCCCACTAGAAACAACACAAATGAAGTTTGTCCGGCTCTTAGGAAAGTTTGCAGGAAATGAAAACTCAACTATTTATAGACCAAGGTTGTTTGGACAACAAGGAAATTCCAAAAATCGAAAATATTCTCAAGATATTCAATAAGTACCTAATTTCGGTTTTTCAATTTCCAACTAATATCCAACCTGTAAATCTTAAATATCTCATTAGAAAATATCTAATATTTAACACTTAACTAATATAACTTTTCAAGAGATATGTTTTGGTTTGCTGAAAAATTAAAAACATATAATCGAAATTCTTAATTCAAAGATTCTCAATATTTCGGATTGGGATCACCTTGAGCATCAAGGAATATCTATGGACAATAAAAGATAAGAATTATATTCATGTCCAAATCATGTCGACATCAAGAATTTTCCTATTTAGCAAACCCTAATTCCAAACTCACACAAGATCGTAAAGTAATATGTGAATATAGAGGATTGGTTTTGCTCTTGGGACCGGTTCTACCATGACTCCTAACATATGTTAAGATCAGTTCTACTAAGTCTCCAAATAAAGGTAGGGATCGGTTCTACCATGACTCCAAACAATAACTAGGATCTGTTCTACCATGATTCCCAATATAGGTAAGAATCAGTTCTACCAAGGTTCTGAACGATAGTTAAGATCGGTTCTACCATGTATCCCAATAAAGGTAAGGATCGGTTCTACCAAGACTCTCAACATAAGTGTAGATCGGTTCTATCGCATATCCCAAACTAAGTAAAGATCGGTTCTACCATAGCTGTAAGTCATCGGTTTCGCCAACGTTATTACCTAGGTTCGAATTGGTTTTCCACTATATCTTCAATGAAAACCGGACCAAAACTCCTATTGATTTCCTTTCGATTACGAAACAAGTTTCATATATCTACTTCCTTTAAACATATGTAATCAAACATAATTTCCTAGGATGAAATCACACCTATATATAATACAAAATCAAGTAACAAGTTACATAGATTATGTCGATGTCATATTTACGAAGTTCAAAAGATAAACGTTATACTTCGTAATCAAATATTTATCCTTGACACTTTTATCATAATAAAATGACCAAGTCTAATACTAGAGAATTAAATGTAACCTCGCATGTAATGTTTTAAATCTTAAACGAGTTGGAAGCAACGATAGGAATGGAAACAAGTCAAGTCAGTATTATTATACCTCAAGTGAAGGATGATGTCTTCTTTGTAGTCGATACATCTTCACGATATTCAGGTCTTCAAGGTAATACTTGTATGTCTCAATATTCCTAGACTTTCTAGTATAACCTAAACGAAGTTGACTCTAGTACATTCAATCAAGTGACTCTAATTGAGTTTGGATATTAAAATACGACAACCAATATTGATATACCAACGCTTGGTAGGTTCAACCGATCAATGCTCTAACAAACCCCTACATCCATAGTGGGAGGGAGCATGAGAACCACCAAACCACTTGATGGTTCTTTAATCAACAACTGAGTGAAATGAAAATTATCCCTGTAAACTCTAACTGGGAGTAAATATTAAAATTGTTATCTATGACCGGCGAATCTTGAACAACAAGTACTCATCAAATATATGCATAACCGAAGAAGGAAAGTACTGAGGATTAAAGAAATCAAGAAGTACCGTGGCGTTTGTACTGGAAGTTATAATCTATATAAGTCATTGAAGGATTATTGATCAAATTAAAAATTTGATAAAACTTCATTCTAAGGTCGGATACCATCTTTTGCTTATCGAAATCTAAATTTAAAGTTTCAAAAGAATCCATCTAAGATTAGTTCTAAGATTAATATATAATGAGGTAGATTCGATTAGGCATCTTTATAAGTTTTAAAGAGCATAAACCTTAATCTACATGTTAGAGCATTGCTCGGTCGAACTCGCATGCGTTGCTATCTCAAGCATGTTTGTCAATGTTAGTGATCAAAACTATAAGTCTTGATTTCTAGCCTATGTAGCTAAAGGTCTCGGACTAGGATAGAAAGTGTAGTTGAGCTCAAGAACTCCATGGAAATCATCATACAAGATGAAGGACTACTCGAGGAATCGGTGGAACTTCATCGACTAAAAGGTATTTGGAGACTTGAACTTATCTGTCACTCAAATCTATTTATTATATCTCCTACTCTTGAGATAAAAGTCCTTTAGACGTATAGACTTTCATTATACACATTTTCTATTTCGAGCCGAGTTTAACTCGCCTATCTATTTCTCGAAATATGTGTTGGTAAGCTTTCGCTTTAACCGAATTCATCTTTACCTAGTGACGAAAGTCATGATATGTTTCAATCACTTTGGAAATTGCTCGACGAAAAATGGTTTGTGAATAACGGCTATATAACGTTTCTCGAGAATGTTTCAATGATTGAAATGAGAGTTTATATTACATAACCATTGGTAGGATATAAGCATTGTTGTGGAAACACATATATGTATAAGTCCTTATTCCTTGAACCAAAGTTTGCGAACTTTGTTAATCAAGAGAAATGGAAGTGGCGCAAGCCAAGTCCGCGAACTGGCGCAAGTTCTCACCCGAGAATTTCTGCTGGAGTTTGTGTACTCCTTCCATGAGCTTAAGTCCGCGAACCAAGTCCGCAAACTTGAGTAGGTTATATCTAAAACCGGTTATTCTTGAACTAATGTTTATATAAACTAAGGAATGCTTTTGCAAACCGTGGCTATAAAGTTCATGAACCGATTCGAGTGAATCAAACCGTTTTTGCTTCGATTGTGTCTTGTGTAGTTACATAAGATCTAAGAAATTGAACAACTCTCTAACTAGTTCATTTGAGTCATTTGAACTAGTTATGGTGAACAAGAATATGGTTGATATGAGAGTGATCATATGGCTAACCATTTGGTTGACTATTGTCGAACCAACAAATGTTAATGTTTGGGTATGGTTCATAAAACCAAAATTGAACATTTCATTTGTGTGTAACAAGCTAAGTTTTCGATCCAACGGTTGAGAAATATTATCTTGAATCTAATCAGGTTTTCATCTAACGGTGAATATTGAATGCTTTGTTACCAAGCTAACATTGATTGCAAACCCTGATTTGAAAGACTATATAAGGGAGAACTCTAGCAACTGGGAAACCTAATCCCCACACTTTACGTGTGATACTAGCTTTTTCAAGCTAGAGTCGATTCTCAGTTAACCTTTGGTTTTCTTCTTCTAAAACCAGGTTAACGACTTAAAGACTTCATTGGGATTGTGAAGCCAGACCGATACTACTTTTCTTGTAGTTATGTGATCTGATCTTGTTTGTTTTTATCGCATGCGAGTACAATTGGAATAATTGGCTTGAGATTTATATCTCCGATAGGCAAGATAGAAAAGAAATCACAAACACTTCGTCTCATCGTTTGTGATTCCGCAATATCTTTTTCATTTGCGTCGATTAAGATTATTATGAGGTGATCAATAATACTAGGCTGTTCTTTCGGGAATATAAGTCCAGGGTTATTGATTGGTTCCTGTTCACCTTGATTTATCAAAAGACGGAACAAAACTCATAGGTTTATTCGTGGGAGACGAATTTATCTATTCTGTAGACTTTTCTGTGTGATACAGATTTATTTATTAAAGTCTTCAACTTTGGGTCGTAGCAAATCTTAGTTGTGGGTGAGATCAGCTAAGGGAATCAAGTACGTAACATCCTGCTGGGATCAGAGGCATAGGAGTATAACTGTACCTTGGATCAGAGTGAGATTGATTTGGGTTCAACTACAGTCCAGACCGAAGTTAATTTGGAGTAGGCTAGAATCTGTAGCGGCTTATACAGTGTGTGTTCAATCTGGACTAGGTCCCGAGGTTTTTCTGCATTTGCGGTTTCCTAGTTAACAAAATTCTGGTGTCTGTTTTATTTCTATTCCTCATTATATTTGTTTATATAATTGAAATATCACAGGATGTGCGTTGTTCAATCAATTAGAATATCCGACCTTTTGGGTTGTTGATTTAAATTGATTGACACTTGGATATTGGTCTTTGGTACCATCCAAGTTATCTCTATTTGATAAAGACTCACAGATTTCTTTTTGCTTGAGTAAAGATCAAATCGAGAGATTGAGATATAAACTCTTTGATATACTTTTTATCTAGATTGAGTCTGACTGTCTAGTTGATTCTCTAGAAAGTATATTGGAGTTTGTCCATACAGATTTCTAAGCGAAATATTGGGTGTGGTAGTTAGACCCCCCGCTTTTTCAAGAGGAATATCCTCTCGGAAGGGGAACTCTTTGCACATCAGGAGGATATGGAGGTTGGTGCTGGTGCAGGTCCACCGGGTTTTCCTTGCCTCGATTTTGGAGAAGTCATTCCAGATCCTCACGAGTGATGAAGTTGGATGGATGGTTTCTTTCATATGGGCGTTCAGGAGCAATACGGGTTTCTTCATCTAGGTATGCATGTCCTGCTGAAGCACTCGCGCCATGCGTGTTGAAGGTACTCCTTGTTGGTTCCAGGGGCTGTCGTGACTCATGTGGCAATCGTTCTGTTAATGTCTTGAGGAAAGTGAGTACTTCTTTCTGGGTCGAAGCCATGTCTGTCTGAGCCTTTGCGAGAATTTCTTGCCTCTCCATCAAATCAACAATGGTAATAGGAGGTTGGCCTCCTTTGATTCCTTCGGCCCCTCGTCCTGACGGGGGAGTAGCAGCTGCTCTGGTGAAGACTGGAGGTGTTACACTTGAAGAAATGTTGGGGTTTGCGGCTACTCTGGCTCTGGTGATGGGAGGTGTTACCGAGGGAATATTCCTGCTCCGCTGGTGTTGGTGGTAGAGGACGTAGTTCAACGAGATGCATTGATCGTATTGACAGGCTGTATGGTAGCGCCACTGACAGGGACATCAACACCGAGAGTGTTGTCAGTGCTAGTTCCATCGGAATTTGTCAGTGCTAGTTCCATCGGAATTGGTCACCGAGAGTCTTACAGAGATTAATCTCCCGCTGTGGTCGCCAGTTGTTTATGGGGTAAAAACTGATTCTGCTGTTTTTGGTAATTTTGGGTGTGTTGATGAAAAACGAGTTCAAACCCTAAACAAATGCACTGCACGGGAATGCTTTTAGGTTCGAGAAATCAATCTGTGAGACTCTGGCCTAAACCAAGAAATGACCGTTCCAGATTCAATTCGGTCACAAGGTGAAGGAGAAGGGTTGATCTTAGTGAGGGAAGCGAAGAAGGTGTTTGAGATCAGGATGTTGAAGGTGTGGCTGTTTATGACTTGCGTATCAGAAAATGGTTTCTGGCTACTTGTGTTGATAACACTTGTCCTCTTCAAAATAGATTGAAAATCTATTTATACAAGTCATTTGAGCGCAACTCTGATCTCGTAGGAAGTGGAGGAAATGAAGTAGTGGAGAAGTGGGTTTTTGTACGGAAGGTAGTGATTATCGTGTCTTGTTATGAGGAATGACTGATCACACGTTCTCCCACTACTCTCATTACTGATAACCGTCCGCCTTTCCTGACACGTTCTCGTAATGGACGCGTTGCACGCCGTACGCTGTAAACCGCCAGACCAATACCCCAGTAAGCATCCCCCATTTTGTGACATGTTTGATGTCTCGAATAAGTGGGTTGTGGGACCCACCGCGGAGAATAACATGGTGCTATTAGGTGAAACAACTAAGTTGTTTATGAGGCCAATATAAAATATTGTATGCATTCGATGCATGTGAAGCATCGCAATTAAGCAGCTCAAACTAATCGATGTGTATGAAGCATCATTGTTTTAGAGCCCGATTGCATAAGTCGCGGATTGGCGTCTTAAAGGAGGCATGATCGACCACCTTTGGGTGATCGTTTGAGGACCCCACGGTCAAGTCATCACTTGGTCGATCGCCTCATGTGGAAAAAGGATGGCCGATCTTCACAATTTTGCTTTGCTTGTTTACTAAAATAAATCTATACCATCCAACTAGGCTGGCAAAGTTGGATGGTCGTGATCATTTGCGGCAGTTTCAAACTGCCATTGACGCGACTTTAGGGTTTAGGGGGCCGCGCGGCCAACCCTCTTTGGGCGAGCGATTTCGAGGCTTCGATCGTCAGCTCGAGCAGTACGGTTGGTCATACGTGAAGGTGGGCCGACAGTGATCACGTTGATGTCTTCGAGGCCGCTTGAGGTTAAATCTAAGCCACTCAAATCGGCTGGCGAAAATGAGTGGTCGAGATCGATTTGCGGCAGTAATGCATTGCCGCAAAGTAATTTTAGATTTTTAAAACAGCGTGTTCACGCTTCTTTGGGCTGGCGTTTTGATGCGCTTTAGCCTTGCTATGAGCAAGTCGATCGACCACGTGTGGAGTTGGTTCGATGTTGAACGCGTTGGCATCTCCTTGATCATTTGAAACACGATCTAAGCCATCCAATTAGGTTGGTTAAGTTGGACGGATACGATTGATTAGCGGCAATTGTGTAACGCTGCTTATTCAATTTAGGGGTTTAGAGGCTGCGCGATCACCCTCCTTGGGGCCGGCGTTTTAATGTGCTTTGGTCCCGTTGGGGACAGGTCGATCGACCAAGGGAGAACTTGGGCCGATGGTGAACACATCGACATCTCTTTGATTGCTCTAAATGCGATCCAAGCCGTCCAACTAGGCCGGCTAAGTTGGACGGACGTGATGCGTTTTGAGACCGTTTTTGCCGGTCTCAATTCGTTTAAGTTATGTTATGCAGCGTGAATACCCATGTTTGGGTCGGTGTTCGAAGCACTTGTGAATGAGCTACATAGGGCTCGATCAACTAGGGAATTAGTGGGCCCGTCGGTGGTTATTAAGGTGATTACCTAGTTCTGCTAGGAGTAATCCAAGCTTGTTAAATCGCGCGGCCAAATTGTGTGGCCGTGATCGTTTCTGAGACCGACATTAACAGTCTAGATTTTCTTTAAGGAGTAAATATGTGTTCGATCATGCTAACTTTAATTAAAAAAGTGTGTGAACGTATTGATCTCTTTGCCAGAGAGATGTAGCCTGTATGAGTATTTTCGTGCAGATCCCAACACTAGCTGATGAGTGCCAAATAGTGCATATTTATACACCTTTTTATTGGCATTTTACTCATCTTTTGCGCTTAGAAATCGATATTATCCCAGCATTCTCGTGTTTTCTTTGTTTTCAAGAATAAATATTTGTATTAATTAATTTTGTGTTTTTAGGTAATAAATAAAGCTCGGAGAAACTAAGGAGCCAAAAGAGCGAAGAATTGGAGTCGAGCATCTATGGAGTAGATAGCCAAAGCCCGCGCGCGAATCAGTTGCAACCCAACAAAGAAGACATGGGATAGAGCTAGCCATGACCCGGATCCGATCCCGCTCACTCTGAGCCATTGAGATCTCCCTCAGCTACATCCAACGGTCGCTCCGCCTAGCACATCAACGTTTGATGCTCTCGCTCAACAGCAGAATCACCAGCTTATATCCTGAGCCGTTCAGATCTCTATCAGCTCCATCCTACGCTCGCTCGGCTGCCTCATCATCACTGATGTCTCCGCCCCACAAAGAAACTACCTATCCCCTACACCTCGCCGACCAAACCCATTTTCTCTCCATCTTCTCTTTCTTCCTCTACCGTCACTCTCACAGAGCAGAGCTCTGCTCCTCCACCTTCTTCACCCATACCACCACCAGAGCCACCTACACCACCAACTCCATCCTCACCTGACAACGCCTACACCTCGACTTCCTTCCCACACCCTAGTTCTACCTTTCTCAACTATTATCTTCTCTCATCCTAGAAGCTAGGGTTAAGATAGTGAGAATTAGGGTTTCAACACAACAACCCCATCATGGAGCTCTGAGGCGATTAAACAGAAGGGAGAGGCGAATCGTAGTATGGGTGAGAGTATTTTAATTTTAATTTCGATTTTTGAGAAAATTAGGGTTTGATGTTTTGGGGATGAACTGCATGTATAAATAGAAGTTGTAGAAGATAATTTTGGCCATGCCTGGACTAGCCAGTGCTTCAATTAGGGTTAATTTTGTTCTTTGTTATTTTATTATGTTTTAATTAGTTTTGTTAGGGTTTCAATGAAACCCTAACTCCATGTTGTGTGTTTAAACTCTATTGAACTATCTTGAATGATTAAAATTATAATTATGTCTTCAATTAGGGCATTCAATACTTTTCTCTCACAATGGATGTCTTGCATCCATTGTAGTTAGGTTACATCTGTTTTGAGTTTGCCACAGCTCATACTTTAGGCACAATAGCTAATTCCATTGACTAGTTGTACTTAATTAGACAACTAGTGCTCTGGGTTAGCACTTTAGCTGATTAATTGAAGCATAGCATGGAGAAACCCCTTAGATAGGTGGTGGATTTGACACCCCGCCCTTATCATCACAAAGCCAAGAAAGCTTCAACTCAGTTGAGCACACAAAAGGAATTCAGAGGTGGATTTGCAGACCTTAGCACCCTTTACTCTCACTGTTTGCCTTAGCTTAGGATCACACTTCATTACATCCTAGCCGTATCGGCACAAATCCATTGAGTTACAATTCCTTACTTGAATTCAGCTAGAGCAAGCCTTAGATCACACTTTAAGCACACCCATTTCTCTGTGGATCGACCCGTACTTGCCGCGTCTCCGATAGACGTCGTGCACTTGCGGTATTACAAGTAGGTCATAAATTAAACACACTTAGAGGCCTACCAAGTTTTTGGCGCCGCTGCCGGGGACTTGGCGTGTGCTGAGTCAATCCATTGCTTGCTTTTACTGAGTTCACTCACCCTGTACATATTCTCTCTGCATTATTTCTTTTAGCCCCGCATTGTAGTGTATATTGTAGCCGTAACTTAGTATCCTTGCATTTGTGTTCTCCCGCAGATGTAACTTAGTTTAACTCACCGAGTGCAAACCGAAATTTTGCTTTTTCGCATCTTCTATTACATTTTGTTTTAACACTTGCATCATTACCCTGTCTTAGAATAACTTAGTTGTAGTTAGCTCCATCTCGCATACTCATATATCACCCCGTAAAAAAAACAGTCCATCATCTCTGCATATCACATTGTGCAAACTTTGGAACTTTGCAGTGTTATACTTTCTTGCTTCTTCACTTGTATCATTTCTAGCAACTGATTGCTTTGCTGAGAAGACAGGTACAGGTGCTTGCTGTGCTTCTGGAGAGAAAGCACAGTTAACACGGAGAGAAAGCACAGCTTGACACCGGAGAGAAAATCGCGCATAAGGTGCAACCGAGCAAGCCCCGCGACTCGTAAGGTACCCGAGCTCGCAGCCGCAGACTGTGGCCGCCGCCGAGCAACCAAAGAAAGGGAAGGCAAGGAGCACTGAGTAACTTGAGGTTAGTCTGTAATTGAACCTTGTATTAACATGTGAATAAGGTAAGCTTACCAAATGCGAGTACTTTGTGAGTTTGTGTAGCATTGAATGTTTGAATGTTGATGATAATGACCTTGTAAGGCTGCCACATGAGCATAACTCTTTATCAGCCCCTGTAGCTATATTTCTAAACTTTGAAAAGCTCCGCCATTTAGACCCGCTTAACCTGGTGCATGCTAAACCGTGCTTAAGAATTTGTATGAGCCATCTAGCCAAGTGTCTCGCCAAGTGTTAATCGACCTTGTTGAGCCAAAGGCCCGAGCATAACCTTGACCTTGTGCTCCATCTTTAATCTATGCTTGCATCATGCACTAGCCACCATGCTAGGTCACCATCCCCGGTTGTCCGTGATCTCGCGCTTGTTAACCCCGTTGACATCCCTTGCATGCTCGTGACTTGTCTTGTGTTGTCAATCCTAAGCTTGGATGTCAACCTTATCTCGTGCATAATCGGAAATAGACCTTGAATATCATGTGACTTGTTGAATGCCGAGCCATGATCACATGAGAAATTAGCAAACTTGCTAGGTATTACTCACACCTTTTGAACCAACCTTGCCGCCATACTCCCCGTCGCATTAGCTACCCCCGCTCCCTTGCTAGCCCCCGTCGCAAGTGTGGAGCTATCCCTTGAAAACCAAGTGTTGATGACACTCGTATGCCCCGCAATTGTGAAACTGGTGCATGATCTCTGAGTTTGAGCTCAATTGACCCTACTGAGCTTGCTGGCCAGTGCTAGCATTGGTTGTTTGCTGACTTGCTAAATCTATGAAATCTAAATCCATATTGTGCTGAGCTATGAACCTCATGATGCTTTGAACTAATTGTGCATTATATGTGGTGACTCTAAACTGTCACATCTGTGATTGTGTGCAACCTGAGCATGATAGAATAGCTGCCTTGACCCCTTATATGCTTTAACTAAGTCAACTAGAGCCAGCATCTGCAAATTATGTGTGAAACCTTAATGCTTGAATGAATGTTGAGTGAATGATCTTTGGTTAGCATCTCACTTATTTGCCCTGTGCCCTTATGCATGTGAGACCTTGTGTGGTCATCCCAAGTACCCTGTTGACATTATCTGAGCCTCTGGGCATATCAAGAGTACCTGAACTGCTGCTAATTGAGTGAACCTTGCTGAATCTTGTATTCCCTGAGCATGTTCTTTTGCATCTGTGCATTTGCTATGCTTTCATGATCTGTGCTGTCATTTTTTTTTCTGAGTTTGCAATGCCCTGTGCTGTGCTCAAGATGTACTTAAAATGCCAACCTCTACATACAGAGCTGTGCATTAGCTGCACTGGTTTCCTAGTGATTTCCTTGTTCTTTGCACACAAACTAAAGCACAGCCATTGAGCTCTGCTAACATGACCTGAGCTCTACTCAAACTTGGGCCGCACATAACCAAAGTGCACACAATCGAAGCTCGCACAATCGGGCTAACCCACATCCTCTCGAGCTCTTTGGGTTGTGCACCGTAATGAAGCCCACAACTTGGGCCGCATTAAACCGAAACCCGGCCCACCGGGCTGTCCCTTTACACTTAAGTTGTAGCCCACTCACTATGCCTGACCATTGAGACCAACTGGGCTAATCGAACCCAACCTGGGCTGCAACCAAACTAAGCCCTCAACAACTGGCCGTGCAGGTTTCACACTGCTGGGCTGTCTGCACACACTGAGCCCACATCATCTGGGCTGAAATACACTTATTGGCTTAGCAAATTCAAAAAGCAACCTTTTGGGCTTACACTTAGAACAAAGTGTCATTTTATTTTGTGGGTTGTATCTACTGGGTTTTGCTCACATAGTCAAGGTTGCACATAACCCAACTAATCCCAATAATCCAAAGCTCCCAACAAACTAAAGCCCAAACAAACCAAATTCCACAACAAACCAAAGCCCAATAAACCAAATTCCCACATAAACCAAAGCCCATTTTTTTTGTTATATTTGTAAGAATGTTAATGTTTCTGTACATTATCTTCATTGTATATAATAAAAGTAGGAATTGTTAATTTTTTTCTTTCTTGAATCGGTTGAGTCTTCTTGTGCATTTTTTGTGCTAATCCGATATGATCACCACTGAGAATGTTGGATTTTTCCTTGATTAAAGAAGCTCAACCTTACTCCCGCCGACATCCGGTAATCTCTTCCCTTTTCTCTTATCAGCATAGTTCTTTCGGTATGTGACTGTTTAAATTTTTCCTATCTGTTGACACATTGAGGACAATGTTTGATTTAGGTTTGGGGGTGCATTTGCATATTTTTGCATATAGAGTTTTTAGTCTTTTTAATCTTTTATTTTCCAAAAAAAAAAAAAAAAAACTCTTTTTGTAAAAGCCTCCAACTTTTAGAGATTTTAGAGTCACTAGCATGCTTCTAGCTATGTTTACATAGAGAATCTGACCGAAATAACAGAACTTGGAAGTACCGGAGAACACAATCGGGTTTCTTAGTTGATTAGAGCGTTAAAGTTGGATTTAACCATACCGGGAGGGCGAATTAGGTCTTTGTTAGATATTCGGTAGTAGAATTGTGATCACCCATAGTGGAGACTACCCAATTTACATCAAGTGAGGCACCAACCTTCAATTTTTTGCAACTTTCTAGAAAAGCTGTTAGAGTGTGTGTCACCGTACGTAAATTCCGGGTAGGAATGGTGAGCTACCCAACTTCGCACCAATTTCAGCACTACTTTTGATCTCTTGAGTGCTAGTTTTTGTCAATCATGAGGGTGACATCTAAAGATGAAAACTCCTTCTAAATACCGATTTGCCGTTAGCATCACTCTCTCTCTCAATCAGCAAGACCCATAGAAACACATCATCGTCAACAAACGGAGCATCATCAGAATATTGAAAGAAAAATTGAGATAGTCCAAGGTTTATGTGCAACAAAGAAAAGAAAATAGGATGAGAATTAATAAAATTTATAAAATCAAGACAATACAAGTGTGGAAAAATTGAGTGATAAAGTCCTTTGTCCATGGAGTTAGTTGTTTCATTATTTGTATTTTTATTTTCACTTATTGTAAAAAAAAAAAAAAAAAAAAAAAAATCAAAAAAAATCAAAAAAAAAAAAAAAATTGTAGTTTATTTTTGCTACCACCATGGTAAAGAAGAATTTAAAAAGAAAAATCCAAACAACAAGGAATTTGAGTAGAAAAGTTAAAAATTGTCAAGTTTTGTGAAGTTTAGAAGTTCGTCATCAACATTTGAAGACCGAAGACCGAAGATTGAAGACGTTTCTATGGTTCTTATGAGAGAGTGATATTAATTGCCGATCGGGTGAGAAGTGAGTGAGTACTCCCACCCCTTGCTAATGGTTGATTTCCTTTCTTAGAGATCATCGAGAAAAGATTCTTTTTGTCCACACCTCTCGTGGAGTCTCCAGATTTTATTTCGGAAGGTTATCCTTCCTACCTACAACGTGTGCGGGATTTCTCTCTTTATTCCCGCTCGCACACATGAGAGACTAAAAAAGCGATCTTTTTGAGTGCAATTATCATAAAACCCTAATGGTGAGGCGAGAAGTTGAGACTTATGATCACAATCGAATCCGAATTCTTTCATATGGTATGGTTACTTCTCGCTCAAAGACTTAAGGATGAGAATGCGTTCTTTGGTAGTTCTAACTTCATGTTACTAGCATGCAGAAACTCTATGTCCTCATAGCTTCTTGGAGGCTTGAGACTCTTTTACACTCTGAAGTTGGAGAAGGTTTTGTGGGTACACCTCTTGTAAACCCTCACGAGACTACAACTCGTCCACTAGGGACACCTAGGGGTTTAAAGGCTTAGTGCATACGCTAAATGCATTCGAGAGACTGCGACAGGGTATAGTTAGGATTTCTTAATTTCTCGTTTCACTTGAGGACAAGTAAAATTCAGGTTTGGGGGTATTTGATGAGTGCCAAATAGTGCATATTTATACACCGTTTTATTGGCATTTTACTCATCTTTTGCGCTTAGAAATCGATATTATCCCCCATTTCGTGTTTTCTTTGTTTTCAAGAATAAATATTTGTATTAATTAATTTTGTGTTTTTAGGTAATAAATAAAGTCCGGAAAAACTGAGGAGCTAAAGAGCGAAGAATTGGAGTCAAACATCTATGGAGCAGATAGCCAAAGCCCGCGCGCAAATCAGTTGCAACCCAACAAGGAAGACATGGGCTAGAGCTACCCACGACCCGGATCCGGACCCGTTCATCCCGTGCCGTTCAGATTTATTTTTTATTTTTAAAAAAATTAAAATACTCTCACCCATACTATGATTCGCCTCTCCCTTCTGTCTAATCGCCTCAGAGCTCCATGCTGGGGTTGTTGTGTTGAAACCCTAATTCTCACTGTCTTAACCCTAGCTTCTAGGATGAGAGAAGCTAATAGTTGAGAAAGGTAGAACTAGGGTGTGGGAAGGAAGTCGAGGTGTAGGCGTTGTCAGGTGAGGATGGAGTTGGTGGTATAGGTGGCTCTGGTGGTGGTATGGGTGAAGAAGGTGGAGGAGCAGAGCTCTGCTCTGTGAGAGTGACGGGAGAGGAAGAAAGAGAAGATGGAGAGAAAATGGGTTTGGTCGACTGAGGTGTAGGGGATAGGTAGTTTTTCTGTGGGGCGGAGACATCGAGTGATGATGAGACGAGCCGAGCGAGCGTAGGATGGAGCCGATAGAGATCGGAACGGCTCGGGCAATAAGTCGGTGGTTCTCGCTTGTTGAGCGAGAGCATCAAACGTTGATGTGCTAGGCGGAGCGACCGTTGGATGTAGCTGAGGGAGATCTCAATGGCTCAGAGTGAGCGGGCTCGGATCCGGGTCATGGCTAGCTCTAGCCCATGTCTTCTTTGTTGGGTTGCAACTGATTCGCGCGCGGGCTTTGGCTATCTACTCCATAGATGCTCGACTCCAATTCTTCGCTCTTTTGGCTCCTTAGTTTCTCCGAGCTTTATTTATTACCTAAAAACACAAAATTAATTAATACAAATATTTATTCTTGAAAACAAAGAAAACACAGAATCTGGGATAATATCTGATTTCTAAGCGCAAAAGATGAGTAAAATGCCAATAAAAAGGTGTATAAATATGCACTATTTGGCACTCATCACTAGCACTTCGGGAGATTCATGCTACTGTGCTGAGAGTGAGCATTGATCGTCATGTCATGTTAGTATTGAGAGTTCGGCTGGGAACATAGCATGGAAAAATACCAGGCACAATCATGCATTAGTTAATAATGCTGGCATAAAATAGAATTCACATAATATTTGGGATTGCTACTATGCGCACCATTCCGAATGAATTTCACATATACATATATTGAGTTTTTCAACACATGCGTAAAGAAATAGGTTTGAGCACTCGTTATTTTCAAGCGGCCATCATTCCTTTGCAGGATCACGACGCTAAATATAGGGTTTTATGATTTTGACCTTGAACTAAAAACCACCATCAACACTTGTAGACTTTTCTGTGTGATACATATTTGTTTATTAAAGTCTTCGACTTTGGGTCGTATCAACTCTTGGTTGTGGGTGAGATCAGCTAAGGGAATCAAGTGCGTAGTATCCTGCTGGGATCAGAGACGTAAGGAGCGCAACTGTACCTTGAATCAATGTGAGATTGATTAGGGTTCAACTACAGTCCAGAACGAAGTTAGTTTGTAGTTGGCTAGTGTCTGTAGCGGCTTAATACAGTATGGTGTTCAATCTGGACTAGGTCCCGGGGTTTTTCTGCATTTGCGGTTTCCTCGTTAACAAAACTTCTGGTGTCTGTGTTATTTCTATTCCACATTATATTTTGTTATATAATTGAAATATCACAGGTTGTGCGTTGTATCGATCAATAGTGAAATCCAACATTTGGTTGTTGATTGGAAATTGATTGATCCTTGGACATTGGTCTTTGGTACCATCCAAGTTTATCTCTCTTGTATTTAATCGAGACTCGCAGATTGCTTGAGTAAATTTAAATCAAGAGATAAAGATATAACTCCTTGATATACTTTTTATTAAGATTGAGTATGACTGTCTAGTTGATTCTCTTAAAAGTATATTGGAGTTAGTCCATACAGATTGCTAATCGAAACATTGGGTGAGGTTGTTAGACCCCCGCATTTTCAATTGGTATCAGAGTAGGCAAACACGTTCAAGACCTCAAAAGTCTGTGTTTGTAGCGATCTGACTCTATGGACAGAGGTGCTATCTCTATTAACGTACCACCAGTCTTCGTTGGCTCTAATTACTTATGGTGGAAAATTGTTATGCGAGAGTTTCTTCAAGCGCGTGATTTTCAATCATGGGTATATGTTGTTAATGGATATGATGCTCCCGTTGTTGCAGTAGGTAACGTTAATGTTCCAAAAATTATTGGCGAATACGATGCTGCTGATATACTTGCTGCAAAGCAAAACTCCGACGGTTTGAATGCCATCATACATGCCATTACCCCAAATCTTCAGCACCATGTGTCAAATTGCACTAGGTCTAAAGATGCATGGGATATCTTAGAAACCGTATTCTAAGGAAATACCAGTGAAAGGAAGCTAGGCTTCAAAACCTTAATTCCGATTGGGAAAAACTTCGTATGTCAGATGAGGATTCATTTGATGAGTTTAATCACAAAGTGTCTGAAATTGTTAATGCATCTTTTGCATTGGGTAAGACTATTCCTGAAAAGGACATTGTGATGAAAATTCTCAGATCGCTGCCATCTAGATATGATTCTAAGAAGCATGCCACATTGAGGGAAATAACCTTGATACACTTTCCGGAAACTCTCTGATAGGAAAGTTAAAAATTCTTGATCTTGACACCAGCAGAACAGTTATGTTCAATGCTGTGACCAAAACAAGTGTATCCTCTCACTTGTCTTGGGCTAATGAATGTTGCTCCAATCATGTTGATCGTGATAAGTCACCGATAATCAGAAAGGTCAAGGATTTGATAAAGAGAAAGTATAGATGTGATGAATATCCACCCTCAGTTTTTGCTTCAGATGATTCAATTGAAAAAGATTCTCTCTCCTCTTCAACTTCTGATTCAGAACTTGAGTATGACGCAGAGTTTCTTGATTTCTTGAATAAAGAGATTCTTCAAGAGAACCTTCATTTAAAGGCTTCCTTGAAGCAAGTTGAATCATCGCTCCTGGCGAAAAATATTGAGATAGAGCGTCTTAATAATAAGTTCGTCAAAACCATGTCTCTAAAGGAAGAAGAGATTGATACTCTCAAATATGACCTGCAAAGGTTATCTGGAAGCTCTGACAAAATTGCATCAATGTTATTTGGTTAGAGATCCTTTGGAAACACTAATGGTTTAGGATTCAAAAGCAAAACTCAAAGCTCAAAGTTGTCCTTTCCAACTAATCAAGGAACAACGATTATTGGCGGTTGTGCTAAACAGGAAAATTCACATAAAGACGAAAAATCCTCATTGATTTGTTCTTTTTGTGGACATTCAAAGCATGATCAGGACTCTTGTTGGAGATTCAGAAGGAGCAATAAGAAAATCACCAAACTTCAAGAGAACATGCAGAAAATGAGTCTAGGTCCTGAAAACCAAGCTCTTTTAAAGAAATCAAGATCTAGACGAGGTAAGAAATCTGTTTACACAACAAACAGTGATAAGCCACGAAAAAAATAATAGGTGTGAGCATAAGGCTCACTCAGTCACCAACTAATGATGGTGATGTTCGGATCCTCATTTTTAGCTTGGGAAAGATGAGGATTGGACTAAAAATGGCTCAAGTCGTTGTGATTGTAAACCTTTTTTATTAAGAAAATATTCTCCTAAAAAGATGGAAAGCGGATAACAAATCTTGAAAGACTTATTCAATGTCTTTTTAGGGTTTTTGAGTTCATAAATCCGTGTATTATTTCTTTATCCTTCCCTTCTCATTCTTTTTCATAAGACACAGTCTCGTGGCTCCTGTAACTAGAAGGATCACAAAAAGAGATGCAGTTGAAGCAGTTAATGTGCGTCTTTGTGAAGGAATCTCTTCCTCAAGGATAAAGAAAGCAAATGGAGAAGGTTCGTCCTCTAACTGTCTCTTATCTGTTTGTCATTATGATAATAATTATAGAGGCATGGTGAAAGATTTCATCAACAAGAGAAATGATTTAAAATCTCAAATCGTTTCCTCTTTGGAAAAGATAACTCACTATGAACTAATGTTGTCTCTAACAAAGAACACCTTGTGTGAACTAAAAAGAGAACTTAGTGAGTTAACTGACATTTCTGAAGATCTAGAGGAATTGAATGATCCCATAATCAATAGTTTCTTCAATAATGAGAAGGAATTCTCGGTAGATTCTATGAGAAAGCTCTATAATGTCTAGAAAGTCTTCTTATGAGAATTTATTTCTTATGGTCTAGGAAGAATAACTAGAGTTTGGAATAGCCATTATTGTGAGTACACATAGCTATGCCCATCGTTTTTTCATCTTTATTTTTTTAGGTTTATTTATTTAAATTCTAAAAATTATTTGGAAGATGATTTTTGCAGTATTAATCTTTATGGTTTTATATATTGCAATATGTTATGGGATATGTGTGTTTGTGTCTGTGAACTATTATTGTCCCATATGATGTCAAAAGTTATCTCTTTTATCTGTCGATATGCATGTATTGATACAAGATCGATGAAATTTTGACAAACAAAAGTTAAGCCTATTATGTCAATTATTGATGGAATATAGGTTAAAATCTTTTGTTTACAAGGATTATGTCTATTGTATGTCATTGTGCAAATAGTGATGGAAAATAAAATGAATCCTTGTATATGCCGCAGTATTGACCATTCCCTGATCCATATTTTTTTTGTGAATACTGCAATGCTCCATAAGTTTTTCTTGTGTTGAACATAAGACGATTGAGTTAATCATTCTTTTATGGTGAACTTAGTCGTAGCTCCGTAAATTCTCTTATGTCGAGCATTTCCAACTAGATTAATCATAGATTCGTTTGTGGTTATTTTGGTTGTGTATTCCGATTAAATTAATCATGGGTTCTCTTGTGGTTAGTTTAATTGAGAATTTTGGATATAGAAAATCATTTCTTTATGGTTTTTGGTGTCCAATAAAATCCTTATTTTCTTGTAAAAGTAAGGTCGCTCTTGTTGTTCTCTTGGGAATGACATCAAACGGGGGAGAGTTCTTTTGAACTTGCGCTTAATTTCCATATCTTTGTTGGGAGTGCGGATGTGGAATTATTTAGGGGTTATCTTGTATCTTTATAAACTCCTTGATGAATGCATTTAGCCTCGGCTTTATGATTGCATCTAAACAAGTTGATATGTACTTTTCTTTGGTCTTGAAGCGTCTTCGTGGAAATTTCATTAGGATCCCGTTTTCGTACCTTTGCCAATTTTATTGACAAAAAGGGGGAGAATTAATGTGTAGTTCACATTACAAATACATATGATTTACGTGCTTTACGGGTCATTATGTAAGGGGGAGTGGTTTTCATGTTGAGACGAAAGTATTGACTAAGGGGGGGTGATACATATCACCATAGTATTGTTGTCGAAGTTGTCATATGAGAACTTTGATGCTGTGTAATAATACTATGACACTGTATAACAATGATCGAGAGCTTTTGTTTTCTCATTGTTATGGCTACGGAACTTCAATAACTATGATGCTGAATTGAACATCTATGCAATCATGGGAGTACTTGGAAAAGATGAAGTTTTCAAGTAACGTTGAAGCACCAAGTAGATCAAGCATGTGGACGAGAAGCTACAAAGTTTTATTTATTTTGTAATCCATATGTATTGATAGTTTTGTCACTAAAATTGACAAAGGGGGAGATTGTTAGAGCATTGCTCGGTCGAACTCGCATGCATTGCTATCTCAAGCATGTTTGTCAATGTTAGTGATCAAAACTATATGTCTTGATTTCTAGTATACTTATGACTAAGTCTCGGTCTAGAATAGTTGAGCTCCAGACTCCATGAAGATTATCTTGCAAAGACGAAGAACTACTCAAGGAACCAGTGGAATTTCATCCGACCAAAAGGTATGTGGAGACTTGAACTCATCTTGTCACTCAAAAGTCTATCTACTCTATCTCATACTCTTGTGACAAAAGTCGTATAAGTATGATAGTTTTCATACATACACATTTGCTATTTCAAGCCGAGTTTACCCGCCTATCATTTTCTCGAAATACGTGTTGGTAAGCTTTTGCTTTAACCAACTTCATCTTTACCCGTGGCGAAAGTCATGATGACATTTCAATCTTGAAAATAGCTTTGATGACGATAGTCGATTCTTTATGTCTAACGACTGTTATAACATTATAGAAGAATGTTTCGATGATTGAAATGTAGAGTTGAGAATATGTAACCACCTATGGATGTAAGCATTTAGTGTGTTCGCACATTAGTGTATAAATCCATGTGCCAGAAACCAAGTGCGTGCATATGTGTGCATGCGGTATTGGTGAAGGAGACAGGTTGGGTACGCGTACTGGCGGAAATTCAGGTCCGTGAAATTCTGCTGAGTTTGAAGTTTACGAACTAAAAAACCAGTCACCTTAGGTACGCGTACCCGTACGCGTACTGGCAGAACTTTTTCACCCTAAAAAGTCTGCTGAGTTTGGAAACTAAAACCAACTCAAAATCTGGTAGCTAATGTACGCATATCCGTACGCGTACCCAAGCTAGTTATTTCTCAAATCGGTAGTTCATGGACTTAAAACAATAAATTATAAGGAATGCAATCTTTGCAAACCGTGGGTATATTTTTCATGAATAGATTCACATGAATCAAACCGATTTTGTTTCAATTGTGTCTATGTATAAAGATCTAAGCAATTGAACAACTCTTAAACTAGTTCTTATGAGTCATTTGAACTAGTTATGAGAAAGATGAATACGGTTAATATGAAAGCACTCATATGGCTAACCATTGGTCAACCATTTGTGAACCAACCAATGTACACGTTTAGGTACGGTTACTCAAACCTAAATGAATACATTTCATTTGTGTGTGACAAGCTAAGTTTCGATCTAACGGTTGAAAGATATTAGTTTGGATAAATCAGGTTTTTCATCTAACGGTGATTATTGAATGCTTTGTTACCAAGGTAACTTAGATTGCAAACCCTGATTTGAAAACTATATAAGGAGACATCTAGCAACTAAGCAAAACTAATCCCCACACCTCCTGTGTGATACTAGTTGGTTTGCTAGAGTCGATTCTCCTTTAATCGTAGGTTTCTTCTCGAGACCCTGTCGATTAACGACTGAAAGACTTCATTGGGATTGTGAAGCCAGACGAAACTACTTCTCTTGTAGTTGAGCGATCTGATCTTGCCATTTTCTATCGTACGAGTTCAATTGAATAATTGACTTGAGATTATATCTCCGATAGGGCAAGATAAAAAGAAATCACAAACATCTTCGTCTCATCGTTTGTGATTCCGCAATATCTAGTTTTGCTACCATACAATTTAGATTATTGTGAGGTGATTGATAATACTAGGCTGTTCTTCGAGAATATAAGTCTGGTTTATCAATTGGTTCTTGTTCACCTTGATTTTTATCAAAAGACTGAACAAAACTTTTAGGTTTATCTGTGGGTAGAGGTGTCAAACAGGCCGGCCTGGCCTGGCCCGGCCTGTATTTGCTCAGCCCAGCCTGGCTTGTGGCCTGGTCTGGGTTAGCCTGACAATTAAACAGGCCAGGCCTGGCTTGGCCGAAGAAGCCTATATATGAGCCAGCCATATCCGAGCCTAGCTTTGAATGGGCCGGGGCCGGGCCAGGCGGGCTAACTTTGTTATTTTTTTTTAAAGTTTCAAAAAATTGGGATCCAAGGGACTCGAACTCGAGACCAACATCTCTGAATGCTTCTGGTATAAACCATTTGGTCGTCACTGCCTTGGTGTCCAATGTGTCTATGTTTATTATTAGGTAAAGTAATCATTAATGAGATAAAATTAATACAAAAATATTCCAATTTTAATACTAGTATCTATTTTAGGTAATGAAAAAAAAATCCAACACATAACTAACATCTAATACTAAAATTAAGCAACACCCATTTAGCTATAATTAAAGAAAATAAATCAATGCATGCTTACTATAATAAGATTTTCTTTTATTGCTTGCCTTAAATAAATTACTGACATAAATATAATTTTATTCGACATTATTGAAACAACTATACAAGAATATATTTTTGGAAAATCTAATATTAAAGTTCATATTAAAGCTCAAACATGTCCTAATGAGTTTGTAAAGATCTTATGCGTTTCCATTTTTATATTTATGTATCATAAATGAAAATCCCTAACAAATAACTAAGTTTAATGTGATAGATTCCTTTTCAAAAAGAAAAAAAACTAATGTGATAGATAGGCATATAACATGTTGTGGTTCAGTGGTGGGTTTCCCATTCAAAGATTTATGCGCATGAGTTCGAATCACCCCACCAACAGAGATATTTTTGGACGAAGAAACTATATAGTTATTATATTTCCTACTATACAGTCCGTGGCAGGCCTAGCCCGGCAGGCTCACACAGGCCCTGGCCAAAGCAGGCTTGGCCGTAACAGGCTAAAAGGCCGAAAACTTGAGCCCAGCCTGGGCCTGGCCTAGTCTACTTAGTGACGGGCCAGGACAGGCTTTAGCCTGTTTATACAGGCCATGCCATACCAGGCTTGGGCCGGCCTGGCCTTTTTGACACCTCTATCTGTGGGAGACAGATTTATCTATCCTTGTAGACTTTTCTGTGTGATACAGATTTGTTTATTAAAGTCTTCGACTTTGGGTCATAGCAACTCTTGGTGGGTGAGATCAGCTAAGGGAATCAAGTGCGTAGTATCCAGCTGGTATCAGAGACGTAAGGAGCGCAACTGTACCTTTAATCAGTGGGAGATTGATTAGGGTTCAACTACAGTCCAAACCGAAGTTAGTTTGTAGTAGGCTAGTGTCTTTAGCGGCTTAATACAGTGTGGTGTTCAATCTGGACTAGGTCCCGGGGTTTTTCTGCATTTGCGGTTTCCTCGTTAACAAAACTTCTGGTGTCTGTGTTATTTCTATTCCGCATTATATTTTGGTATATAATTGAAATATCAGAGGTTGTGCGTTATATCGATCAATAGTGAAATCCAACCTTTGGTTGTTGATTGGAAATTGATTGATCCTTGGACATTGGTCTTTGGTACCATCCAAGTTTATTTCTCTTGTATTTAATCGAGACTCGCATATTGCTTGAGTAAGATTTAAATCAAGAGATAGAGATATTAACTCCTTGATATACTTTCTATTAAGATTGAGTCTGACTGTCTAGTTGATTCTCTTAAAAGTATATTGGAGTTAGTACATACAAATTGCTAATCGAAATATTGGGTGAGGTTGTTAGACCCCCGCATTTTCACTACATATTTGACATATGGCCTTCTAAGTTTCAGGGAAGTTTTTGTCACTTTGATTCTACATCTAAAAGAAACTCCTAACTCCCCTTCAAAAAAAAAAAAACAACAACTCCTAACTCGGTAAACGATATCAACTAGGAAAATCAAGTACCTAAACTCACAGGAGTTAGAGATGTAGGAGCACAACTGAAGCAAATAACTTGGAGGGTGTATTATGTCTCAGTTACACTCAGTCTGAATCCTAATAGTAGGCTAGCGTGTAACGGCTTCATTCGATGTATGTTCAAACATGACGAGGTCCCAGGGTTTTTCTGCAATTGCAATTTTCTTCGTTAATAAATTTCTAGTGTCTTGCTTTACTTTTAATTATACATTATATATTGATTATTTAGTATGATTAATTGTGTAATTACTTTACTAAGTTAAGTTCTAACTAAGGAAACAAACTACTTTTATATATGAGGAAAGAATTAGCAACAATAAGATTGCTGGAACTGTAAGAAACTCTTAGCTTCAATATCAAGTAACCAAGTCTTGTTCATTCATTATAGATAAAGACATTATGCAATAACAAGTTATTATAAGATTGTATGAAGATTCTTTACAAATAGATATTATATTGGTGTACAATTGATTACAACAAATATCTTAAAAACTATTTTTATTGGGATCAAAATGTTAAAGATGGAGATTCAATAACTTGGAGAAGCATGTTGTAAGTAAGATAGATTTTAGAAATATGTTCTTGTTGGATGGTTACAAATAGTAAGTCTACATTTATTTAAGAAAATCCTTTGGGTACCTAATATTCTAGGATTTAGGCCAACAAAGATGACTGATATGGTAGTTGAGGTCAAATGGGTATTTGATCTTATTATTCAGGATGAGAAGTTTATGAATGTACTAGAAACTTTATTCGATCTTGGAGAAGTTGACGCTATATGCAATATCTACCTACCTTCGGATGAGGAAGTTATAGATATACTTTATTGGAATAAGGTGGAATATAACTCTTTTTCAAAAAATATGTTTACAAGTAACATAATGAAATTCCATCAAGTTCTATATTGGAAGAATTTCCTTTGAGTTTTTTTTTATTTGAAGAGAATTAAATCACGACTAAAGTTACAAATTTTTGTTAGAAGGTAATTCACATTGGTTTAACAATTTTCCAAAACTTGGCAAGATTTAACAACAATTTGGTGGATCAGTATACTTTTTGTTAAATGGATGAAGAGAGTATAATGTATCTCTTATTCGTATGTCCTTATGCAATTTTTTTCTTCTAGATTCTTCAATAAAAAAATCAATTTCCAGATCAACATGAAGAACCAAGTATTGTTATTCAGGTTTGGATAAATACTAAAAATGATGGTGCCAATCTTAATTTTGAATCCTGTATCTTGTGGAATTTATAGAAAAAAGTAAATGATAAGATTTACAATAATGCTCAATTCACAACCAACCCCTACGTACACAAGGCCCTTCAAAACTTCAAAATATTTTGATGACAATAATCTTATAGTTTCCCGGAAAAAATGTGGAAACTATCGAGAAAAATCAATAACGACCAACAAATCTTCTTGTTTGGAGGAGACCACCTACTAACTATATAAAGACTAATGTTGTTGCGACTTTTGATAGCTGAAAATGTGTTACATGTGCTATTACTATGGATTCGATAGGTAAAAATTTAGGAAGTGGATTTATCTGTTATATAGACATTCGCCTTTGATGATGACTGAGGTAAAGGCTTCCAAAATCTCAAACTTCATTTTGGAAGGAGTTGCAACCGTTATTCAATTAGCCATTACTTACTGGTCAGAGAAAGAACAATTTTTGGAGCATAAAAAGTATTGCCTTATCAATATTCATGATAACATCAAGGAATTTACACATATTCAATTCATTATGGTTCCTGGATATAGGAACCCAATTGCACATACTCATGTCAAAATGTAATCTATTTTGAAGTTTCCAAATGATGAGGCAGTGATGACCACCTCTACATATTATTATATAGATCGTCCTTCAAGTGTACGAGGAGTAAATAAATAAAAGTTTAAATCATTCAAAATATTAATAAAATGATTATTCTGATTATTATCAATAACTTATTTTTTGACGACTTTCTTTTTAAAAAAATTTAACCTTCCAATACCATTATTATTACTAGATATAGTTTCTTTTTAAAGTGAATACGATAATACATAAACAAATATTCGAGGTAAATTCTGTCTTTTCAATATAATAACAAGGTTAAAATAGAAAATCAATTAATTAAAATTAACTGCGTTTACAATTTCTCATTTTAGTTCTTTATCGGAAATTATTGATTTCTTCTGGATTATCTTCTTCTTATTAGAGGCGAACATTACATAACTATATGACAAAAAATGAATAAGAATACATAATTAAATTACTTGATTTCTTATTTTATTCTAATGGATTAGCTCAAGATCTATTCATGATCTCGGTACACGTTGATAAGAATCGTAAAAAATAATTCTGTTTGTAACGAGGTACTGATAAATACCAAGATGAAAAATATTGTTGGTGTTTTTCAATTTTGAGGCTAATAGTAAGAACCAAATAATAATTGAAGGAGTCGTGGTTGCCACTTCATCAAAGTTTGGAACCATTGGATATCTACAACTGGAAAGTCGCGATTGTTTAACCATTTTGTCAAAATATTTGTTGACCGATCATCTTCGGCTTAAAGCACTTTGAAAATGTTTATCAACACTTTTTTGCGAAAATTTTGTTATTATTTGTCACAAAATGCTTTTGTGGAAATAAAGAAACAATGACAAACAATGCTAAGATGTAAAATAAGGGTAGACACAACAGCTCATGGATAATCTTTCTATGCCCTGAGAAGAAGGAAATCTGGGTTAGAGATTTCTTAGCAAGATCAACATGAAAGTTCGTCCATATAGGCTAGGTCTCTTCAATCTAATAACTATCCAGATAAAGATTTTTTTATCTAAAAAAGAAAGAAAATACTACCTAGTCTTCGAGAAGCATTAGCTCGAAACTGGATTTGATCCAAAAGTATGGTTGTTTATGAAAATTGACAACAAGATGTTAATTTGGAAGCACATGTGGATTTCTGAACTTCAAGGGCCTTCTGTTCCCAGTCAGGGAGTCATAAATACTATACACCACCACTTTTTCTTAGGCAATTTGTATGGACAAACTCAATACAACTCTGAGAGTTCAACTCAATCAAGGAATAATATCTTAGAGTTATATCATTCTCTCTTGCGATTAGAACGTTTACAGAATCAAATCCGTGAACCTAATCACAAAGAGATAACTTGGACGGTATCAAAGACCAATGCCCAAGAATCAATCAAGTCGTATCCAACAAACTAGGACGGATGTCTCCACTATGATTTATCAACGCACAACCTATGATACTTCAATTATAAAGATAAACAATATAATGCGGAAAAAGAAATAACACAGACACCAGAAGTTTTGTTAACGAGGAAACCGCAAATGCAGAAAACCCCGGGACCTAGTCCAGATTGAACACCAAACTGTATTAAGCCGCTACAGACATTAGCTTACTACCAATTAACTTTGGAATGGAATTTAGTTGAGCCCTAAAAGGTATCCCGCCGATTAAGGTACAGTCGCGCTCCTTACACCTCTTGAATTCCAGCAGGACTCCGTGGCCCGCGCAATTGATTCCCTTGTATGACGTCACACCAACTAAGAGTTGCTTCAACTCAATTGAAGACTTTAAACCAAATCTGCCTCCCACAAATTAAGCCTATATATGATTTCCTTTTACAATCAAATAGTTTGATGAAAGGTGTGGAAATCGATAGCAATAGACAAAGTCTAGCTAGCCTCAAAATCCAGACTTATGCATCCCGAAGTGCACCCTAAATTATTATTCACCTTACAAGTATAAAACCTGTGGAATCACAAAGTTTGAGACGAAGAGAACTTTTTGATTTCTATCAATCTTGTTCAAGTGATAAATCAACAATCGAACAAGATCAGGATGCACGAGTTATCAAGGAAAGATAATTGGACCCGGCTTTACGAATCCCTATAAGGACTTTGTAGTCGCTAAACCCTAAAAGGGTTATGAAGAGGAAGACTCTAGATACAACTAGGACACACCAAAAAGTAGTGTCGGGATTCAAAGATCCCAGTTGCTTGAAGTTCCCCATTTATAGACATTCAAAGCATATGTTGCTTTAGGTTTAGCTAAGATAGCTTTGGAACCAAGCAAACAATATCCACCGTTAGATGAATCTGATTCACATAACAAGATATACACTCTGGTTAGGTAAAACCGTAACGGAACCGTGTACAAAGACTACGCTCAACATGGTTAGCTGAAACTAGCCGGTTTGAACTTAAAAGCTTAATCTTCATGAACACATAAAACATTGATTATGGGTCACAATTTAAAAACATAAAACATTGATTCTTGAAAATATAATTGACATGATTAGTATATGTACAAGGTACAAATACATAGCAGTTCGTGAGTCGGTTCAGTCATAGTACATGTACTGGTTTGTAACCATTTAACCAAACCGAGTTCCGGAGTTCACAGAACTTATTAAGTTTGCATACCGGTTTGGAAACCTTAAGACTGCCACCGGTTCCGAAGTTCACAGAACTAAATTAGTTTGCGTACAACTTTGGAAACACTGCCGAGTTCAGGAACACATAACTGTTTCAGTTTGCGTACCGGTTTGGAAACAAACCCGGTTCCTTAACCACAGTTCAAAAACAGTTTGCATACAAGTATGCATACCTATCCGGTTCACGAGTCACACAGATTTTTATATGATCTACATAAGAATATGTGTACCACAGATTTGTAAGTCGATATATAGATACCCCGCTACGTGTACAAGTACATGTAATACGGGTTCAGACATATAACAATTTTCCTAGTAAAACTGATACCACTGTCTTGTTTCCGAATCAATAATAGTTCTATATTTCTCTAAGTCGATTCGAAAGATTCCTGCATAACATCAATGACACATATCACTGTTCCAGTCAATTTTCGAATAGTAAACTTGAATTATGATTTTGATTCCAAACAATAAATTTTCCTTAACCGAAATTCATCAATTATGAACAAATGTTCATTAAGCTTAATCATTATATATCGAGAAATTCGTTAACTAGATAAATAGTTCTCGACTCGAAATTCTTGTCTATGCATAATAGTCTAATTAGTTATGCACATCGTCTCAAATGATAGAAAAGTGAATATAACTTAAATATGGTGGTTCGGTCTTCACTTACCTTTTATTGATAAAGTTCTCCAATAGCTTCGGTTGATCTTCGCCTTCAAACGGTAGAACGCAATGATGACTGCTGTGATCCACTATTTCTCAACTACATTTCTATCATAGTCTGAGACTTAACTAATTGTAGACTAAAAATCAAGATATAATTTTGACAACTAAATTTGACAAAAATCTTGAGATAGAAACACTTGTGAGTTCGACCGAGCAATGCTCTAACAAATACTCAACAATACACTCATGTGTAGCAACTCTTCACTCCCAATTCTACTAGATGGAATATAAATCTTTTTTACACTCTTTTTCAATCCACTACAACCATATTTATGCTCAATATCTAAACATCGTAGTTATGAAGACTGGTTGATATGCACTTTAGAGACTATTTGTAATTTCTCAGTTAAGTCCACATACCGAAAGATGTATGAGGAAAAACATAATAACAACATGGCGGGGCATAGAATGCAAAATATTCTCAAGGAGCTATGGAAACTTCCCATTCTCCAAAGGATCTGACAGTTCTTATGGAAATGTGTCAGGAATATCCCCTTATTTATTGTTATTCCCAACCTAGATGTTGCTTATCCATTATGTGCTTAGTGTGCTGAATCACCATCTCATGTATCATCATGAACTGCAGCTTATTCAAAGATGCATGGTTCACAAGTCACAACCTTAGGCTGACATGCGGATAATAATCTCAACCTTGCAGACTAGAACTATAGCTGGTTTAGAATTTACATGGGAAGCAAATTTGTAAAGAAAACCTTAACAACAAAGCAATTGTGGCTTGGTGCATATGGTCAGAAAGACGTGAAAAAGAGTTCCAAACAATGATATCTCTCTAGAAAAAATTTCTCATAAATGAAGGAAATTCATTGCAGATCAGAGATTTTAAAATGTCACTATTCAAAGAATAACGAAAAGACAAGATCAACACAATATTCACTGGCTACCTCCCTTATGGGTGTTTTTGACATCAAGTCTGATGGGTCTTTTTCATGATATCCCCAAAACTCAAGGCGTTGGCTTAATTGTCCGTAATTTTGCAGGAACGTATAAGGGAGCCAAATATATCTATATAGCCGAAGTAGAGAGTGCATAGTAAGCAGAACACAAGGAATTATAGAAAGCAGTAAACTAGGCTAAATTTGCGACTGGAGAAGGTGTACTTTGAACTTGATTCAAAGCTCCATGTGGAAGCAGTTAATAAGGAAAATTCCAGCATCGATTGAAAAACTTCATAACTTAGAGAAAGATGTTAAACTTATTTTTAGAGGATTTAGCTCATTGCAATGTAACAATGTGCCAAAAAGAGGAATAAAGTAGCAAATTTTCTTTCGAAACCAAATAAAGTTGAAAAATATGAACATAGTCTGGAATAGCTCTCCTCCCAGCAACATCAATTTGCAGTTGCTGGAGGATATTTTTCATATAACCTCGTTCAATCTATTTTTCTTGTTTCAAAAGAAAAAGAATAGTCACAAACATAAGGGAAGATCCATGAGCAATCTTATTTGGTCCAGTTCAACCGATAATGAAAAAATTATACTGTATCATCAAAATATTAACTTCAAATTCATCGTTGTTTAGACTCAAAAAAAATTTGGGGCAAATTTTGTAAGATAGTATCCAAACAAGATTGTCCATGGATCCTACCTCAACAAGAATGGCTTTCAACATCTCTTTGGGGGCTGCAGCCTCGTGATAACAACCATAACTTATCGGTTTTGGTTATTGAGTATGAATACAGAACCAGAACAGAAGGTTTGGTTCTGGTAAACGGTAAGAACTGTAAACCACACTTTTTTTTTTTAAGAAGAAAAAGATAGACTTCATCGAGAGAGATGGTTGTTCTTCACAGAATGGCAACTTCAATCTCTCTATTCGCCTCGTCTATTCCACTATCAAAACCTAAATTCTTTTCCAAACCTTTTATATATCTCCACTCTTCGCCTCTTAACACATTTATCTCTGGAACAAGAAATTCTGTGAACAAAACTAGGGTTTATAAGAATAATAGGAAATTCTGTACAATTTCTGCTGTTGCTACTGATTTGACAGAAACATCATCAAATGAATCAAAAGAAAATGTCGAGATTGAAAGTAACCCAGTTCAGAAAGTCGTTCTTCCTACTAACGATTCCTCTGAGAAATTATTGCGAATTCGACATACTGTAAGTTTGATTTCTCTCTGAATTTTTTATTTTATGCTCTTTTGGAAACGCTCCCATTCCCTTAGTTTATTAAGTGGAATTTAGTTTGATTAGAATTCATCTTATGTTTTGTTTTTCATTTCAGTGTGCACATGTAATGGCAATGGCTGTACAAAAGCTATTCCCAAATGCAAAAGTTACAATTGGTCCATGGATAGATAATGGGTTTTATTATGATTTCGATATGGAGCCATTAACAGACAGAGATTTGAAAAGGATTAAAAAGGAGATGGTAAGTATTCAAATTTCAATGTTGTCTTTTTAAGTATTAGTAACATATTGGCCAATGAAACGTATTCATTAGTTTATGTTTTCAGGGGATATGCAAATTTATATCTTTGAAAAATCATCTGTAGGATCGAATTATCAGCCGAAATTTACCACTAGTAAGAGAAGAAATAGACAGAGATGAAGCTCAAAAGAGAATAATGAGCATTAACGAACCTTACAAAATGGAGATTTTGGAAGGCATCAAGGAAGAGCCTATTACCATTTATCATATTGGTTAGTTCCTTACACTATTTCAGCTTTTAGTTTTGCTCAATTTGTTTTCCTTATTTTGCCAGCAATTTTCAATATGTTTTTCTGCTAAAAATGAGTCTAGATATGTCCCTTTTTGTAGTTCATTAGCATGTTTGCTAAGATAATACGTTTTCAGTTGTATCCTCGTCTTCCTTTTTTTCTTTGGCATATAATTCTACATATAAGTTATTAGCTGTAGCATTTGTGGTAAGGTCTAAGTGAACTGCTCTCATTCTTTTTCATGTTCAACCCAGGCAATGAATGGTGGGACCTCTGCGCTGGACCCCATGTTGACACCACTGGAAAGATAAACAAAAAAGCTATTGAACTTGAATCGGTTGCCGGAGCATATTGGAGAGGGGATGAGAAGAGGGCAATGCTGCAAAGGATTTACGGGACAGCTTGGGAAACAGAAGAACAGTTGAAGGCATACCTTCACTTTAAAGAGGAAGCAAAACGCCGAGATCATAGACGGATTGGCCAGGATCTTGATTTGTTTTCTATACAGGTAGTTTATCATTCCAATTGTCTCTGCATCTATCTAAGTACTCTAAATTGCTTACGTATCTAAGATACATTAGGTGGGAACTTTCATATATTGCAGGATGATGCTGGTGGTGGGTTAGTATTTTGGCATCCAAAGGGTGCGATTGTCAGACACATCATAGAAGATCTTTGGAAAAGCTTACATATACAACGTGGATATGATTTGCTCTACACTCCACATGTGGCTAAGGCAGATCTCTGGAAAATCAGTGGTCACCTGGATTTCTATAAAGAGAGTATGTATGATCAGATGGAAGTCGAGGATGAACAGTATCAGCTTCGTCCAATGAATTGCCCATACCATATTCTTGTTTATAAGCGGACGCGCCACTCTTACAGAGAGTTTCCAATTAGAGTCGCAGAGTTGGGAACAGTATATAGATACGAGTTATCCGGAAGCTTACATGGTCTTTTCCGTGTAAGAGGTTTCACCCAGGTGAGTTCTAATCGTTATGATTTGCAATGTGATTATTGTCAAATATTCTTATTGAGTTTGATTGATAATTGCTGCTGATTTGATATGCCAACCCTTTCCTGATGTATGCCTACCGCATGTTTCAGGATGATGCACACATATTCTGTTTAGAGGATCAGATTAAAGACGAAATCAGGGGTGTCCTGGATCTAACAGAAGAGATCCTGCTAAGATTTGGTTTTGACAAGTATGAAGTAAACCTTTCAACGAGACCAGAAAAATCTGTCGGAGGTGATGATATATGGGAGAAAGCAACGGCTGCCCTCAAAGATGCCCTTGATTGTAAAGGTTGGGATTACCAAATTGACGAAGGTGGTGGTGCTTTTTATGGCCCCAAGATTGATCTCAAGATAGAGGATGCTTTAGGAAGAAAGTGGCAATGTTCAACTGTTCAGGCAAGTTAGTAATTATGACTACACGAAATTTCTGTAAGAATGATCTGCCATGTAAACTGTCGCCCAAGTGAACTTATTACCGTGTTAACATGATAGCCATATATTGAAATTTCATACACCGTGATGTTTGCAGGTAGATTTCAATTTGCCTGAGCGGTTTGACATTACTTATGTTGACTCAAACTCGGAGAAACAAAGACCCATTATGATCCATCGAGCAGTGCTTGGATCATTGGAGCGTTTTTTCGGGGTCCTGATAGAGCATTATGCAGGCGATTTTCCATTGTGGCTTTCTCCAATCCAAGCCCGTCTTCTACCAGTCACTGATACACAGGTCTGTGCCTAAAACTAACCTTGATTTTTTACTGGTATAGAGTAGTTTCCTTAAGAATGAAAATGAACATCAACAAAGTCATAAACCCATAATTATGGATAACTACCATCATATTTGATCTTCATCCTTGACGAATGAGGATGACAAAACTCATACTTGGCACGATTTTCAGCTGGAGTACTGCAACGAGGTGGTCAAAAGACTAAAATCTTGCAACATCAGAGCTGAAGTTTGCCACGGTGAGCGCTTACCGAAGCTCATAAGAAATGCCGAAAAGCAAAAGATTCCATTAATGGCAGTTGTTGGGCCAAAAGAGGTTGAAACTCAAAGTCTTACTGTAAGGTCTAGGTTTGCCGGGGAACTAGGAAACATGTCCATCGATGATTTTATGACTAGAATCATGTCTTTCTCTGAAGATAAGAAATTCTAGGAGAGATTTGTTGGAAAATGGGGGGCAGGGGTGAGGCTGGAAATCTTAGATGACCTTTGGTCATCTGTTATTTATATTTTGGATATATGTATATATAGATAGAACCACAGGTTGTTGAAGCCAATTCAATAGATCATTTGAGAAAATTAAATTTTGTTTTGAACAAATAAAATTTCCTAGAAACCTTTTTCATTACACAAGACAGGTGATACAAATAAGAACATATACAAGGTGCTATACTGACTTATATTCTGTAATTCTGTGTAAAACAAGAATAAGGAAAACGCAGCGGCAGTATGGGCTGCGGTAAATGGAAGTTTCCACTTGCAGGAAGAAAAAAGTAAAAGCAGAATTGATCATCTGGCTACGCTCTTCTATGTATGGGAGAGTCCAGGATTCCAGGGGATGGTATTTGTCCGTTGGTCTGGAAAACCAGAGCTCCTGCAAGCAGCAAAAGCAAGGTTAATCTTTCCACAAGATAGTAGGAATATAAATTACAAAAAAGAAAGTTTTTTTTTTTTTTTTTTTCTTTTCTGAAATGTAGAAATGGATGTCCATAAACTCACCTAGCGTAGGCATCAAGATAGTCATAGCCCCAATACCAATGATTTTGAGAGGTATTCCGACCTTGATCATATCTTTAACGTCAATACGTCCAGTTGAAAATCCAACTATATTTGAAGGAGTACTCGTGGGCAATATGAAAGCAAATTGAGCTCCAATTGCACCAGGAACCATAAGAAACAATGGATGTATATGCATTGTTTCTGCAACTTGTATAAGGAGCGGAACCACTAGTGTAGTAGTGGCGTTGTTCGATGTGAATTCTGTAATGAACCCACTGATTAGACAAACAGCTGGAACGACCGCAAGGTATGGAATGTTTTCCAGGAAATCGAGATAGGAAGATAAGATTTGTGCTAAGCCACTTCTTCGGACTCCGTCAGCAATGGCAAAACCAGCTCCTAGTAATAGAACAATGTTCCATGGTAGTTTCTTGCATTTGCTCCAATCCATCAATTTCTCTCCTTTCCCTTTCTTGCTAGGTATTATGAATAACAATGTTGCCATCATCACCTACAACAGACATTAGCTGATTAGGTTTCATTTCCATTAATATGGCTGATATTAATTGCAGTCACTACGTTGTGCATATTCTGTGGTCAGACAAGATAATGAAAAATCAAAATTAGCGTTTTCGCACTTACACTAACAGTTCCATCACCCACACGCCCTTGAAATAAATCACCCCAACCAGGAATATCATCTGTTAGGCTTCTTGTCATCCATAGAGCTATAAGTACCTGCACTCATCAAAATCAAAAGTCAATCAAACTACAAATTGTCAATGATCAATGTTTTACATTACTGTCATTCACGACATACCGAAAACACCGACAACACCATCTTTTCCGCAAAGCACATTGGACCTGTTCAATCAAACCCATCAAAAATCAGAACTCTAAAATGTGGAAAAACAAAAACTTCGGATTAATTTAAGATTGCTTACCAAGCGCTTCAAGTTCTCTTTTCAAAAGCGTTTTATCCAAATACTCGGAAAGAGCACTACCGGAAGCTTTTGTGCAATAAAACAAACAAAGAATTCCCCACATAGCAATGAAAATTGAAAGTGCTAAAGGCACCCCAAAGAACGACCAAGTAGCAAAGCCAATTTGTTCAGCGTCAGGGAAATAACTCTTCCACATGCCGACCAATATTAGATTGACGCCGGTACCGGTTAGTGTACTCATACCACCTATTCCAGCTGAGTATATAACTCCCAGTATTACTGCCTTGCTGAAATTACTAACTGGGTCTGATCTGCCTGAACTGGCTGGAAATCGGTGTAAGATTCCCGTTGCCACCGGCATCATGATCACCGCCGCTGCAGTGTTGTGCATCCACATACTTACAAATGCCGTGGTTCCACATATCCCCAGAAGTAACAATGGTGGATTCAATGGATCTCCGCAGAACATCAAGGTTATCTAAAAATACTCAAAACATTAAGTAAAACTCCTAAATTATGTAGATAAAAAGATTCTGAAATCATGACTTCAGATATAACTGTTATAACTATACAAACTGCTATTTATTGAAAAGAAAATGGAAAAAGCTCAAATAATAGAAGGCTATAAGGTTACTTACGTTCAGGGCCAGTCTCTTATGAATATCGTAGTGTTCGACAGCAAGGGCAAGTATGAAGCTACCGAGCACTAGTGCCACGACATCATTCATGTAAGTTTTAGCGACGTCGTCAGCAGAAGCGATGCCAAATATTGGAAAAAGAAACAAGGGAGCCATGGAAGTTATGGGCATGGGGATAGCTTCCGTTAACCACCACCAGAAAATCCAAACAAGAACAGCCAACATATCTCTGCTAGTTTTAGGTCCTTCAAACTGAACACATAAACAGACAATCATACATAACAAAGGTCCTAAAAGAATAAGCAAATTCTTGACTGTGAAAATCATTTTGATGTTAGAATTGTATGAATTCTCTGGTGTTTGAATGGGCTCTTGTAAAGGTAAAAGTGGAGCTTTAGGATCATTATCCAAATTTGGATAATGATTATGATCATTATTATTGCTATTGCTATTGCTATTCTCCATTTTCTAGTTTTGGTTGATGAAAATTTGGGTTTGTCTGTGTTTTTTCTTTCTTATTAGAATTTGGAGTAAAGAGCTAGAAGATGAAGAGAGAAATGCTAAATTTAGAGGTTTCTCTTTTATGGATGAAAAACAAGACAAACAAAACATCCCTTTATATAGTTTTTGTTTATCTTTTCACCTCCAATCGGTTTTTATTTGCCCTTCAAATTTCTTGTGTGAAATATTAAGGAAAAAATGGAAGCACTCATGGAAGCCATCACAAGTGTCAAAAATGCCAAGTGTATGACAAACAACCTATGTGGCTACATAGAAAACAAGTTGAAACTTGAAACCTTGTTTTGTTAATTAATGCACGAAATGGAAGATTTCATGAATATCTAATTTTAGTACGAGTCAAACGACTCTAAAAGATAAAGAGGTTAATGAATAATGATGATGAGTCGGATAAGATTGTATTTCCAAGCTGCTGCTAAAGGATTATTTTTAGAGTTAATTATGGACCCACTGTTCTCCTGAGGTTATCTGGTATTACAGTGATCTTGAGTTTTGGCTTGGGTCATCATACAGTATGAGGTCATTTGACCATTGGTAATTCGGAAGAATGATTTGGCAACACCATATATTGATTTTCATGGCTGTTGATTATTGATTTTCTCTGTTTTGGCTTCTTTTATTTATTTTGGCCTTTTTGACATAATCGTAAACGAGAGCAGTGCCACATGTGAATTTCAGGACCACAACGTATGATCCACGTAGTGTGATATGGTTGGATATGTGGCTCCGAGTTGCCAACTTGTATTGTTTGTTTTTTTTATTTTTATTTTTTTGGTTTAATCTGATTTATTAGAATATATATATATATATTTTTTTTGTTTGAAGCATGTACTTTATTAATTAATCTACTAAAGAGCTATTGCATAAGGATATATAGTATCCCAAGATTCATCAATTACACTTAGATTGATAAGCCAAAAAATTACGGTATCATGATATTGGTGCACAATAACAGTCTCCAGATCAGAATTGCATCGTTGACGGGTGTTGATTTCGAAGGTCGAAAAGCCTCCGGTCAATGCTTTCCATAAGAAAATATGAGACGAGAGTGAGACATGTTAGCCATTTTTTTTTTTTTTTTGAAGCATTCAAGTTAGCCATGAACAAGTTACTCACAATTATTAATTTCTGTGTTGAATTAATTACTTGGCATCATGTCGATAGATTATTGCCCAACTCACAAATGAGAGTGTGACATATAATTCTATACACTATCGGATGCATGATAGAGCTAATAATTCAGTAGAAATGGGGTCCATTGCTCCCTGTTCGTTCTTTCTAGTCCAATAAAATTGATGAATGAATTATTAAGTGAGAGAGATTCGTTGTAGGAGCTGTATCAGTATCTTGGATTTGGACACCAGTCATATCAGATATCTGGTTCAAAATTAGGTAGTGAATAAAAGAGCAAAAATTCTTAACAAACCACGGAAAAAACCGTGAGAAAAAACCGCCAGACATATAAACCCAATAATGAGACCCCTTGTTTGCTTTGGGGTGGGTGGGCCCCACAAATTATGTGTCTAGTGGTTTTTACCTGGTTTCAAATCGTGGCTGTGCAGAATCATCTATAAAAGAGAGAGCATTCCATATCTAGTGAGTGGCGAGTGATAGATAAAATGGACACCACATAGGAGTAGGTTTCAGTCAAATACCCTATTTTTTTACTTCAAAATGATTGTAAGTGTCTCAGAGGGTGTTCAATATTTTTTCTTATTCATCGAGCAATTGAAAAACAAGTCGAATGGACGTGCGTTGCACGTCATGTCATATGATATGTTGTTGCAAAAAATCAAAATTTTATGAGATACGCTTGCACGTCAAATATAGATACATGAATACTATTAGAGTAAAGTATGCGATACAAGTTTTTTTAAAGTTACGTTTAAAATTTGTTTACTGTTATTTATGGAAGAAGTAAAATATTTGAAAACTTAAAATTTGATGCTCTTGTTGATGTTTTTTTGTGTAGAGAATTTAAAGAGCTTTCCGATCATATAAAGTTTACAAAATCCAACGTGTAATTTTTAAAAAATATAGTTTTTAGGTTTTCATTTTAATTTTTATAAAAATGGCATTTCTGCAAATACCAAAAAATATAAGATCTATAGAGAATTAAAGATACATCCCTGTATTTAATCGTATTTACACCAAAATCCTCCCGTTAAAATAAAATTTGGCCGTTAAAAATTAAACACGGACATCATAAGGCTTAATCAAATGTTCGCACGGATTTATTTTTTCCGGACATATGAATTCTAACGGCTGAATTTTTATCCGGGAATATCTGATGGTTGATTTTCTCCCCGCTTTCAAATTGGCTTGCGCTCATTAAAGGGGTGGAAGATAACATGTTTTCTTCAACATTGGAGTGCCTGATTTTTACATGATTACTAAAGTAAATGCAGGTTTTATGTGTTATATTATGTTCTCGATCTGGATTATAGAAGGATTTGACGAAAGATGCAGGGAAAAAAAGAATAAAAAAAAAGACGTCCAATATTTTTGTAGATGAACCAAAAAGATGCAGGTTTTATGTGTTATATTGTGTTATAATTTGGTTCTTTGGAGATGAACCAAACTTTTGATCATTATTTGATCATTTTGTGGTGTCCGGAAGAGGTCTTTAAGTTTACATCAACTATTTTTTTCTTTTTTAAAAATATTTTTGTATGTAAAAATAAGAAGAAAACCCTTACCGCAAAGTTACATGGATTGTTACTCGAGAATCCAGAATAGCTTCTTTTGGTATATGTCGTGTTTTCAACGTATTCTGATATTAAATTATTAAATATAATGCTTAAATTTGGACCTGGCAAAGTCTCTTGCTTAAAAAATATATTACAAATCATAGCTAAATTGGTTGTCATTGTACTTTTCTGTCTTTGGATGATATTTAAGGAAACCAACACGAACTTACTTCATCTGAATCCCTAAAATTCAGTTGACTGATGCATCTATGATAGTCCAGAGTGAACCTGCCTTGTAATTCCATTCCATATCGCTCTCTCAAATGGTGTAAAACTTGAGTATCCTCAGCTATAAAATCTATATTCACTCCCTGGAGTTCTTTTGCCCATTTAAGGGCTAGCTCAACACCTTTTCTTTCTCAATTTCTACTGCAATTTCAGTAAGCTGGATAACCTCTTGCTCAAATGGCAGCATCCTGAGAAAGAAAAACCAATTGATCCATTAGTATTGCTTTCATTATGCTGAAGAATACAAATGGAAATTTTAATTCCAAATCTCTCTTTGTGATTAGCAATAAGTCTTTCACTGACCAGTCTAGTGTTTCTATTAAATTATAGATAATTTAAGATGTGAATTTGGTTGTGCATGACTGTATTACGAGAGTAGAGATGTTGTTTGATTCTAATCAAAATGCTTGATATATCAAGAGCAATTTTCAAGAAGATTTTTTTTTCTTTTCTTTTTTAAAGTAAATAAATAAATAAAAGGGCTAAGATTTTATTAAAGAAAATACAAGCAACCTAACGTCATGCTTCAAGCTAAAAAAATTCAACCCAATATCACGTGATACCTAGAACATCTTCCCAATTTACAATCGAGTTTTTGGATAAGTAGCAACAGAACCAACCAAACAAAGACCTTTATTGATATAGTAATCTCTTAGTTACGTTTATCTTGTGTCTTTATATCTTTCTTCCCCATTATTGTCTTATTTATTTTGTACCACAGTACAATAACATAGGTTAGTATCTTCCATATTTTTCTTGTCAGACTATCCCGTTGTATGCAGGTCATTACTGAAATTGCTCTTCAACTAATAATTTATGAGTCCATGGCAATCCCATTCTCAGTATGAAGTAATCCCATATTTTTTTCGAGTATATACACTGCAATAGTACATAATCTAATTTGTCCTCCTGACTGTTGCATAAGTAACATCGAATCTCTGCAATTTCACATGCTCTCTTAATTAAGTTATCCACTAAGGGAATTTCATTGTGGACCACAAACCAAACAAATACCTCTACCGCTATAAGAAAGTAGTGGGAATTGCATTCTTCAGAATTTGTTTGTGCCATATGTATTTATAGTTTGCTGGTGTTGTTGCATTGCCAGTCACTACATTAGCCAAGCATACCGTTATTTGGCTATACGTGTTGTATTGATGGAGTCGTCATCAGAAGTTAAAGTTGGAGCATCTCCTAAGAATGCCACCAGGTTTGTAAGCTGCCAATTTTCTCATCAGAATGCTGCATTTTGAGTTGTATATTCCACTTTCCTTGCTAAATAAAATTGAAAAGGCGAGGGTACCCAAATATACCTCAAGCTAAAACTTTTCCTACCTATAAGTCCTTTCTCCGAAAGTGATTGTCTATGGACAGAGTCGAGACAATGCAACTAATCGGTTCACACTTCGTTTGATCGTCTATGGATATGAGATCGAGACAATAAAACATCGAAGTATGTTTACTTGATAAAAAGGTTCGGACTTAACCAAACACAATAGGATTGCTTATCAAGTAAAATAGGAATTAACGTTTGTGTAATTTACTTTAATTATAATAAAACAATTATAATGCGGAAAATAAAAGTAAATGACACAACAAGATTTTGTTAACGAGGAAACCGAAAATGCAGAAAAACCCCGGGACCCTGTCCAGAATCGAATACTCTCAAGATTAAGCCGCTATACAAAATTAAACCAACTTCGTATAGTTTAGACCAAGCAACTAAACCTATAGTTCACCTAGTTCCTCCTGTATTCCCACGCCTCCAACTTATGAATAAGTCACGTATTTGGAACAATTCCTTTGGTTCGTATTCCAAATAGTAAAGGAACAACAAATCTGTTTGGTAGCAACTCTCTTCAACCAAGTGATGTGAGTTCGACAAAGGTTCTTTTGTTTATCTCAATAAACTCCTTCGTCAGGTTCTTAGATTTATCTTATTATCAACTACCAAAGGTAATTGTTAAGATTTTCCAATCAATACTTTTAATCACAAAGAATTGTATTGATGCCGATCTACACAACTAATCAATCTAATCTACCACAAGGATAAACCGATTATAGTTGGATCTTCTATACCGAAACAAGTATTGTGCACACCAAAGATTATGAACCCCAAATCAGAAATCTTCAATATCTTCTTTGTCTTCAAATCTTCTTAGATCTTCAATAAACGCCTGCACACAACAACTTGAATCTCTTGTGATCAATCACGCACAGAACGGAGTCTGTTAATAATGGATTATCACAAGACGTCTTTAGATCTACAAACAACCTAAAGATCCATGTCGAAACTTCGATCTAGTTTAAGTGAATCTTATATCAGAAGAGAAGATTCTTAAGCATAAACAAACTAGGTGCAATCAAAGTTCAACCACCGTTAGTCAATCAAATCAATCGAAAACACAAGATAAACCGCAATTATCTAGTTTCCCACCAACGGTACTAATAGAGCTTCTCAATCCCAATGAAGACTTTAAACTAAGCGGCCATAAGAGATTTCGCCTTATTAGGTTACTCTCCTCTCCGAATAGGCGGCTTCACCAGTAACAACACAACCGAGTAAGTTTGGAGTCACGAAGGATTAGTTTGCTATAAATGCAAACTTCAAGTATTTATAGACAAGGAAGTTTGGACACCAAGGAATTTCCAAAACCGAAAATATTCTCAAGATATACAATATATTCCAAATTCGGTTTCCAAAATTCCTGGAAATGCTCTGTCCAAAATATTGACCGAAAATCTCTTTGGAAAATCTCCAACTAGTAAATGCACATTACTAATTCTCATTTTCCTAAAATAAAATTAAAAACCTTAAATAAAAGATTCTTAACTTATTTATGTTTCGATCATGGGATTTTCTTCCTTTAGCTATTAAGGAATAACTTTGAACAATTAAATATAAGCGTTACTACACATGTTCAAAGTATGTCGACATCCTTACTCTGTAAGTCCTATTTCATACTTACAATCTTGAAACCGATTTTCCACACTTCCAAACAAGTTTAGAATTGGTTCATCTGACTTTCAAGAACTATGTGATTGATCAAGAACACTCAATCACCAATCATGGGTTTAACGGTTCTACAAAAACAAGTTTCGGTTCTACCTCCATGTGAGTACTGTGCATAGTCACACTAGCTTTCCAAAATTAGTTTGACTAGGTATTAGGATCGGTTCCCCGCATATATATGGTATCTAACTTGAATGTGTTGCACATGTCCATAGGATCGGTTCCCCTTTGCCTAAAAACGTGTTGCACATGTCCATAGGATTGGTTCCCCTTTCTGCTAAAACATTCTGCACCTCATACAAGGATCGATTCCCCTTTGTGATGTGTTGTACCTATTACTAGGATCGGTTCCCCTTTATCCAGAGTCGGTCTTACAAAATCACAAACTCGATCATACCATCTCAGGTGATTACTTAAGATCGGTTTCACTAATAAAATTCATACCAATACAAAAGTCAGGCCTTTGTGAATAGTTTTACAAGAACACAAACAAGTCATGAGCGGTTATACTAATCACACATATTGGTTCTTCACAAGATATGCAATGAATAACAATACCAATAACGCTTGGCGATTTCCTTTTCGATTCACAAACCAAGTTGATGAACTTACTTCCTTCAAACACATGTAAAACATTGTTTCCTAGGATGAAATCCTCACCTCATACCCATACATAATCACAATAGCATTTAAACGATTATGTCGATGTCTTATCTACAAAGTTTAATGGTTAAGCAATAAACCTCGTATTGTATTCCTTAATACTATGTCTATCTAGAGTGTTCATGCTTCGCAGTTTTGTTTTCAATATGCATGACTTGAAAGATACGTTAGGGAATGAAACAGTTCAAGTCAAATATCACTAACCTCAAGTGGAAGGATGATGTTGTCGTTGTAGCTTCTTACTTCTTCACTTCTTCAAGTCTTCGCAATACTTGTAATGTCCCATATCCTAATACTTTCAAGCTAACCTATACAAAGTTGACTCTAGTACATAATCAAGCGACTCTTTAAATGAGTTTTGATTCACTAAAATATGACAACCAAACTTGACATACCAACGCTTGGTTGGTTCAACCGAGCTATGCTCTAACAATCTCCCCCATTGGCAATTTTAGTGACAAAACTCTTATATCATATGGATAAACAAATTACAAGAATTCATTACACATACGCTTGATTCCCGAATTCAACAGCACAATAACCTGTATACATTCAATCCTTAAATGATGTTGTTGACATTATGATAACAAAGAATATTACTCCCCCTAAAGGTAAGATAGGTAGATTATATCAATCCGAACGTCTTTGTTATTCCTTTGTAATGATATGTTACTCCCCCTTAGTCTATGCTTTCACTCTTTCGTTAGATAAACGTTTAAGCACCAATGTCCTTTCCCTTAGTGATACCAATCAATATAAAATCAATGCCAGTATCACTTGTTTACTCCATATATTTCTCCCCCTTTTTGTCACAAAAGGACAAATAAACGAAAAAAAATAAAGGACAAACCGAAAAGAATCTTACAAATCTCAAAATAGACTTGCAACATATAGAGTTAAGCACGAGGGTTCCACACACCATTTTTGATAAACAATATCAAAACCGAAACTACAAAGTAATTTTGTTTTGATATGTTATCAGGGAAACAATTGCCCGAAGCTATTTTCCCTAATAGTTTAGCAAACCAAAAATCAACTAAGCACCTTAGTTCCTTTGCTAAACCGATTGTACAAATACAACGCTTGTTTGATAAGACCAAAATAAAGATAACTCTATTTTTCTCATCAAGTTCTAATTATCCATATAACTTACACCTTTCAGTTTTAAACAAGACGTTTAGTTAACTAGCATTTCTTGTTAAGGCATTCGATTAGACTTGAATAACCGAAACCTCCACTTTGATAAGTCTAACTAAGATCAGAATTAACTTAGTTTCTCTTATCCGGAATCGAATTGGACTAAACAATTCATCCCGTAAACCTTTTCTTTCGTTAAGCCATAAACAATTCATACAAACCAAAATAAATCAACTTGCATAATTATTCACCTCAACCGGAAGCAATTGAAACAACATAGACATTAAAGCACCGCAATTGCACCGAAATTTTGTAAGCCTAAACGATTAATACCACACAATAAAGCAAGATAACAATAGTTTTTCTTAACCGAAACCAATTGAATCACACACACATCCATACACACATAATGTAATAAAACATCAATTGTACCGAAATTTTGTTAAGCAAAAGCAATAAATATACGCAATAAAATCAGGCTTTTCTTAAACAGGAAAACAATTAACTAACAAGATTGTTACCTCAAATTTTGCATCCTCTTCTCCAATATGTTTGTATCTTCTTCCATGGAGAATTGATATCGAAATATCATTATGTTGTCATCCTTATGCAAAACAAAAGAATAACAACAACCAACCTTTACCAGAGAAAGGTTGAAAACCGGTTTTAACTATTGCAAGCAAAAGTTGAAAACCCCGAAACACATATGTTTTTATGCTAAACCAAAACCGATTCAACATATTATGACTTTTTCACATATTGTTTCTATCAGAACCCCTCATGATCCTTTGATAAAGCCTACCAACATGGGCTAGAACTAATCCTGCTAAATCAAAAAGTCACCCAAACCATAAGGGTTCACAACATTATGAGATCGAATATCAAGGTAATAAAACCGAAATCAAACATCCCATAAACATACATAGCAATAATCATAAGGCATTCAAGCACATGCTATGTAAATCAAAAACTACCATAAGAAAAATTATAAATCAAATAATTTTATTCATAATAGGATAGTTTTATTCATAATAGACTTAATTGAAATAATTCAAAAACTATTGTCTACTTTTATTTTCTTGAAGACAATTTAATCTTCATTTACTTGCTCTTCAGAATCTTCTTCAGAGTCTTCTTCTTGTTCTTCTTTTAGAAACTCATTATTGATCGTTAGGATTCCTTTAAGGGTTTCCGGATCATTTCTATACGCAAATTCCAACTGTTTCTGAATACAGTCCAATTGTCTCCCAAGACGTAAAATATGGAACATTAGATCTCCATTGCTATAGATTTGATCATATGAGATACCAGATCCCTTTTTAGTTCCACTCATTCGATTGATAATTCCTTGTGAGACAGTTTTAGTATCCTTCTCATCTCCAAAGCTGTTCCCCATTGTTTTTTCACATAGCTTGGTGATGAGACAGGGATATCCAAGATTTCTATGAAATCCTGTGACATTGAGAGATTCAATGATTTTAATCATTTGATTGATAATTATTCCACAAATATCAATTCTCTTTTTGCCTTCAAGAAGATAGTATATAAGTTCGGCAAATTCTTGACTCCATAGAGAAGAATCTCTTGAACAAGCAAAGAGAGTTGCAACGGCAAGTTTACCGAAAATCCTTAAGTGTAAGGGTACATCTGTGGTTAACATCTTTCCCTTTTTCCATTCAACAGTTTTACCAGTGATGAGTTTTGAAATGTTATCGTGATCAATTTCAAAACCAGTAATCATATGACCATTCACATTGTAGTTGATGATTTCTGATATTATCTTTCTGTTGACATGAAGAAGGGTACTTCCAACCAAATTTCTAAAAGTAAGTTTTTCATGATTAATATTGTGAATATTACCATAGAAAATTCTTACTATGTCAGGTGAATATTTTCAAATCCGAACATATTTCCCCAGATTCGGTCTTGAACAAACTTCACATAATTGGTTTCTGAAACATCTGGATCGAATCTCTTCTCTTCAGTGAAGCTTATTCCCTTCAAAGCTTGATATCTTTTATAACATGTGTTATCTACAAAATTTGTAAGAACATGCTTTCCTTTGATCAAGTGAGGATACTTGATTTTCTCAACTTCCCCGGGAGGAATAAAAGGATCAAGACATACTTGTCTAATTCAGAGTTTTCTTCTCATGTTTTCCTCTTTCTCATACTTGCGAAAATATGAAAAACCCTAGTTACGGTTTTGATCAATCTTCCCCAATATGTATAAACACATAGCAAGAGATTATTTTTTATAGGTAGACTTGAAATCAAAAACCGGAAATAACTAGTTTTAGGAAATATTAACAAAATCGGAAACCAAGGCTTGTGGGGAAACAATTCCGATTTTATATCCAGGTCTTTCTTTTGGAAAACCGGTTTTTCATGGACTGGATCTTTATTTCGGGTTGATTCCATGTTTTTGTCCAAAAATATGTTTACTCTTTTATTACCATAATTTGATAATATTACTTGAAATTTATTCAAGAATTTACTAGAGTATACAGAGGTAAATTTGAACAAGATATGATATTTGTTAAAAATACCATCAGAATCATAAACCATGTGATGTTTCAAAAGATCACTTGCTTCATTAAAACAATTGTGAGGTGTATGAAGCAATCCATTGTTAATAGAATTATTAACTGAAAACTCATTCCTTGTAGGATCACACATTTTCCAAAACCGCATCCTAGAAAGCGAAACATTGACAGTCCTTGATCTGAAAATGTACATGTATATACTTTGGTAGGCCATCCAAAATTAATTTAAGATTCCTGATTTTGCCATAACACAATAGCCGATGTTCATAAAAATTTTGAGTAAAATCTTATGCATTTTCAAGATACGACTTGTCTCATAGGCCATTGTATTAATGATATACAATCCTATGATAACCAAAGGATTATGTAACTCACTAAAGACATACATAAGCATAATTCCTAACAGATTTAAGAATAGGAGTATTACATACTTCATACGTGTTTTCCACCACGATCTTTTAAAGTAGTCAAATCTTGCCATTACGTTAACTGAATCGACCATTAGATTCAATTTCTTATAGGTTGGATCGCACCAAACACAGATTGTTAGATCTTTTCGTGTTTGCCTGCTCTGATACCAATTGAAAAGGCGAGGGTACCCAAATATACCTCAAGCTAAAACTTTTCCTACCTATAAGTCCTTTCTCCGAAAGTGATTGTCTATGGACAAAGTTGAGACAATGAAACTAATCGGTTCACACTTCGTGTGATCGTCTATGGATACAAGATCAAGACAATACAACAACGAAGTATGTTTACTTGATAAAAAGGTTCATACTTAACCAAACATAATAGGATTGCTTATCAAGTAAAATAGGAATTAACGTTTGTGTAATTTACTTTAACTATAATAAAACAATTATAATGTGAAATATAAAAGTAAATGACACAGCAAGATTTTGTTAACGAGGAAACCGTAAATGCAGAAAAACCCCGGGACCTTGTCCAGAATTGAATACTTTCAGTATTATGCCGTTATACAAAATTAAACCAACTTCGTATAGTTGAGACCAACAACTAAACCTATAGTTCACCTAGTTCCGCCTGTATTCCCACGCCTTCAACTTATGAATAAGTCACATACTTGGAACAATTCCTTTGGTTCATATTCCAAATAGTAAAGGAACAACAAATTTGTTTGGTAGCAACTCTCTTCAACCAAGTGATGTGAGTTCGACAAAGGCTCTTCTGTTTATCTCAATAAACTCCTTTGACAGGTTCTTAGATCTATCTTATTATCAACTACCAAAGGTAATTGTTAAGATTTTGCAATCAATACTTTTAATCACAAAGAATTGTATTGATGCCGATCTACACAACTAATCAATCTAATCTACCACAAGGATAAACCGATTATAGTTGGATCATCTATACCGAAACAAGTATTGTGCACACCAAAGATTATGAACCCCAAATCAGAAATCTTCAATATCTTCTTTGTCTTCAAATCTTCTTAGATCTTCAATAAACGCCTGCACACAACAACTTGAATCTCTTGTGATCAATCACGCACAGAACGGAGTATGTTAACAATGGAATATCACAAGACGTCTTTAGATCTACAAACAGTCTAAAGATCCATGTCGAAACTTTGATCTAGTTTGAGTGAATCTTATATCAGAAGAGAAGATTCTCAAGCATAAACAAACTAGGTGCAATCAAAGTTCAACCACCGTTAGTCAATCAAATCAATCGAAAACACAAGATAAACCGCAATTATCTAGTTTCCCACCAACGGTACTAATAGAGCTTCTCAGTCCCAAAGAAGACTTTAAACTGAGCGGCAGTAAGAGATTTCGCCTAATTAGGTTACTCTCCTCTCCGAATAGGCGGCTTCACCAGTAACAACACAACCGAGGAAGTTTGTTGTCACGAAGGATTAGTTTGCTAGAAATGCAAACTTCAAGTATTTATATACAAGGAAGTTTGGACACCAAGGAGTTTCCAAAACCGAAAATATTCTCAAGATATGCAATATATTCCAAATTCGGTTTCCAAAATTCCTGGAAATGCTCTGTCCAAATATTGACCGAAAATCTCTTTGGAAAATCTCCAACTAGTAAATGCACATTACTAATTCTCATTTTCCTAAAATAAAATTAAAAACCTTAAATAAAAGATTCTTAACTTATTTATGTTTCGATCCTGGGATGATCTTCCTTTAGCTATTAAGAAATAACTTTGAACAATTAAAGATAAGCGTTACTGCACATGTTCAAAGTATGTCGACATCCTTACTCTGTAAGTCCTTTTTCATACTTACAATATTGAAACCTATTTGCCACACTTCCAAACAAGTTTAGAATTGGTTCATCTGACTTTCAAGAACACTCAATCACCAATCATGGGTTTAACGGTTCTACCAAAACAAGTTTCGGTTCTACCTCCATGTGAGTATTGTGCATAGTTACACTAGCTTTCCAAAATTCGGTTGACTAGGTACTAGGATCGGTTCCCCACATATATATGGTATCTAACTTGAATGTGTTGCACATGTCCATAGGATCGGTTCCCCTTTGCCTAAATACGTGTTGCACATGTCCATAGGATCGGTTCCCCTTTTTGCTAAAACATGCTGCACCTCATACAAGGATCGATTCCCCTTTGTGATGTGTTGCACCTCTTACTAGGATCGGTTCCCCTTTACCCAGAGTCGGTTTTACAAAATCACAAACTCGATCATACCATCTCCGGTGATTACTTAAGATCAGTTTCACTAATAAAAGTCATACCAATACAAAAGTCAGGCCTTTGTAAATAGTTTTACCAAGAACACAAACAAGTCATGAGCGGTTATACTAATCACACATATTGGTTGTTCACAAGATATGCAATGAATAACAATACCAATAATGCCTGGCGATTTCCTTTTCGATTCACAAACCAAGTTCATGAATTTACTTCCTTAAAACACATGTAAAACATTGTTTCCTAAGATGAAATCCTCATTTCATACCCATACATAATCACAATAGCATTTAAACGATTATGTCGATGTCTTATCTACAAAGTTTAATGGTTAAGCAATAAACCTCGTATTGTATTCCTTAATACTATGTCTATCTAGAGTGTTCATGCTTCGCAGTTTTGTTTTCAATATGCACGACTTGAAAGATACGTTAGGGAATGAAACAGTTCAAGTCAAATATCACTAACCTCAAGTGGAAGGATGATGTTGTCGTTGTAGCTTCTTATTTCTTCACTTTTTCAAGTCTTCGCAATATTTGTAATGTCTCATATCCTAATACTTTAAAGCTAACCTATACGAAGTTAACTCTAGTACATAATCAAGCGACTCTTTAAATGAGTTTTGATTCACTAAAATATGACAACCAAACTTGACATACCAACGCTTGGTGGGTTCAACCGAGCTATGCTCTAACAAAAATACATAAATTTTTCATTTTTATTTGTTGCAACTTTAAAGGAAATTTTTCCGAGTCAAACAAAAAGGAACTGCCCCCTACCATTTATCTTTCCAGAACTTCACATATTGACCTCTAGCTATTTTTGTATGTGTCGTCATCTGGATTAAGCTTCTTTCCTTTGGATACCTCTTTCAAAACCTCTTCTCTATGGTTATTTGTATTTATTAACCCAAATGTTATCAAAATCTGTCTTAATTTTTGATTAAATGACTCTTATCCTCGAGTCCAAATTTGTGCACTCCCTAAATACCAGGGTGCACGTTCCGCAGTTGTCATTGGATTAGATTTCTTGAAGCGGTTTTTAATTTTAATATTTTTATTTATTATTTTCATTATTTTTTTATTAAATGTCTACGACACCTCTTTCTTCTTCTTTTACTTCATCTTTCTCCCTTTCCTAGTTCTTCTGGATTTTTTTGTATCCTATCAAACCTAAGATGGATTGAAATTGGAAGACACCAAAACAAGCACCTGTAGTAAAATAGTCATGGTGGGAAATTAGAGGAGAGGTGATCATATTTTACACGAAGAAATGGCATTACAATCATCACCCATTTGGGAAATTTAGATTGTTTTTTTCTTTCTTCCTTTTCCCCTTTCAATTTGGGAAATCAGAGGAGAGGTGATTATGATTTTTATTACAGTGTGATGTTGTGATATTGTGTATAATGTAGTTGTAACACAATCATCCCTTTTCTATTTTTACACGATATTCTTTTGGGTTCATCTGTTGACTAGCAAATTGATCTTCCTTTTTCTATTGAATATATCTGGTATTGATTATTAATTCCCAATCTTGGATTAGGCAAGAAAAAAAATCTATAGTGAAACATTAAAAGGAAAAGTCATGGATGCAAGAGAACCTGATTACAAAAGGTAGAGGATACAGAGGGGAGAACAAGAAAGAAGATGCATTAATGAAGATCTACTTAATTGTGAAGGTATGTCTCAACATAATTCCAGGGGAAAAAAGAGTAAAAGAGAAGAGACGAAGGAGAAAAAAGAAAATAAGAAACAAAGTATTTGGCGATCTAAAAAATCGTGTAGAAAGTTTATTTTACAATAAAAATTAAAAAATAAGATGAAAACCGGAAACCACATAAGTTATTTGGACCAATCAGAGAGGACGGAACGTGCAACCCGGTTTTAAGGGGGTGCACAAATTTGCGATGCTTAGCTTTTATTTGTATATCTCCAAGTCCATTTTGGCAGCATTGTTTTGATTGTGGCTCTTAGGTTTCTTATGCCTGTCCCCCCTAACTCTTTTAGTCCATATAGGTTCTTTCATATCACCTACCAAATCCTCTTCTTCTTCGTAGTATCCCGTAGGAAATCCCGCATGAATTTTATTAGTTTCTTCTTCACAAAAGCTGGCATTAGCAGTAATAACATGAAGTACACTTATAAACTAATGAGAGCACTTTTAATCTTCCTGCCCTGGAGTGATATCGACTCTTTTGTGATGCTAAATTTTTGTTGTATTTGCCCAATACAGTCTCATGTTGATGTTTGTTTGGAAGTATTTCCAAGAGACAATCCAAGATACTTAAAGGGTAAAGTTCCAACCTTACAATGTAAGATTTTGGCGATGTCTTGAATTTTGTTATTTTTCCCTATACTTATGACCATGATTTTTTCTAGATTGACATTTAAGCCTGTTAAGGCTTCACCGCAAGTACTAAATGATCCACCACCTTTTCTTTAGCATCTAAAAGTTTTAGTGTATCATCAAAAAATTGCAGGTGAGACACACTTATATCAGATTTAACACTGAACCATTTAATAATTTGAAGTCCTTCATCCTTTTTTAGACGTTTGGCGAGTACATCAACTACAAGATAAAAAGAAAAGGTAATAGTGAACCTCTGTGTCTTAATCCATTTTGGGGCTTGAATTTGTATGTTGCACTGCCATTGACAAGTATGGATGATTGTGCCAATGACAAGCACCAACAAATCTAGTTTATTCACTTCAATCCAAATCATGCACTTTTTAACAAACTTTCCAAGCAGTGCCAATTTATGTTATCAAAAGCTTTATCAAAATCAAGCTTATATAATACTCATATCTTGGACTTAAGTCTTGCAACTAACAACTTCCAGGATTCCATCTTGAATTTCACAAAGGCTCATTGATGTTAGTTTTGGAAGCATTATTTTGAGTCTTCTTTTTAGAATTTTGGAGATGATTTTGTATACATACCCTATTAGAATAATTTTTCTAAAGTGCCGAGGTCTATTTGATTCTTCCCTCATTTTCCTGAAGATGTTGTCACACCTATCTTTCCAAATGTACCAGAAAGTGGTAACATAAACAAGAGCCCGATTATTATAGACATCATCATTTTGAAACCACTTATTTAACCTGCTGTAGAAATTGGTTCCAACCCCAAACTGATTTGAATTATCTCCACCCAATAACTTCCACACAGAGATAGCCAAAAGGGCATTGCATGAAGACATGAGAGAGGGTCTCTTCATTACACTTGTAGGAGTTGCAAATATGATCAATGTAATGAAAGGTTCCAATATTTTTGGCATATTGGTGGGTAGGATTCCATGGGAAATATAATTTCCAGATGAATAAGTAGATAAAAGGGGTTGTATGAAGCTTACAATTTTCTCCCAATATGGGTTATAAGGATTATCTTTGTATCTGTAATTTATCTTATGTTGGCATAGAAATTTGACAGTATACTCTCATTTGTCCTCCAGCTTCCAGGTCACCTGATTTTGTTTATGCATGTCAATGAAAGGAGTACTGAGAATTGCAATGCAGTCACTAGTGTGCAATACATGCTACACACCAGGTCCAGTGGGGATTATCGACTGGTGTGCGTGTGTGTGGAGGGGTGGGGGCATTTGCCCCGTATCCGCTGCCCAGATGCGTTGGAATATTTTTAAAAATTCTTCATTAGTCTGATTATCTTTAATGGATAGGAAAGTTTGATATCCTTTAGTAATCAAACTGTTTTTTTAGCAATAAACTATGGTCTGGGTATAGTATAAAAAGACTTGCACATGTCTAAAGTATGAATGAAATATTAAGTTACCTACCAAAGAGTTTTATATTAGAAATGCTTAAACCATAATGGAATTTTGTGTCAGAAGCTATGGTTTCGTCGAACAAATTGTCTAGTTGCATTAAGTTGCTTGGATAAAGCTTGTTCACTGAGATTGATATTTCAATAATCTTTGTCTTGGTTTAATATTTGACCAAAGTAGTTTATATTAAATAAACAAAATATTCTTTACTATACTTTATCTCTAATTGAAATCTTGATATGGGATATTGATAAACGAGTAGGTTGCTGAAATAGATTTGGTCCTTTGCTGTTTCGGGTTACGATCCAAATGAGTTGAGAATGGAAGTACACAGCAGGTGAAAAAACTCAAGATAATGCCGTAATGGACTCTGCTCGGGATTTATGTGCGTAGACCAGATTGGTTGTAGGCGTCGTGAGTAACAAAGGAACGTTTACTTGGTCTCAACTATAGGAGGCTGCGATAGTAAATTTGTATAACGGCTTGATTCTAAGAGTATTCAAAACTGGAATAGGTCTAAGGATTTTTCCGCTAAGCAGTTTTTCTCGTTAACAATTTCTTGTATATCGTGTCGTTACTTTACTTCCCGTATTAATTTATAATTAAGTAATTGCAGCTGCACGTTAATACACTTGGTACGATCCCATAGTCCAATTTTGAACTTTGATGACTATATACCAAGTTATATCTTGTTAAAGTAATTCTTTGGCCATTATTGTTTTGGTAGAATTATACAAGGCGTGTGTGTATAGGTTTGTTGATGGTGGATTTTTGACAAAGGCTAAAATCGTAAAATCATAATGTTGTACATTTCTTACATAGGTTCAGACGAAATTCATATTTTAGAATTTAGACATGAAAGCTCATGTCATGATGATCTCTGACTGAGTATGTAGCCTCTTCGGAGCATGCATGAATATGTAATTACTAAAGTCTCTCAGCTGAGCTTTCAATATTTTGCACATTTCATCATTTATACTGAATATTTCCAGTATACACTTCCGTATAAAATTGTGAATGATTGTACGTCTTCAGGATGTCGCAAAATGTTCCATGACTATGCAGAATAAACATTCAGAACGAGTATGATGCTTCCACTATCTCATATACCTTGATTCTCGAATAAATATAGTGTTCCAAGACAGATTGCCTGCTAGTATAGAGCCATCAATTAATTAACTCTAGTGCACTATTCTTCAATTGAATTCTTAGAAAATACTCTATTTTCATCACAATATTTTATTACTTCAATTCACGGCTTTTCTCAGCTGAATTCCATGGAGTAATAAATATTCACCTTTCGGGCATATGGCCCACCATCGAGTAAGCCCTGAGAAAATGGTGCGAGTGTACTTAGTTATAATACACGAACGAGCACCCAAAATATGGACAAATGAGGATATATGGAGAGCTATGCAAAATATGGAAAGGAAAATAAATAAATAAAAAGAAAGATAGTGTAGGACCGGGCCCACCGGCCGGCCGACCATGCCGTGGCCGGTCCCACACTTCTCCACTTCTTTTATTTTATACTCCCTCCGTTCCTAAAAAAGTGGTACTTTTCCTTTTAATTTTTGTATCTAAAAAATAGGTACTTTAATTTATAATAGGATGAACATCCAAAGCTACCCTTCCCCAAACTAATGATAATTAGTGGCAATTGTGGTAATTAAACATTATGTTGAGGGTAGTTTTAGAAACAAATTACAAAAACTACTCTCTCACATGCTTGCCTTAAAAATTGTGCAAATAGGAAAAGTACCTCTTTTTTAGGAACGAAGGGAGTATTATATTCTTTGGTTTCCATAATCCTAGACTCCCACATTCGTGCAAACTCTTAGTTTTCCATATTTTGTCAAATATGCTTAATTCTCCAAAAGCCTACAAATCAAATGGTCCCACGACCGTCAGGTCTTTTCACCAATAAATATTAAAATATTATAATTTTAATATTCTCAAATATTGGACATGTGAGCAAAACCCTACTTGCTCATTCATACAAAAATCGAGAGTTTCAGTCAAGATCAAACTCTTCTGAAAATACAAAATATTGCACAAACGTCCAACGAAAAATACGAAAAATTCTCAGGAATGGACGGTTATCGACATGGTGGCCCATGCACCACCATGCCCGACCTAGCCGGTCCACTTGGTCACCATGGCCGGTCGTCCCACATTCCTTAATCCATTTTGGATAATCCTCCACTTGGATAATCCTCCATATTTCGGATAATCCTCCATATTTTGGTGAATCCTCTTCCACTAGTTGGACAATCCTCCATACAACTCCTAGCCGGTCTCTCCACCACCATTGGCCGGTCCTCATACCCATTGGTTGGTTGATATTTCTACCCACATTGGAAAACTCTCCATCTCCAGTATCCAAGGCTTCCTAAAATTAGGGTTTCAGATTTATGATGATTCTAATAAACATCAATAATTTCCATATTGATTTAGCTATCAATATTTTAATTAATATTTAATATTCGGTCCTGCTACCAATATTTTTGTTGTTCGGCTGTCCAAGAAGCAACATCATATTGGAGAGCCATCCACTTGGTCGACCATCCAATATTTTATTGGACGATCATTGAATCCAAAACTTACTATTACTCTAATTCATACTTTGTCATTCGGCAACTCATGACATTGTAGATCAGGAATGAGTATTCACAATAACTCAAAAATATTTGATTTCCTGTCAAATACTCGACATATCAGAATAAGTCCATGATCGACCAATCTCATTAGACCGACATTCGTCAATCCAAATCATCCGAGTATCATTGTTGCCTCAACTGGCACAATGATATGTCACAACTCATCAGACTCGACGTCTATGCATTATTTTTATCCCAGCAGACATCTTATGCTCAATTCATCATAACATGCATGAGTCACGGAGCATATCACATTCGATACATATGCTTGACTCATCAAAGCTAAGATTCATGATCAAGCCAAGTTAACAATTGACCAATCAAATGAACGCTTGCCTTGCAAACTCCACATACATGAAACATCAATCATGTCACATTGGTGGATATTCATTAGGGTTTTGGTTTGGCGGCCTACAACACGTGAGATGTAAAAGTACATCCACGATGAGAAATGTGAGTAAGTCATGCAAGCAGTTGAAGGAGTTAGCAAAGTAGTGGACGGACAATCAACCAAGTCTTTCACGCAATGTGGAATTGGTTCAACCATGATTTCCCACTTTCCCACTCTTCCAGTCCTCTGCAACCGTCACTCTTACTAGAGATCAATGTGTTAACTACTTCTGCAATATAAATAGGTTCATCAATCTATGACAAGACAAATTACCTCAATTCAACGGATCTCAGTCAAACAGTATTGAACATAACTCAATTAATCTGATCATAATTCACTGACGGTTCATCAAACTTGCAGAAGTCTCCAACACATCCACAATCCTTCAATCATCATTGATCTCACATAATTCTCAGCTTCCCTTCTACAGATCGACCCTCATCCCTCTTTGTTACCGAATTGACTCTGGAACGGCCATTGTCTTGGTTTAGACCGGAGTCATACAGATTGATCTCTCGAACTCAAAGTACTCATGTGCAGTGCATCTATTAATGGTTTAGGCAATTTTTTTAATCGAGGATTTTTCATACGCAAAACTCTCCACTTTTCTTCAAAAACCAGCAAATCGTTTGTACCCAATAACAAGGTTGTCGAAAATATTGTAGTGTACTCGGTATCCTCGTCATTAACAAAGGTTTATTCTTTAAAATGCTTATATTTTGTGTATCTATAATGAAGATGTAGGAATTTCTTTACTTACAAAGTTTGAGTCATACAAGATGGTTTGGGTTATGCCATAAGTACAAACCAGCTGCAAACGGGAGCCGACCAATCCGACTTCGAATGGTTTACAACCGAATCGGCGATTGGTTGGCTCGCGAATGATTTTGTAATTGAGAACAGGTTATTAGTTGGTTAGGTGGTCGATTCCAACTGAAAACCGTACCGACTGATGTGCATCCATGGAGAAATCCTGAAGAAGAACAAGAAGACTAATAAGAAACCTCAATAAAAAGAAGAAAACCCCATGAAAGTGAAAATTCAGCTAACTTCTTCAACCAAATCACAAAAGTAAACCCTAAAACCGTTCCCTTTTAACAATTAAAATTCAACCATTCATATCTCAAATTCAACGAGAAAAAAGGAAGGAAAAAAATGAGAATAAAACCCCACAAAATTTATCCATTTTTTTACTCCAATTTTTGCAGATATATTTTATCCCTCTACCAAAATGTAACGAATTCTTCTCTATTACAAGTTGATAATACATGTGATAAGAGAATGGATAACACTGGTATTATGAGAAAAATTTAAATATTTGGTCTTATATACCTTTGGGATGAATCGTCTAAATCGGGATTGACTCATTCGGAAAGTTAAAATTTTGGATGCCTGCGTGTGAATTTTTAAAAGGGAAGTATGAAAAGTAAGAACACTAAACCTACTTTTTTTTTTAGGTCAAATTCAAAATAATATTTTAACAATTTTTCGCTAACAACTTCCTTATAATTTAAGGAATCGCCCTAATTCACCCCGTGCCCAAAATTCTAGTTCATGAATAGTGAATAGACTAGTAATGCTTTTTTTTTTTTTTTTTTTTTTGTTGTTGTTGTTGAAATATGAGATATATTGAAAAAAGAGAGGAACATATACAAAGTTACATGATATGCTCAAATGATCAGAGGATCAAACAAGCCGGAAGAAAACACTCTTGCCACCGGAGCGGCTACGATGTGGTCGGGCCACATCGTTTGAGTATATGGCCCATCTTATTTGCTTGACACGTGATGTAGTTTTACTAGTGATAAGTAGAGATTCGTTGCTCGTACTTTTATGAAGATTTGGTTTTGAGATTAATTAAGAAAAGTACTAAAGAAAATTTGCTAAGATGATCAGTGAGAGAAAAACCTAGGGCTTCGGATTCCACCAAATCAATAATGTAAAATAATCACTCCTCTCTAAAAAATACTCGTAACGCTACTCAAGACAGTTTTGAACCCAATCGCATGTCTCGGAAAATATTACAGTTAAAACAAAAAAACAACTTATGTTGTAAACCAAAACGGTATAATCTCCTTCGCTTATAAAAGATCGATGGATAAACTACCCAAAACAATTATTATGAAGCTAAATAAGAAGAGATATTAATTAAAACATTTAAGCTCGAAAAGAATATTTATTCAAAGAGTACTAAATTTCTTACACGATTTATTGGCTTCCTCCTTAGCCCCAATAGAGAGAGCTAGCTTTTCATTACAAAACAGAAAATAAATATAAAAACAGTTGTGTCGGCTCTTAGCTGTCCGGAACTCCCCTTTTCTCTTTTGCGCGTCTGTATTTATAGGGCTCAAATCCCCCTTCTTCCCTCCGAATGACCACATATCACATCATATTTATAAGAGTCATCCAATTATAGATTGTCAAGTGTCAAAATATCAATTAATTCCCAAACTAAGAAGATCACTTTCCTTTTCATTTGCATTTGCATGACCGACCACATAAGTTAAGATACCTTATGAGCACATAATTAATTTCCCCTCCATCAGGATCTTTTCCTTCCTTGTTTACAATGGAAACTTCCATTCCCACTTTGGCACCAACCATCTTGTGGAATAAGTCTGTTGAATTGATGCCTTAATTTTTTCGCCACACAACTGCTTCATTTAGACACACGCCTCCACCTTGTCCCTTAAAGTCCGTAGCCAACACATCACCAAAGCCAGTAAAAATCCAATTTCATTTTAGATTACAGGAAAGTCCGAACATCCGATTAAATTGGCCCAACAAATATTGACTGCCCATTTTCGCCATTGTTAGCTCATATTGGGCCTAACCAATTTAGCTCCAAAGTAATAGACTCCATTAAGCCCGTTTTATCATTTGATATCAGCGACTTGATTGTTTTCGACTTCCCCACTCCATGTGTAGGTCCATGCGTTCCTTGAGACATCCGAGAGAGCAATAGGTGTTGGTGTTCGATTTTTACCCAATTTTCGGTAGAATTCCGTATTTTAGCTATCGAGCTTTAATTCTTAAAAACTGCAAAATTAAACAAAAATTATCAAATATATATAAAATAAAGAACTAAGAAAATGTAGTTCGAGTGGTAAATATGTAAGAATTAAGCACTCATCACACCCCCAAACCTACATTTTGCTAGTCCCGAGCAAAACTAAAATGAAATAAAAATCCTAATTCACTGTCGCAGGCATCGTCGATTGCATTTAGCGTATGCAATAAGCCTTTAAACCCCTAGGTGTCCCTAGTGGCCGAGTTATAGTCTCGGGAGGGCTTACTAGAGATATACCCACAAAGCCTTTACTCCAGACCCTAGCTATCTATGCATAACCTTGAAAGGCACTAAAGAATCTCCTTGGTTGGCATACTTATTGACTACAGGAGGAAATACCCTTATGCGAAATTCCAATTGTTGTACACGAGTTTGCACTCAATCATACTAAAATTCATATATAAGTGACAGAGCTCTACTCAGATAGTTGCACTATGGACATCAATATCCGGAGTCAACAAATCACATGGATAGATTAAGAGATGGATATAGAAAAACATAGATGGTTTTAATGTTGACTAGGTGAACGGTGTTTCTCATATCTGTCTGAAGGCCGCTGCCAAAATGAACCTATCCTAATGGTCGAGATACTGTCTGACTAATATCAACACAACTGGCATATACAAGGGAACCAGTGGTCGATAATCCTAATTCTAGATCAACTCAGCTGGCATATACAAGGGAACCAGTGGTCGATTTATTGAACATTAATTAATTTTTTTTTAACAACATGATTAGATCTTGTGGATCCAAGCGCATGCTTCTTTTCAGCAGATTACATGGTAATTCCCATGGATCCTGCGTTCCACGCTTGTTTAGGCGAAGGAGACAGGGAGAACACACACATATTGCTATCCAAGTGTTAATTTTTATTTATTTTTATTTCACCCTAGCAGTGGTAACACACACTCTATTTCACCCTAGCAGTGGTAACAACTTGAATCGTGAGCCCCACCTAATCACTTAGAGAAACATATTTTAAAAAGAAAACAAAATAAAAATAGAAGTGGAAAGTACTCAACGAGATATGGCGAAACTACCATGTTATTTCTAACACCTGAGCTATGTGCTTTTATGAATAGACTCTTTAGATGTTTCCATCTAATCAGATTGGTTCCTCAACTCCTACAACCAAGATGCTTCCATCCACTTGGATTGGTTAGTGCCATCCTTAATAGGCATAAATTTCTAGGCTCTAGAGTTTAACAATGCAATTAAAAAGTTTCTCCCATACCCCAAACTTAAATCTAACATTGTCCTCAATGTTCTAAAGATAAAATTAAAAGCATGAACAAGGAGAAATTATTACCATTTGAAGCAAAAGAGTTAAGGAAAGATATTACCGTGTCGCATGAATATTGGGTTACCTCCCAAGAAGTGCTAAGTTTAACGTCTTCAGCCAGACTAAGAAAGCATTAGTCACCTCATAGAATCATAAAGTAATAGCCGAAATATCTGTGGGTCATCAAAACCAAATAAAGCTATCACAAGTAAAAGAAATCTGCAACCTGCCAAGAAAATGAACAAATAAAGCACACCCTTATCTAGTTTCCTTTTTAATACAACTACATCTAGCTGTGGTTCGGGCTCAGGTTCTATGAAAGGGTTTGGATAAAATATTTTCATGGGCCAAAGTTTCCTCATTGGAAGGATCCGGAGGATCAGGTTGTAAAGTCTGGAAGAACTCAAATAAAAACTTAGAAGCACATAATAATAACCTGAATAATTGTGGATCCTCAAAGTCAATCGGATTTGACTCACACAGTTGACCATAATGGTGGTCATTTTTACGTAAATATGTCGATGATTCTAATTTCCTAAAATAATTAGGTTTAGTTCTAAAAACTATATAATGACACATTTCAGATTGAGATACTCCCACATTTGGTAAATAAAATCTTGATGGGACAACAAATTCAATTATGGTATCATGAACCGGATTAACCACATCAACCAGAGGATGGGTTTCTATCAACTGAGTTTCATTTTGTACATAACTAGGTTCAGGAAAACGTGCATGAAGATAGTCTCTTAAGATGGTAGAGGCACATATGTTAAGTCCCAAATTAGGGACCTTTGTAAGAGTCGAAGGTAAACCACGGGGAGAATGATATTCACCCCCAAACCTAGAGTTGTCGATATCCTTGGATAAACTAGTCACAATTTACTTAATTTCTAAATTATCAGATTTAGGAAAATGGTATTTTATTTCTTCTAGGTTGAAATTAGGTGGTTCTACATTTGTATAATCCTCGTAAGAGACTATTGTTTCGAATCGCTAGACTCTAAAACACTACTCTCAGGATAAACTCTTTCCTCTAAACCATCATCAGCTTCATAATCACAATGATATACTACACCGTCTAAAACTATGGTATCTCTAAAAAAATCCTTTTCCCTTTGAATAGGTGAATAATCATTAACATTAGTAGGATTTGAACTAGAAACAACATTATCATCATAAGGCTCAATTGGTGTAACAAATTCCTCGTCATTATGACTACGCATTTCAAATTCTTCATCGACACTATCATCATCATCATAATAATATGAAGATGGTTGAACCTTATCAAAACATGTAGTGTATTCAGATCTAACCTCATCCTCTAAATTAGGTGAATAATTATATGTATTATCAAGGGTAGGATTGGAAACATTATTTTCGAATTCAAGTTCATTATGAGCAAAGTCTTAGGTGCATTTTGGTCCTCCTGCTTATTAAGAGTCTCACACAGTTTATCTATGATTATTTCAGTTTCACATATAGATTTATTGAACTTGTTAAGTGATTCCTGTAAAGAAAGACTTGTTAATTGAAACTGTTTGAGTGCATCTTCTATGGAATGAGTTTTATATTCATCAGGAACTGGTGGCAATTGTTTGATTAAATCCTCTAAAGATGGAGAACTCTCATTTTTTTCATTATAATATTGCTCATTCGCCCGTTCATATGATTGGTGGACGTGCGAATAGTAATTGGGATCACCATGGTATGAACCATAACCCTCAGAAGGTCGGTAGTGTTCCCAAGTATTATCCACACTACGGGCATAGTACGAATATTGTCCATTTAGATACTGAGTTGAATAATCATTATATTGGTCTTTATAATACCAGCTCGACATTTTTTTGTTTTTGTGCACGTGCAAATGCAGGGTCGACTAAAATTGGTAGGCTCATGTTACCTTAAGCTGAATATACCTACAATCAAAGACTGGTCAACGGTACAGGGCTAAGGTTTGTGGAATTTCGGCTGGTAACTCCCATAAGGCCCAAGGCACGGGTTCAACGTATTTTTCCACGAGTTTTCCTAAAATCGGTTGTCTGACGATGCAATTGGTGTGTGCAACGTGTTTTTTTTTTATATATAAAAAGAATAAAAAATTACAAAAATAAAAAGAATCCAAAAATAATATGTACAAATAAACAAAATATCTAAAAAAAATAAGAATATTTTCAAAAATAAATATTTACAAAAGGGAACAAAAATAAAAATTTGGATACTTACCTGTTTGGCTGCTTATTCCACTTTCCACTTTTAATTTCAAGAAAAATCTGCACACCAAAAATACAAGAAAAATACGCAAAGACGTAAAATAGAAAAAAGAAAAAAAAAATACTAGTAAAAACTAAAAAAAATATCTAAAACCTAATCTATATACAGTCCGCGTCGGCTGCGCCAAAAACTGATGTAGTTTTACAAGTGATAAGTAGAGATTCGTTGCTCGAACTTTTATGAAGATTTGGTTTTGAGAATAATTAAGAAAAGTACTAAAGAAAATTTTCTAAGATGATCTGTGAGAGAAAAACCTAGAGCTTCGGATTCCACCAAATCAATAATGTAAAATAATCACTCATCTCTAAAAAATACTCGTAATGCTACTCAAGACAGTTTTGAACCCAATCGCATGTCTCGGAAAATATTACAGTTAAAACAAAATAACAACTTATGTTGTAAACTAAAACGGTATAATCTCCTTCGCTTATAAAAGATCGATAGCTAAACTACCCAAAACAATTATTATGAAGCTAAATAAGAAGAGAGATTAATTAAGCTCGAAAAGAATATTTGTTCAAAGAGTACTAACTTTCTTACACGATTTATTGGCTTCCTCCTTAGCCCCAATAGAGAGAGCTAGCTTTTCATTACAAAACAGAAAATAAATATAAAAACAGTGGTGTCGGCTCTTAGCTGTCCGGAACTCCCGTTTTCTCTTTTGCGGGTCTGTATTTATAGGGCTCAAATCCCCCTTCTTCCCTCCGAATGACCACATATCACATCATATTTATAAGAGTCATCCAATTATAGATTGACAAGTGTCAAAATATCAATTAATTCCAAAACTAAGAAGATCACTTTCCTTTTCATTTGCATTTGCATGACCGACCACATAAGTTAAGATACCTTATGAGTACATAATTAATTTTCCCTCCATCAGGATCTTTTCCTTCATTGTTTACAATGGAAACTTCCATTCCCACCTTGGCACCAACCATCTTGTGGAATAAGTCTGCTGAATCGATGCCTTAATTTTGTCGCCACACAACTGCTTCATTTAGACACACGCCTCCACCTTGTCCCTTAAAGTCCGTAGCCAACACATCACCAAAGCCAGTAAAAATCCAATTCATTTTAGATTACAGGAAAGTCCGAACATCCGATTAAATGGGCCCAACAAATATTGACTGCCCATTTTCGCCATTGTTAGCTCATATTAGGCCTAACCAATTTAGCTCCAAAGTAATAGACTCTGTTAAGCCCGTTTTATCATTTGATATCAGCGACTTGATTGTTTTCGACTTCCCCACTCCATGTGTAGGTCCATGCGTTCCTTGAGACAGCCGAGAGAGCAATAGGTGTTGGTGTTCGATTTTTACCCAATTTTCGGTAGAATTCCGTATTTTAGCTATCGAGCTTTAATTCTTAAAAAATGCAAAATTAAACAAAAATTATCAAATATATATAAAATAAAGAACTAAGAAAATGTAGTTCGAGTGGTAAATATGTAAGAATTAAGCACTCATCAACACGTCTTGAAAAGTGTTAGCTTTCTTTTTATTTTGGGGATTTAGAGTCTCTCCAATGGAATGTGTGTGAAGGAAAAAGTCCTAATCCACGTAGGATCCACAACCATATTTATAAAAAATCATTTCCAACCGATTGATGTGAAGATGATGTGGCAAAAAAAAAGGTTAGACATCCTCTAGGTGAACTCTAGTTTTAGACATTCACTTAGAGGATGTCTTCCCATCCTAGTCACACTTTTGTTAATAAAAATCATTAAAAAATAAAAATGGATAAGATTTTAACCAATTGCATGCCTACAAATAAGTAATCAAATAATAGAAAAATTTATGGGCTGGAGAGAAAACTTTATTTTTCCTAATATTTAGGATTTTATACTCAAAGGGATGTCTTAGAAGTGATGCCACGTATGAAAAATTCACATTCACCATTGGAGAAGCTCTTAGACTGGCTCTAATGGGATCCAACATTATACAATGTGGAAGTGTCGTTAATGTTGCTACAGTTCCTTGGATCCAGAGAGAGTGCTGCGTTCAGCTTGGATCCAAGTTGGAAGTATCCAAGGGACGTAGTTTGAAACTGCGTATGCAAAAAGCATTACACGCAGTTCCTAAATGCGTATCAGAGAATAATTTACGAGGATATTCTTCCACACGCAGTTTGAAACAGCGCATTGACCGGTCAACGTGGTTAACACGGTCAATACGCAGTTTGAAACAGCCGCATGGACCCGGTCAACATGTCAATACGCATTTGAAACCGCATTTTGAGTATTCCTAGAAAACGCGGTTACAAACTCGTCTTTCGCGTGCGGTTTAAAACGCGTATCAACATGGAATCTCGAATTCCCATTGCACCCAGGCGTTGTATTTTGATGACGTGAATCCAAGAAATAACTTGAATCTTGGACCACGGTTAGACCCAGCCTTATAGGGGCTACTTTGTAGGGAACTGACTTTTTATGTTTTTTTATTAGAGAAAAAATATTCTTTTTTCTTTTATTTAAACATACATGTAAACAGATAAAGAGGGGGCCACGTACTCAAACAAGGTGGCCCGACCACATCATAGCCACAGTCATCATAAGAGACTAGTAATTATTTTCAACAATCTTCGTCTTTGGCAGACCCAAAACAACAATCTATGGACCATACCATATTTTACATGACCATAATTCAGTGTACCCACTAATCCACCATAACTCCATCTATTTGGGATAATGGGGACCATTAGGTTGACTACCAGGCATGTTGTCGAGGGAATTTCGACTTTGCTTGGTGTGCCGCAAAATTGATATGATTCAAATGAAATGAAGCTCTAAATTTCTTAAAAGGTATACACGTACTGAACGTTGAGTCTAAATGGCATTTGGGACTAAAATAATAAACGTACGTTACCAGGGGGGGCAAGTTTTAAGAACGACCTACAAAACCAGAATTCCTCTAATTCCAAACACCAACAGCACTTCCAAATCAGTTGCAACATTTGGAGTTTAGGTGTAAAGAGTTGAGTAACCAAGTTGGGCTTAGATCCTGACAATTTGCGCCTAATTGCAAACTAGTTCGGCGTACATGCTGCTTGCTTTTTAACCAATTCTTTGGCCAATGTTTATTAGCACTGCCAAATTTCTGGATGATTAAAAAGGACGAAGCTTTTCCACATATCCGGGGTGCAAAAGTACTACTGCATCACGTTTTTGTACAGAGTAGTTCACAAGGTTTCAACCCAGGTCGTGGTTACAAATACTGAACAAATTTACATCTCTGAACTCTTAACAACTTTATGGGAAATTTCGACTTTGCTTGGAATCCCGCAAAAAATATCATTTTTTTTCTTTTCATAAGTCAAGTCAAGTTAAATTAAATAATTAATTAATCATCCAGCTAAAAAGTACACCGTGCCGTGTAGCCATGCCATATTGCCATGCCATGCTACATAGTCATATACTCATATCAAAGGGTTTATGGTGGACTTAGTAAAAACTCAAAACCCTAGTATTTATAGGTGCAGAGAAATGAGGAGTAATACCGGCTGATTGAGTTTAACTAGTTCAAAGTAAAGACCCTAAAATGAAGTGGTAACTGACAATCACATTAGGTGTGATTGAGGATCTATATATACTTCCAATAAGTTGTCTGAAATCAGCAAACAAACAAAAAAAATTAGAAACTTAACATTTGTTTTTAGTTAGGAAAAAAAGGAAAAGAAAAGAAAGAAAAATGGGTTTGAATCCGTATGTTGGATATTTTAGTATATTGTTCTTACTAGAAGTATTTGCTGCAGAAGCTGCAGATTTTAATGTTCTTGACCATGGTGCTGTTGGCGATGGCGTTAAAGATAGCACTCAGGTAAGAGAAATAGAGCTTCCTACATGCGAAGAAATTGTGCATATTTATGCTAATTATTATGATTAATTTTGTATTTTCTTTTCTTAAAATTTTGATTAAGGCCTTCATTGATACTTGGAAATTAGCTTGTGCATCAAAGGGAACGCCATCATATATCGTTCCAAAAGGTTCATTTCGGGTGGGTCAGGTGACATTCGAAGGTCCATGCAAAGGTTTCATGAATTTCGCGATACAAGGAAATATTAGAGCTGAATCTGATCCAAGTAAGTTCAATGAGAATTGGATTGTATTCGAAAGAATCAAGGGAATGCAACTCTCTGGTGGTGGAACATTTGATGGTCAAGGTTCGGTAGCTTGGAAGAAAGATCTGTGCAAACAGGAAGGGAAATGCAATACCTTACCGCCAGTGAGTAATCAATCATGCATTTTGCACGATTCAGTATGTTGAACGATGCTAACTGAGATCGAATGAATTCGTCTTCCCCGTCATTGTTAATTTATTTTGTGCATGCAGAATGCTCGATTCGACTTCATTGAAGACGCGCTTATTACTGACATAACGTCGCTTAATAGCAAGCAATTCCACATCAATATACTGTCATGCAAAAACATTACATTTTCATCAGTTACCATAAAAGCTCCAGGAGATAGTCCGAACACAGATGGAATTCATATGGGATCCTCAAATGGTGTTAATATTACAAATTCAGTAATAGCAACAGGAGACGATTGTGTTTCGATTGGTCCTGGAAGCCAAAATGTATACGTTGTTGGTGTAACTTGTGGACCAGGTCATGGTATTAGTGTTGGTAGTCTTGGAAAGTATGAAAATGAAGAAGATGTTCGTGGTGTTACGGTGAGAAATTGTACCATTAGCGGAGCTTCTAATGGAGTTAGAATCAAAACCTGGCCAAAATCACCAGCTAGTGAAGCTTCAGATTTCATTTTTGATGACATTGTCATGAAAAATGTCATGAACCCTATTAATATCGATCAAATTTACTGCCCAGATGGAGGTAGCAGCTGCGAGAAAATGGTGAGTATTGATTTTTTTCTTAATGATAACTCTTGTAGACATTTTTGTTATTTGGTTCTTACAAATTTCTCTTGTGGGTAATAGGATCCATCGAAGGTAAAGATCAGTGACGTGACGTTTAACAATATTAGAGGAACATCACAGAGTAGGAATGCCATACGTATTGTTTGCAGTAAGGGTGTTCCATGCGAGGATGTAAGAATTGGTGAAGTTAATCTAAAGTACACAGGGTCAGATGGACCAGCGAAATCTGTTGTTGAGTTTGCGGATCTTATACTTTCCGGTTCACAAGTCCCACCAGTTACAAATTCAGCACCAAATTCATCATAACTACATGTCTCGATCTACTATCGTTTTGATAAACTAGGTGTAGTCAGATTAATATGCTAACAACTAGTTTTTGAGGAGTAGGTAATTTTTATGTTTTTTGAGTGATAGGGGGAGCAATAAGGTTCAGTTTAGCCAGAGCCAAATTGATTGTACAAGTTGTCATTAAGGCATCATTCTATAAAATAAAGTTTGTTCTGTTCACAAGTTTTGTTTTAAATTGGCAGCTCCTTGTGCATCCAAAGTACATTATAATAGATCTTTCTCAAGTGCTCAATCATGCACCCGTACTGCACCTAGCTAGGATTATCAAAATGGTTTACCATGCACCAGTGGTGATTCCCAAATTGATGCCTCCTTCAATATGGTTTATCAAGCACACCGTCACTTTTGGATTACCAAGCTCACCGTCACCTCCTTCTGCCTTCTGGTCGGCGTCGTTGAGATCCCATTGCTTCAGCACGAACCTTAACTATCTGTCATGTTTAATTACTTAGCCTCTGGCTTACTATCTCTTAAAGCCCTGTAAGCTACAAAGGATGAAATCCGATTTTGTATAATTGTAACTCTGGGTAACACTTAATTTTTTTTGGCTCCTTTGGGATCTGTAAGTAAAAGAATAACCCAACTAGTGATTAATAGAGCTCTAACATTTTGTTTTGGAAGTGGGAGATATCCATAGTTGAGCGCATTCGGATAATGTAGGATTTCTCTTACACTAATCATCCGATGTAGATCTGATAGTATAAACGTATTGTAGATATTAGTAGAAACAGAAGAAATAAAAAAACGAATGAATGTTAGTGAACAGAAAATACAGTTCTTACCTGTAGATGTAGAAAATCCTACTTCTACATCCAAGGATAATTAAACATGCACGCAAAGAAGTAAAACGAACAAGGAAAGTAAGAGAACACGAGATATACGTGGTTCGGCATGATTACCTACGTCCACGGGGGTTAAAGGATGATCTTATTACTCGACTCAAGGTTACAAGACGGGTGATTCTCTCTCAATGTTATGAGTATGCTCTCTTTCCTCCTTACTTACTTACTTAAGTTCTTCCTCTCTACATGGTCTCTATTTATAGTTACAAGTGATGATACATCGGTACTATGATGTTAGGCTCGGCGTAGCTTCCTCGATGTTCCTCTCGGGTGATCACGATGTCTCACCCGATGTTCTTATTTGTTCGGCCCGGACGTCAAGCCGAGTGATGTCTTCTTCTGCTGTCTCGTCACCCGATGTCGCCCACTTGGTGGGGATGATCGATGTCGCCCTTTGGATCCTTGGCCGAGTCTTCCTTGACCGAGCTCTTCTTATCTTCTTAACAACTCGTCAGCCGCATTTATTGCTCCAGCACCCGATGTCCATCGCATCACAACTTTTTCCCTTTTTCGTCGACTTTTCGAGCTGTCTCGCTCCTCTTTTCTTGCGCCTGATTTGAGAGGTGATCCCAAGACTCTAGATACATGCTTGCTCGGTACGCCATGGCTTAGGATCGTTCCACCTGTCCCCGTGGATTATTTACACCTACATTTATGCCCCTTCTTTCACTCGTGTAGTCAACACGTGGGGAAGAATAACCGCCTCGTCTTCCCACGTCCCTGGCCATGCCGGTTTTTACGCATCTTCGTTCCCCACTCGTCATTACTTCAACCGGTTCACCTTTCTCGCCTGATTTACAAGAGGGGTTTATAAGTCCGACGCCAAACCTTGTTTCCTCTTATTTCCTTCTCTTCGCAACTTCATTCTTTTTTTTTATCCTCTCGTAACTTCATTCTTCCTCCATCCTCTCCGCAACTTCATTCTTCCTCCATCCTCTTTTCGCCGCTTTCTTTGGCTATTTCCTCGACAAATCTCTTCCCTCTCTTCTCCGTTATCCGTCGTCTTCTCCGTCTCGTTGCCGCCGCAACCTCCGGTTCCGTCGTGTTGCCGTTTTTTCTCATTAGTTTGTATGGCATCTTCAATTCCTCAAATGACAGAAAGAAGGTGTGTGAGTTATGTGTTTTCCGATGAAGACGGCGTATCGCTTGATTCCCTGTTCGTCGTGGAGAGTCCTTCCAAGTATGATTATCGCGCTCTAGATTCTATCTTTCCTGATAACCCATCTTCGTTTTCTTGTAGGGCCGACAAGAGGACTGCTAAGGACTTAACGGACGAGCAATATGTTCAACAGCTGAAGGATGAATTCGGTCTTCACGGGTATGATGTCAGGCTCTTGTCAGGCCAGAGGGTGTTTCAAGAAGGAGGATGTTTTGATATTTCCTCATTCAAACAGGCGACCATTGTCACCGGGGGCCAGCTAGAGCTCGGGCTGCGTTTCCTCTCTATATGATCCTAGTCGCCTGTTCGTATGAGGCCCTTTCTAAGATCCGTCCGTGCCGTGCCTTGGCTCAATGGAATGGTAACACTTTCCGTATCCTGTCCGAGTGGGAGAGGCGTAGTCGAGGCGAAGTGCGCCCTACTACTTGGTCTACCTATAATTCTTCCCTGCGAGTGACTATACTCCCGCCGAGCCTTCGCCGATAATGAGTATCGGAGCGGGACCACTACTAATGGCGATCTCGCCGGTTTGCTGCCAGCCCTCACCGTCATAAAACTCTTCCCGAGGGAGTCGGGAGACTTCTTTTGGATGAAGACCGAGGGAAAGAGTTCCAACAAGCACGCCCGTCATACCAATGATACGGCTTGGGACCGGTTCCGCCGGCTATTTCCGCCCTCTTTTGAGTGGCAAGCTCCCTCCTCCGGCCGAATTTTATCCTTTCGGGTAGTCAACGTTGATCGGGTCGGTGCATTTCTGTCTCTCTAGTTTGATTGATCGGCTCGGCGACTCATGGGGTGATGTTTTGTTTTGGTGTTTTTGGACTAAGTCCCGAGGTATTCCTTCGAGGTTTTCGTTCATCGAAGAGGGATAGGATTGTTTGAGCCGAGAGTATACGAGGAAGGTAACAAATATACTTATTATTTTTTATTTAACGTACATGTACGTGCTCCCTATTTGTTGCCTTGCATGGATCTCGACGTCGGCCTGATGCACATAAGTTGAAGGTTGACAAGGTCGCCGGTGCTTCGGCGAAGGACGGTGAGGATCCCGATGATCGACTACCTTTGTCACATTTCCGGGGAGGTCGCCTCCTAAGTCGTCCGACGATTCGTCCGCCTTTGTAGGTGGGAAGCCTAAGGGAAGGGGTAAAGAACCTAAGGAGGATGTGCCCGCCCGAGAAGGACGTGCCCGGAAGTGACCGTGAAGGGATTGTTCTTGCCGATGGCACTGTGTATGTTGTATCTGATGGTGATGATGAAGAAGGTCTTTTTGATGATGAGGATGATGTCCTTGGTAATTGATCGCTGTCGTAAGCGACACAAATATAATTACACTTTCTTACTACTCAAAATATAAATATAGCAAGGGCAAGAAAGGATCGATCCCACAGAGAGGTCTAGGTTGTCAAATTGTTATGGTTTCCTATATAAAACACCGAGGGTTTTGTGAATGTGTAAATAAAAATAAAATAAAAACAAAACAATAAAAAGTAAACTCGCAAATCAAGAATGTGAAATATTGGATAAAGGTTTCATCTTCAATTGTAAACAAGTTTATGAATATATGAACAGAATTTATTTAATCTCGCTATCATCAAAAGCCATAGAATACCTTATTGCAAGAATACTCCGTAATTTCCAAAGTTATCAACACACACATTAGGGTCTGATGTGAAATCTACCTAAAGAATAACCTAACGCCTTGCGCTAATCAAGTTCAATTCCTAGAGCATTAAGTTTTAAATAGGCTAATCAATGCAATTGAAATACATTGCGCAAACAATTCGAACAAAGGTCAATTTCTACATATGATTACAAGGATGTATCACTACAACCTAGAATCATATCATGCTACTCGTATTCAAGGTTATCGCTCGATGAAAACCCTAAAATAGCTATAGATATGGATGTGAGTTCAATCAATTCTAGACTCGACTAAACAAACATTCAATCATATTGCAATACGTTAATCATGCAATTATTATAACCCGTAGAAATCAAACGATAATATTGAGAGAAAACTAATTCATAAAAATCATAACTTGGTTGCAAAATCCAACTACATCTTCAACCAATAATAAAAACTTAGTTACTTGTGTTTTTGGAAATCATCATAGAAAGCAAAGAAGAAAACTATCATGTGAAACCCTAGAACAAAAGTGGAAGTCTCCTAATGGAGATATATCTAGGTTTGAGAAAGACTTCTATTTATATGTTTCTTCAATTCCAAAAGGATACTCTTTCCAAATTTAGGTCAAATCTTCTCAAAACCCATCTCCAAGTGGTCCACCAAGCCCATGTGTGGAAAATAAGTCTCTGGAATTTTTGGGTTCAAAACGGGTCGCCGGATTGCTGACGTCATCACCGGAATCCGGCTGTCGGAAAATCATCTCTGGCCGCTTTTGTCATCGGAAACTGTCACCAGCGAGTGCACACTCCCAGCAGCTCATCTCCATATCTCTGCAATTCAAACAATCACAAAATACCATCTAAACCAATTCCTCATTTTTGCGAAAACGCACCCAAAAGCGCGACTCGTAGCACATATGTCCCGCCGTCGACTCTTGCATACGACTCGTACCTCGCGATTCACCGAAATATTACCGTGCCCACTTACGGTTCCAAAATCCGGCCATCGGAACTAGGCTCACCGCCTCGCCATTTCTGCTCCGTTTCCGCACGCTTTCGCAGCTCTCATTTCATCCCCGACTGAGTGCCATATCTCGCCAACACCTGATATTCACATTCTCTATAATTCACAAAGATCAAGCATCTCCAGCTCTCCCGCAACATCTCCAGCATTCCAGTTGCGAAGCAACAACAACCGCACCGCATTGCCGTCACCTGCAATTCCTAATACACTCGCACCGCATCCGAGTTTCCTCCACAATCCTCTCCCGCAATTGACCAGTAACGCCACCGGACTCGCCAATTCCTGCAATCTCCGGGCCTAGCTAATCGTCATACACCAGCTCTGCGTTTTCAGAACTCCATCCGTTGTCCCAACAACACACAATCCCAAACACAAAGCAAGTACCCCAGAACTCATATAAACAACAAAGAACTCCAAATGCACTCATTATCATTACTAGCTGAGCCGCTTTTGCGCACCTAGCCGCAACTCAAATAAGCCTCTCAACCTCGCTCCGTAGTTCGGTTCAAATACCGTGTCGCACTCCCCGTAGCTCCATTTTCACCACCGCCATAGTCACTGCACATTCATCTTTAACCACCGAACTCTAGTTTCACTTATTTCGTAATCATTCCTTGCAGCTCAATTCCATTCTACAACAACAGAACTCATTTCCTTGCTTCCTCGTATCTCCAATGCCGTGGCTTATAGCTTCAATTACACACCGTAAAACCACCAAATCCATTTGCTCTTTACCCGTAATGCACATCTCACTTTCAATGCATCACTCAATGCCAATATGATCCCGTTACACGTCTCGCCTGAGTACCGCACCGCCAAACAACAACTACTCCCATCACATTACAGTCCCCTAGCTATCGCTAGCCTAACTCACAAGCCAACTCCTTCACTCCCTTTGTTTCATTGCAGCACCAAGATCATAGCCTTGAGCCACAAATTGAGTTGCACCCAATACTCGTTAACACCGCCATTTCGAGTTGTACCTTCCCGACTTCAACCAGCGTTATCCGAGTCCAACAAGTCGTATCCGTCTCCATTGATCACCGCACTTTCACCGCCATGGTTCACCATCCTGTCTATAAGCAGCTTCAACTGTCTCAGACCTCTCCAGCTACTTCTTCCTGCGATTCCAGTTCTCATGCACACCGCCGAGTTCACTGCAGCTTGAACCTGCACTATCCGTGTTGCTTATCCGCACCAAGTATCACCACCAATTATCCATCCACAGCATCACCCAGAAACAGATTTAACTTGAACTCCTGTTTTACAACCTTTTCCCCCTCCAACTCCAGTTTCAACCTGTTCCCATCTACAGACTTCCACCAGATGCAACCATTTCAGTTCTTCTCCCTGTGTTGATGTTGAGATGAACTAGTGGTTCAGGACTTTCCACAAACACATTATATACCTGAACTGATATCACAGATTTTAATTGATGTTGATTCCTGAGCCCATACACCTTTCATTCCCTGCTCAGAATTCACATTACCCATTCATTCAAAACACTTCAGAACTCAAAATCTTCATCAATTCTCTTCGTTCATCATCAAATATCAATGGAAGCAGCTTGTGTTCCTTCTAGGAATTTCCAGTGATAAACCAAACAAACCAACGATCCCTGGTTCGTATTCTTACTTCAAATCCTATCCTAACCCATCGAGCATATCACGAATCATGGCTGGTAGGCGGCAGGACTTGGTGCACCGCAAGAAGAAACATCAGAAAAACTTAGGTTGTGACTGAGAATAACTCTCAACCAAGTTCTCTGGTACAAGCTTATAGGAAGGGAGGTGCCCCTTAACGAGTTTTAGTCTGCACTTAAAAATCCTCATTCACTGTCAATCTACCGAAACTGACAGTTCATTTCCTGTTCTGCGGCTGCCCTGAGTAATTGTGCTGTCTGTCTTTAACAGTCCTGTGCTATCTCACTTTTGCGACAACTTTAACTTGCTTCAGAGGCTTCTAACTTCCTCATACGAGATCGGAATAACCTCGTTCTTTCGCCTTTCCCTTCGCCTTTTCGTCCTCTTCAAAGTGGTACAAAGAAATTCCGGATTTGAGCGAGTTCCGCTTCTTTTTGCTCCGATGACTCCAAAACACCTAATACACTCAAAAGCGAACATAAGATACATAATTCACACGAAAAATAGCAAAGAAAGCATAAATACTAGATATTAAATTAGGTGTTTATCACACCTATCAGTAATGAGGGGGAGTCGGGTCAGACGGAGAAGTCGGGTGGTGGTGGGAGCGGTTTGATTGACTGTGATGTAGAGAACGTTGTCGTTTGGGGTCAACCGTCAAGACTTTCCCTACCGTGGTTCCTAATTCCGCAGCGCACTCTCCTTCACTATCTCGGGCCCTATGTGCAACTCGCTTGGGGCACTTATCTCTCCCGATTTCGCCTCTTTGTCCGATGAAGAGAAGGTCAATGCCGTCTCGTTGTATGAGGCCGGTCCGAAAAGTACCTTTGATCTCCCGGTGAGTTGAACTGCTCTGGGTGTTACGTTTTTGTTTTTGTTTAGGGCTGACTATGTTGGTGTTGTTCTTAGATGTCAACCACTCGCTATTGAATGCTGCCATCCAACGCCGGAGGGCCGTCGAGAGGAGGATCTTCGTCTCTTGTTGCGCAGAGCGCGAACGGTCTCGAGGGTTGGAGAAGGAGTTGGCCAAAACCCAAGGTATTCGTTTTATTCGCAGCCTAGTTGTGATTGATCTTGTAGTGCCAATATCCTAAGTTTAGTACTCCCCGCTTAGCCGAATCTTCTATTGCGGAGGCCGACGCCGCCACAAGGTGTCGTCTCCGTTGAAGAGGGAAGCGAACATAGAAACGAGATCATGTTTCGAACATACAACAGAGAATAGTCAATAAGGATGCTAAGATTGATCGTTTAGAAACCGATATTGAAGATCTTCAATCCAAACTTTATCCAGACGAGACGTTTGAGTATGTTCCCGAGGAAATAGATAATTTGAGGGCGGACTTAGCTCACTTCCAAGGTATAGCGGCCGAGAAAACATTATTAGCCGACAACTTAGAAGGTCAATGTGGTCGCTAAGACTTCAGTCCGAGATCCGCATGCGGATCGCTCCGGATCTTGGGGGAGAGGGACGCTACCGAGAAGCGAGCCGAGAGGCCCTTGAGAAGCTTAAGGAGTTCGTAAAGGTTTCGAGGAGTTGGATAGGGTGCGTGCTCAATTGTCGGGTTTGCAGGCTGCCCACTCTCGAGAGAGGAGGAATGGAGTGATCACAAGAAGTATTGCCCCACTAATGAGTTTAATGAACAAATGGTACCTAGAACTTTCTTCGAAGGTGTCGCCTCGAGTGTAGCCTGCCTCGAGTCCGAGGAGTCGATTAGAATAATTGCCCCTTTGTTGGAAGGTGGTGTGCCTTGTGTCGTGCTTTCCATGTTGTTATCTTGTTGCCGTTGTTGTGTGATCGACCGTTCTTGTTGTCTTGGCAGCCGAAGCGTAAGAAAGTAGCCTCGTTGGAGGAGGAGAACGTTCGTTTGAAGGGGAAGGAGGCTCATTTGCTCGAACGAGTGGCCACTGCTGAAGCGGCGTCGGAGCAGCTAGCGCGGGATCTTGTTGCCGAGAAAGCGAAGTTCAGTGAGGAGCTCGTATCGAAGGTCAAAGCCGGTGTGAAGGCAGTGCTTGATAAGAAGCGAGCCGATGCTGCCGCCAAGAGGGCTGTCCCGGGTTCTACTTCCTCCAAAGAGTGATCATGTTTTTTGTAGCGCTGCGTCGCTGTCTTGCCCTTTTCCTCGGGTTGTAATTCGTTTGAACACTTTGTTAACTTCTTGCATAACTTGTTATGGGGTGCTGCGTCGCCGGTTTGTTTGCTCTTCTTGCTACTGATGCTGTTATACTATTGATGTTATTATCCTTATTTATGTTGTGTTGCCCGTGTGTGGCTTTCTGTTGTAGCCTCGTTATTATCCTTATTTATGCCTGCATGAATAGACAGGTTAGTCACAAATGCCGTTTCTGTCGAACACACTCAACAAGGAGGGTCATCGGGCCCGATGCCATGTCCTGACTGAGGCATCTCATCACCGTCTTTCGAGATCTAGTGGAAGGGGAGTTGGTCTTGCCTAGTTTCTATGGGATCGACATCCCAAGAAGTTATCGATTAACCTTCTTGGGCAAGTGATTCGGCCACTTGCGAGGAGAGCAATGTTGATTGATTTCGTTTGTCGAGTACTCATGCCTCGACAATCGGCCACTTTGGTTTCCAACCGCCAGGGCCCCCGAACTACCAAGCACTTGCACACCGCCATCGCCCGAGTTCGAATAGTCCGTGTTAATGTAAGTCGCCCCGCACTTGCACAATGCCATCGCCCGGGTTCGAAACGACCATTCGAGACGCACTTGTCATATTTCCAACCCCACGCGGCCTTTCACGGAAATAGATGACAAGATATCTTACCCGATTTCATGGGTGGTAGATCTTTAGTCGTGTCGCGTTCCATGGTCGTGGCTCGGGTGTTCCGTCCGGCCAAGTATCTTGTATGCCCCTTCTCCGACTTTCTCAACTATTGTGTGTGGTCCTCCCCACCGCGGTGCAAGTTTACCGCCCTTCTTGTCACGCTCATAGCTAGGTAGGTGCTTTAGTACCAGCTGCCCGGTTGGAATTCTCTTGGTCGGACCGTTTGTTGTATTCTCGTTGGATCCTACGTTGGTAATTTTCCATCTTTTGCAGTGGCCATCTCTCTCGTTTCTTCTAGATCGTCAAGTTTAGCCAAGATAAGGTCCACCGAGATGTTTCGCCTCCACGCTTCGGTCCTCGTGGTAGGTATCATCGCCTCCGTAGGCAGGATGGCTTCGGTCCCGTATGTTAGCATGAAGGGTGACATCCCGTTGCCTCCTCGCGGGTTGTCCTATACGCCCACAAGACGTTGTAGAGCTCTTCACACCATTCCCCATATTCCCGTCGAGTTTCTTCTTCATGTTATCGGCGATGGTCTTGTTTGTGATCTCGGCCTGTCCATTGCTTTGGGGTATAGGGGCGTGGACTTGCTCTTTCGGATGTTGTAAGTGTTGAATAGCGGTCGATGTTTTTGCCTTGCAATTGTTTCCGTTGTCGAGACGATTGCCGCCGGAACCCAAAGCGACATATGATGTGTTCCCAGATGAAGCGAAAAACATCCTTATCCCATATGTGCCTTAGCGGAGCGGCCTCAACCCACTTGGTGAAATAGTCGGTGGCCACAATTAAATACTTCCGTTGTCCTGATCCGACGTGTAGTGGTCCTACGATGTCGATTCCCCATTTAGCGAAGGGCCAGGGGACTAATGACGGAGTTCAATGTTACAACAGGTGCATGTATCTTCTTTCCAAATTTCTGGCACTCGTCGCAAACGTGGCCATATGCCTTGCGTCCTCATTCATGTACGGCGTAAGTATCCCATGGTTTTAGCTCGTGCCGCCAGGCTGCGCCCGAGCTGTGGTTCCCCGCAGCCCCATAGTGTAATTCGTTAAGGATCATCTGCCCCTCCTCCTTACTCAGGCACTTTAGCAATGGTCCTAGGTATGATTTTCGGTATAGGGTGCCATCCCTAAGTTCGTACGCGGCGGCTTTGCTCTTGATCTTGTTGATCTCAGGCCTCCCCTTGGGCAACCTTCCCATTTCGAGGTATTCATGGATCGGCTTTCTCCAATCATCGGCCCGGTATTGATCGGTAGTGGTTGCCGCGACTTGTGCGCCGATATCCACGTTCTAGGGTACTGAAGGCATTAGGATCCTCATGATTCTAATACCCTCAATGCTTGAGTCTCATCAACATGGAAGCGATATATGCCAGGGCATCCGAATGCCGATTGTCTTTTCGCAAATGTGTCGGAATTTGATGCTTGGTATTTGCCCGATGTAGGATTGGGCGAGCTCCCGCATTTCGCAACAAGGGGTCATGTATGGCATATTGCCCGTTGATTTGCCGCACAACTAGTCGGGAGTCGCTTGTCAGTCGTACCTCCTGGATGCCCATTTCTACGATCAAGCGTAGGGCATGTATTACCGCTTCGTATTCCGTGACATTGTTGGTTGCTTTAAACTCAAGCCTAAAGGAATGGACCATTTTCTTGCCCTTTGGTGTCGTGAAGACCAGTCCTAAACCCGACCCGTCTTTATTGGATGACCCGTCGACGAAAACCTCTCATCGTGTCGGGGCTGCAGGTCTCGAGTAAATCGGTGAGTCTTCTCGATCTTCCTCCATTCCGGGATGTCCTCTACTTCGTCCTCGTCACCAGGGGAAGTCTCGCCAAAAAATCGGCCATTACTGCGCTTTCACCGCCGTCCTCATTTCATAAAAGATATTGAACGTTTTTATTTGTGCGCTCCACTTGGAGATCCGCCCGACCTAGCTGCATTGGTTGGCATCGACTCTATGGAGGACTTGGTAAGCACTCGAATCTTATGAGTTTGGAAATATGTCCGAGCTTCGTGTTGCAAACACTAGCGCTAGTATGAGTTGCTCGATTCTTGTGTAGTTCTTTTCCGCTGGGTTCATGGTCTTGCTTATGAAATATACCGGCTTTTCCTCTCGCTCCCTCGTTCTTGACCAACACGGCACCGATGGCATGGTGGTTGCCCAGGAGATACGATGTTAGTATGTCCGGGCTCGGGTCTTTGTAACACCTGGAGGCTTGCCATATGTTGCTTGATTTTTCCGGAATGCTTCTTCACACTCCTCGGTCCATTTAAACTTCTCTCCTTCCTCAACGTCCGAAAAATCCTTGCACTTGTCTCGACGATCGAGAGATGAATCGTCCTAAAGCTCGCTGTTCCTGCTTGGTAGTTGCGTCGTCCTTAATTACGGTGATGGCATTTCATTTACGGCTTTGATTTTATCTGGATGCCTCGATCCCTTTATCGGTGATTATGTATCCTAGAAACTTGCTCGAGGTGACCCAGAAGGTGCACTTGGACGGATTCGCCCTCATCTTGTACTTCCTCATGGTCTGGAAGATGTCTTTAAGGTCGTCGATATGAGTATCGGCTACTTTACTCTTGAAACATGTCGTCACGTATACTTCGATGGTGTCGTGTATTTTATCCTCAAACATGTCCTCCACCAACCTCTCGGTATGTAGCGCCCGCATTTCTCGGCCCGAATGGCATTTTGGTGTAACAACACGGTCCTCTTGGCGTGAAAAAGATGTATGCTCCGATCTTGGGGCCGGGGGATTTGGTTATATCCCGAGTAAACCGTCCATGAGTGTTATCGCCTTATACCCGACAATGGATTCCACTAGTTGGTCGATCTTTGGGAGAGGGAAGCTGTCCTTTGGGCATGCCTTATTCAAATCACTATAGTCGACGCAAACTCGGACGCCCCCATTCCTTTTGGGGACTATCACCATATTAGATATCCATTGCGGATATTGGGCCTTTCGGATGATTCCTGCCGCGTACAGTTTCTTCAGCTCGGCCTCCACCGCCGGTTGTAGCTCGGGTGCGATTCTTCTCATCTTTTGTCGATCGGCTTGAACTTGGGGTCTATCCGCGGATGGTGTGAGCAAACTTAAGGTCGATTCCTTCCATGTCGTGCATTTGCCAAGCGAATACATCCATGTGCTCCTTGGGAGGGTTATCGCCATTCTGGGACTGTTCGTTCGTAAGCGTGACCCTATTCTCACTAATCTCGGCTCCTCCTCGGTGCCCGGGATTGACTTGCGGGTTGGTTTAGGCCGAGAAGTTTTGCTTTGGCTCGATAGACGGTTGGCTCTCCGTGATTGCTATAAGACTTGTCTCGCCCGCTTCGTAGGTGGCGATGGCTTGTGACATTACCTTTTCCAATTCCTCTCCCGCCTCCATTTCCTTAGACTTCTTTCTTTTCTTGGCGTTTCCTCGACCGTCTTTCCTCGTTCGTTGGATGTCTATCTCGCACACACTGTCTTGCCGCTGGGGTTCGCCTAGCACCTCCACTACTCCGCGATAGGAAGGGAAAGCGCAATCTCCGATGGTAGGCCGAGGCGACTCCCTTGATCCCTGCGATCCAAGGTCGTCCCAGTGATCGCTTCATACGGTGATGCAACATCGACTACGCAAAAGGTGGTCAATGTGTCAAGGAACCCTTCCCCGTCCGAGACTCTAAGAGTGACTTCTCCTTTGGCACTTTGTCACCGCACCGTTGAAGCCGTAAATTCGATAAGTCGACAGGATCGGGACGTCATAGGACAATTCCATCCTCTTGAAAGTGTCATAGAAACAGACTCGATTGAACTACCACTTTGTCCATTAATATCTGCGGACGCCCCATTCCTCAATCATCGGGGTTATTACTAAGGGATCCCCATGTGCTTGCCCGTTTAATGGAACATCTTTCGCCAGAAAAAGTAATCGGCTGCATCATCCATGGCTCCATAGGGAGGGTCTTGGCCCACGCTAAAGATTTCTCTGCCCGATCCGTCCCTCTTGTGTATCCTCGAGGTGATTCCGGTCCCTAAATCGTATCCTTGTGTTGCGAGTGTGATATGGTATTACAAGTGAACCGGCGCCGCGATTGATTCTTATTTGATGTACACCCGGGACCTCGGGGGGGCGGTGTCGACGGTGTTTTGAAATGCCGTAGATACCCATCTTGGATCAGTCTTTGGACGATGTCCTTCACTTCTCTACAATCATTGGTTGAATGGCGCTTTTAGGCCGATGATAATGGGAACTCAGGGTGGTTCCTTGTCCCGTCGAATTGGATTCCCGAGTCTTGGGATAACGGATATCATTCCTCTTTTCCACCTCCTTGAACACTTCTTCCAAGGGTGCATTGAGCGGAGTGTATGGTCTTGGCTCGTGGCGAGGTTTCTTTCCCTCTCGACCCAAACTTTCTTGTTTTCACCTCGGGCTGGGCACGGGCCTTTTCTCGGATCGTTTCGTGGCTTCTCTCGGGGTAGCCTCTTTTGCGGTGCTCGCCTCTTGTATTCCCCTATCTTGCACTCCTTCCCGGATCTCCTCCAAGGCGATATAGTGCTCCCGCATCTTAGGATCTCCCCTTAGTGTCTTGGGCTTCCGTGTACATTGCCACCCGAGATGGGATCCGACTTTCTTAGCGAGTTCTCGAAGCCGAATATCCGTTGGTCGACCAGGTGCTTTCCCTATATCCGTGCATAACTTCCTCCATCTGTCCGTTAAGGACCGCAGCGGCTCCCTGAGTCTTCGCGCCAGGGTAAATAACTTGTCGACTCTGGGCCGAGCTATACTGTTATGCATGTATGTCTCGAGAAAGGTTTCCACCAAAACCGCATAGCTCCCAACGGATTTCCGGGCGGTGTAGAACCAACTCTTCGCTTCTCCTTCTAGACTAGCGGGGAAGAATTTGCACATGACCACATCGTGATTCTTCCATTTGTATAGTAAGGACATGTCGTACATCTTGATGTGTTCTCGCGTCGCCTGTGCCATCGAACCTAGATGGGAAGATTGGCAACGTGCACTTTGGTGGAAATGGTGTTTGGTCCAATTCCTCGGTAAACGGTGTCTTCCCGAGCTTCATTGATTACTTACGCTTAACTTATCATCCTCGCTGTCTCAGGTGAGTTTCTTAACCATCCGCTCGAGTCGTTCGATCTTTTGTTTGGTGGACGCGTCCGTACTCTCGTTGGTTGCTTCCTCATCGGCCGAAGAATCCTCGGATGGCCCATGCACCTCTCTTGGCCGATTAGGGTCGGGTACTCGTCCTCGGCTCGGTGAAGAGGGTGGGTCGTCCCTTGGTGGAGTGTGGTTGCTAGAGGCGCCTCGGCTTGATGATCCCTCGACCCCGTTCTCCCTATTGCGGAGTTGGTAATTCTCGTATTCTAGCGCCAAGTTTCTCCTCTGCAATTCTCTCATTAGGTCCTCCCCTGTCTTCTTTGGCTTGCCGCATGGCGAGTAACATCGGGTCGGTGCTCTCGTGACTAGAGTGACCATTCACTTGGTGTCCGTTGTGTTAGGGGGTGCGGTTGGGGTCTCGTAGTGAGAGCGATAGGGGGGACGACCGGAGCCGTTGGGTGATCGATCACTATTGGGGGAACAACCGAAGCTGTGGGGCGGTTGGCCGTTATTGGGGGGACGTCCCGATTAGGGTTCCCCCCTGCCAAGTGTACTTGCCTAAGCCTCTCGGCCTCTCGTTCTAAATCTCTTTGGTGCTCGTGGGTTGTCTTTCTCTTCTTCGTTCTCGTGTATCGTTTGAACTTCCTCCTCCTCCCCGCATCCGATGCGGTTCTCCCGTCTTCCATGCCGCCCTCGTTCCTCGGCCATCTAGCTCGGGTTAATCCTCAACATCCGGGTGGGAGGTCGTCATCTCGGCCCGGATCGACCTCCTCGTCGGCCGTAGTCATGCCTTTGATCAACGCCTGAGTCTCGCCCCGGTTGTTAGGTCGACGATCTCCGTGCTGGGAATCCGTGAGTCCCTCTTGTCCGCTAGATCCCGCCGTGGCCCGGTTCCTCGGGGATCCGCTTCGTCTGGAGGTACTTGCCATCGCCTTTGCTATCGTCCTCGTTCCTCGGCTTGCCTCTCCGTTCGTTCCTACGTCAACAAAGTAGACAGCACTTACTTGTTGCTTTGAAAAGGTTAAGGATGGAGTACAGCAGTTCAGTGCAGAGTGAAAAAGATTTTTTTTATAGTACGCTTCCCTTTACGCTAGCGTGTCGGTCTCAGCAGTCAAATCGTTTTTGCCGCAAAAGGACAAATTTTGAAAAGCTGTCTTGACACATCGCTTTCGGTACTCTTCCTATGCATTAATCATTATTTGTCCTAACATTCCCAGCGCCAGAAATCATTAATCATTCGTGCGTTGAATCGGAAGATTTCTTTCGTGGTGGTGATAGGCGGCGACGACCCTTAACGGGTCGTCTTTGATGGCCGCAAGATTCCTACAGTTTTCGGTGCCGTGTGAGGCTCTTAGCGTAGATTACGGTGAGACTCGGACCGTTCACTATAATCCCGCCGGCCATGGTTTCCAAGAACTAGACTCAACGATTACGAAGCTAGCCCCGTTTCACCATTATCGTGCTTCGTTTACCTTGCTAAAAATGAAGGCGGGTGTGAAATGGAGATAAATGCGACAATATCTTTCCCTAGAAGATAGTCCTAGTAACCTACGCGTTGCGCTGGTTAGAGTCTTTCGTTTAGCATCAACTATCTTCACTAGATGTCGATAGGAGTGTTGAATCTCTCTTACAACGGGGTTTTGATCACGGTCAGCGAGATGGGGTCCCCTTCCAGCTTCTACCAACATCGAAAGATGCTATTTAGGGAGCTCATGGGTTATCCGATAACTCTCTGAGGTGTCTCAAGCAAACAGCCTATCTTGACGGAGGCGGTCTCGACGACTTCGCTTAAGCGGAAAACTTGTTTTGCTTGGAAAATGGAGACTACCGGTTAGAACACAAAAGCGAACTTATATCAACTCGACACGAAGATAACAAACGAAGATAACAAGCAAGAACGCAAGGCTAACTTTTATCAATCTCGACAAGATGTTGCTAAGAAGACGAAGATAACAAAACAAGAACACAAAGCTAACCTCTATCAACTCAACAAGACGTTACTAAGAAAACAAAGATAGCAGACCGAAAGGGTTTCTCCCTTAGCATCAACCAGCACACAAGGTGGCTTAGGAGCTCGGAGTTTCCCCTTTTGGCGTCCGATTTCAAGGTATCCGGAGATGTTATACGTTCCCCTTAGTCGGCGCCAGAATGTAGATGTAGAAAATCCTACTTCTACATCCAAGGATAATTAAACATGCACGCAAAGAAGTAAAACGAACAAGGAAAGTAAGAGAACACGAGATATACGTGGTTCGGCATGATTACCTACGTCCACGGGGGTTAAAGGATGATCTTATTACTCGACTCAAGGTTACAAGACGGGTGATTCTCTCTCAATGTTATGAGTATGCTCTCTTTCCTCCTTACTTACTTACTTAAGTTCTTCCTCTCTACATGGTCTCTATTTATAGTTACAAGTGATGATACATATCGACTATGATGTTAGGCTCAGGCGTAGCTTCCTCGATGTTCCTCTCGGGTGATCGATCGATGTCTCGGCCCGATGTTCTTATTTGTTCGGGTCGGGACGTCAAGCCGAGTGATGTCTTCTTCGCATCTCGTCACTCCGATGTCGCCCACTTGGTGGGGATGATCGATGTCGCCCTTTGGATCCTTGGCCGAGTCTTCCTTGGACCGAGCTCTTCTTATCTTCTTACCAACTCGTCGTGCGCATTTATTGCTCAAAGACCCGATGTCCATCGCATCACAACTTTTCCCCTTTTTCGTCGACTTTTCGAGCTGTCTCTGCTCCTCTTTTCTTGCGCAGATTCGGAGAGGTGATCCGGCACTCTAGATACATGCTTGCTCTGGGTACGCCATGGCTTAGGATCGTTCCACCGGTCCTCGTGGATTATTTACACCTACATTTATGCCCCTTCTTTCACTCGTGTAGTCAACACGTGGGGAAGAATAACCTCCTCGTCTTTCCACGTCCTCGGTGTCATGGGGTTTTTACGCATCTTGTTCCCACTCGCTTGATTACTTCAACCAGGTTCACCTTCTGCCCAGGTTACCACGGGAGGGGTTTATAAGTCCGACGCCTAAACCTTGTTTCCCTCTTATTTCCTTCTCTCGCAACTTCATTCTTTTTTTATCCCTCTCGCAACTTCATTCTTCCTCCATCCTCTCGCAACTTCATTCTTCCTCCATCCTCTTTTTTTTAAGCTTCTTCGCTGGCTATTTCCTCGACAAATCTCTTCCCCTCTCTTCTCCGTTATCCGTCGTCTTCTCCGTCTCGTTCCGCGCAACCTCCGGTTTCGATCGTGTTGCCGTTTTCTCATTAGTTTGTATGGCATCTTCAATTCCTCAAATGACGGAAAGAAGGGTGTGTGAGTTATGTGTTTCAGATGAAGACGGGCGTATTCGCTTGATTCCCTGTTCGTCGTAGAGAGTCCTTCCAAGTATGATTATCGCGCTCTAGATTCTATCTTTCCCGATAACCCATCTTCGTTTTCTTGTAGGGTGACAAGAGGAATTGCTAAGGACTTAACGGACGAGCAATATGTTCAGCAGTGAAGGATGAATTCGGTCTTCACGGGTATGATGTCGCTCTTGTCGAGGCCGGAGGGGTGTTCGAAGAAGGAGGATGTTTTGATATTTCCCTCATTCGCCCGAGGCGACCATTGTCACCAGGGGCCAGCTAGAGCTCGGGCTGCGTTTCCCTCTATATGATCCTAGTCGCCCGTTCCTGTATGAGGCCCTTTCTAAGATCCGTCCGTCCGTGCCCTTTCTAATACCCAAATATGAGGGATTCCAAAAGGAAAAAACAAAAGAGAAAAAAAAGAAAAAAATAAATAAAATTGGTTTGATTTGTTTGTCAGTACGAATTAACAATATCCTACTGACCAATCATTAGATACATTAAGAGGTCAATATTTTTAACAAACAAAGATCTTCTTATATTCCATTCACTTGTGTACAAAAAGTTGCCAGTTTGAGAAAAGATAAAATGGACTACATTTCAAGGTCAGACAGGCTTTGTGACTTCCAGTACTTGGCTTTCTCGAAACCATTTACGCTATTCTGATAATCATAAAAAGTTTGGTCAATCTCCTCTTGAGTGTTCATCACAAAAGGTCCATACTGCGCAACAGGTTCGCCTAAAGGTTCACCACCAACTAATATGAATCTAAGAGGATTCACAGATTGGTTCCACACCTCTAGACCATCACCAGACCCTAAAAGAAGAAGGTTGTGTGCTGAAACCGGTGACGCTTTCGAGTTACCGAATACACCTTCGCCTTCAATGACGTAAACAAAAGAATTCCAAGTCCGTGGAATTGGTTGTTGAAGGTGAGCTCCTTGTTTTAGTGTGAAATCTAAATACATTGTAGGTGTCCTTGTGTAAACAGGTGACTGAGACCCCAGTGCTTCACCTGCTATAACTCGAACCTCGATTCCGTCTTTTGCCACGGTTACTATGTCTTTGCTTTGTAGTTCTTGATATCGCGGATCATTCCTAAGAGAACCAAAATAAAAAACAATAAAATGTTAGTTTATCATTACCATCTTGCACCAACTACAGAGCTTTTGAAGTTGATCCAGTTTGGCAAACAAAAGATCGTTAGAAATAATGAAAAGTTGTTACATTTTGTTTTTGGAAGAGAGATTGATCCACAACTGGAGACCCTTTTGAGTACCCTGTTCAGAAGGCATTTCAGAATGGACAATTCCTTTACCAGCAGTCATCCACTGTAAATCTCCAGCTCTAATAGTACCTTTGTGACCTTCAAAATCCTCATGTGTCACTTCTCCCTTTATATTAAACAAAACAGGAACTCCTGTTAGTATTTCGAAATTTCAGAGCGATTTGCAGTTCATAGTTATGGTTCAAGGATTTGTGTTACCTGCAGCATATAGGTAACAGTCTCAAAACCTCTGTGAGGATGATCAGGAAATCCCCCTGGAGCCGAAACTGCAAAAACAAAACATTTATGAACTAATTAGTTATTCCTACTTAGAATCAATTTCAGTAAAGATTAGTAATACCAACCTGAGAATTCATCCAGAACAAGAAACGGGTCAAAATACTTCAATTCGAACCTGTTAAGATTAAAAGGAGAAAACACGAATTCACATTAATCAGATAATCTCAAATTCAATCTGTTTCGTACATTTCAGAAGGAAAAAGAAGAACAAGATAAACAAATTACCTGCCAATGCTTCTTCGAACGACAGCGCCAACACCTTCCCGTTGCGGCTTTGCTAGAAATTTTCTAACAACCATTCTAGGTTCTCTGATTTCACTGGAATTCGACATTTTTCTTCTGTTTTGGTTTTTCAATCAAGTTGGAGAGATGTGAAAATCGTATACAAGTTATTGTTATCAGTGGTGTAGGATTGAAGGTCTGAGAAGCTTTCGTATTTATAGACAAACAAACTTGAAAGGGAGAGAGTACAGGGGAAGGCTTTTAGCTTTTGAGGTATGGGATTTTTGAGTTGACCATTATCTAATCCTTTTTCGCGACTTCAAATAACAGTAAATATTTTAATGTTATGAGCTGTTCATACATATAGTAAGTCAAATCATTTGTCGATATTATAATTTAGATTGCTTAGTATTTTATGTTTCTATTTTTTGCTGGCTATGGAGCAAAATTCCTCACTAGTCATTTCTTAGGAAGATTCTAAATTTTGTGTGCGGGTTTCATTTTTCTTTTGAATGACATGACAAGATGATGATGACTGGAATGAGGTCACTATGACATCTTGACGATGCTTTTATTTGGACTTGCTGGTTAATCTTGAATCTGCTAGTAATTACCCCATGTAATTAGTTGTTGTTTGGATTAACGTAATATTTGAAAGGATTGAAAAGGCAATCAACACGAAAGCCCTCTCATCATCCAACAGTTGGGAATCTTCGGATGCATTCCACTGCTGCTTTCATGTCATGTAGGAGTTACATGTTACTTGAGGAACAGTGACGTTTTTAATGCATAAGCATAACGTATAAGGGGAATCCAACTTCTTTACAGGTGAGAGGGAAAAAGGGACAGCTTGTTTAAGTAGTTAAGCTTGGTAGCTGTATGGAGTTAATTGGTTTAAAGTATAAATTTATGGTGTGCGGTGTTGACTAATTTTTTTTTTTTTTTTTTTTGCATAAATAAAATGATTAGGTCACCCTTTTGGTGGTGATGGAAGGATGACATGAGCATATGATCATCAACTTATTCTCCTTGATTTCCTTCTTCTTTTAATTTTGAGGAAGCATCACCTTCATCTCTTGTATAGTTGTATCAGCTAGACTCGAGAGACACCGAGGCTGCCATAGCAATTTAAGCCACCCATTCTAACAGACCGGTCATTAGCTTAGCATACAGATTCACTTGTGTAAGACTTTTTATTTTGGAGATGTTAATTTACCAGGCGAGATTGGGGTATACCCAATGAGACAAAATAAGGTCATTTTGAAGTAAAAGAGGTCACCCCTTAACCAAATATTTTCAAAATGGCAAAATTGCCCTCGTTTAATTAACACTAAAATTTTGATTAGATTAATTAATTAAGTTCAATTTGATTGAATAGATTAAAACTTATGAATTTTAAGTTATGAAATTTTGTTTTTGATTGAACTTTTGTGGGATGATTTTTGATGATTTTTTTTTTTTTTTTTTTTGAGAATATCTCTTGCAACGAAAATGAAGCACACAACCGAAATACTTCTAAAAAGGGGATTGCAAATCTGTTATATGAAATCATACTCAAAATCAAAGAATAAATCAACACTTTCAGTTCTGAAAGTATGAAAAGTCGGCAAGGTCGACTAATGAAGATCATGCCGGGCCAAAAGTGGTAAGCAAGATCTTCATCGTCGACTCTCTTGGACGCCAAAAGTGGTCGACATGATATTCAAAAAATCGACCTTCCGACTTTTGTTTTTTGACATACAAGAGATGACGACAAGGTATTCAAAAAATACCCTTCCTAAATTTGTATTTGGCCGGCAAGGTATTCAAAAATACCTAAGAAATTTTAAGCAAGGTTGAAAAATTTGATGTTGAAAATTTATATGGGCCGCCGCCATGGTCATTATGAAAAGCGGCAAGATATGCATGTTACGACCTTGCCGACCAAAAACACAGAAATCATAATTTTCGATTTCTAACCTAATATAACAATCAAATCACACAACACAATGATGGGTTTGAGTTTAAACATCATTTATAGTCTTCTTTTCATTTGGTAGAGTCAACAATTTTTTTAGAAAATCAAAGTTGAAGATTTTTATATGGCTTTGGTTGATGGAAGATGAAGATGAAGAAGAAGAGAAGATTAAGAGTTGGTTAGTTTTTTAATTTTAGGGTTAATGAAATTAAGAAATGGGTTTATTTTTAAAATTTAATTAGTTCAAGGGTATTAAAGTAACATCACACTTTTTAATAATGACACACCATGTCCCCTTGAAATTGGGTATACCCCAATTAATTTGGGTATACCCCAATCTCGCCAGGTTAATTTATTATCTACCCTTTGTGCCTCATCTCTTTTTTTTTTTCCGGAAAAGAGGACTTAAACCTCGTTCTATTGTTCTCAGAAATTTGAGTATCATTTGTAGTTACATGATTAATACAGTTCCTAATGTAGAGATTGTTCGCGTCTCCTTTCCAAATATGTTTAACAGCATTACAGTTACAAAAAGTGGAAATGTCAGCTGCTTTCTTTATAATGTATCTAGAAGTTAACAGAAAAGCATCGACCTTAAAATTAATAGCATTACTTGTTTGATTTCTAAAATTATCACTAATCTTATATCTATGTTCTCTCGCTTCAGCGTATCTTCCCATCGGCGTATTCCTTTGTGCCTCATCTTAATCGGTAGTTTTATGATATTTTTTTTATTTGTAAAAATTTGATGCCGATGAGTTTCGAATTTAGTTCACTAGTGTCGTCACATAGTGACTTCACGACTGTACTATAATGATAATGACAGAAAAGATGCGCTTTTTTTTTTTTTTGCATTGTTATATAACTCACGTGCATAAAACATCCTTTCGTTTGCCTTGAACACTAAGATAGATTTACACATGGGAATAACTTCAATTTTGTTTCCCGAGTCACCTAGTCTCGTGTCATTTCTACTGATGGCATTTTAAGAAAGAAGGAGAGACAAATACGGGAAGAACTTAACTTTTGCTTCTTTAGCCTATTATGTCATTTCTACCAGTGGCATTTTAACAAGGATTTTTTTTTTTTTTTTGAAGCATGATTTTAATAAGGACCTAATCAACATATCTATCTCAGTGATACGTTCCAATATGGTTACAGCACCCACTGCCACTACCACCACAAAGGCATAAGTGCTTTAGTCCACACGCCACAAACCAAAATGTCATAAGGTGCTTTAGTCCACATACCACAATAAAAAGCCAGATATATCCATGTATCCCCACCATATATTGCCAACATAGTAATATTACAAGTGGGATGGTGGACGTATCATATAGGGTAATATTTATTCAAATGTTATATTATTTACTCCCTCTGTCTTTTTTTATCTGCCCTAATTTCTATTTTGGTCTGTCTTTTTTATCTGTCCGTGATGTTTATAGACATATTTTTCCCTTAAATTATCAAATATACCCTTTATATTCAATAATCATAAAATCATTTTTATTTTTAATATAAACTTAATTCAAAATCTTAAATATTATCATTATATATAAGGAAAAAAACTAACTTAATATTTTTGTATTAATTGTCATTCCTTTTTTAAATAAAAACATTTATTTCCTAAAATCAAATGGAGGAGAAAAAATTTCTTAAATTGTGGATTCCATAATAAAAGCAATATAAATTTGCTTTGATTTTCTTAAATATTTCCTAAAATAATAATACTACAATTTATAATTTTTAACACTAATAATTTTAGTTTTGGTACTAGATTTTTTTTTTAATAGGAAAAGAAAATTTTACTGATATAGGAATGGATAAAACGATTACATCTAGTTCCTCTCTAATGAGAGTTTTAAGCCACATGGGAAAAACAGAAACCCATAATTCTGACACTCTACTTGTCCTAGCAGTTTTTGCTAAACAATTTGCGACTTCATTTGACTCCCTAGGTACATAATTGCACTTCCACACTTGAAATTGTTTTAACATCTCCTTACAATCAGAGATGACACTATTATTTGTCCATATAATCAACCCAACACTACCATTTATTGCATTAACCCCGTTCTGACAGTCTCCTTCCAAGTGCAAGCACTCCACTGCAGCTCCCTTAGCCCACTTGATTGCTTCCAGTGCCGCTAAGGCCTCTGCTTGCTCCTCATCTTGTGATATGCCTGGTATTGATACTGCTCCTCTACACTCCCCTGTATCAGAAAACATAGTTAGCCCTATACCCATATTTTTGTTTCTTAAGTACAAAACACAATTTGGCTAAGTTAGCATGTGTTAGTGGTGGTCCAGATTTGTCCTCAAAAAGATAAATCTACGGCTGTAGTTCTCCTGACCACACCCTCATCTCGCACGTGTAAGTGGTGGCCAAGATTTCATCTCCCAATTGATAAATCTATGGCCGTAATTTCTCCCATAAAACTAACATTTAATGACCCATTAATGGAAATCTAATATAATAAATATAGTAAATGATTAATATAATAAATACCTAACTAATTAGTGTTTAATAAATGATTTATTAATTGCTCATAATAATGTCTGTTCACTAATTGCTCATAATAAATAATCTATAAAAAAAATTCATTATAAAATTTCTCTTAATTAAATTAATAAATTTATATTTCTATTAATAAATAATTTTGATAAAAATATAAACAATATCAATAGATATTAGTTGCGATAGTAGGTTGTGGAAGCGGTGGCGGAGGTCGAATGAATCACTAATCTAATAATATCAGTAGATATTAGTTACGACACGAGTTAAGCTCTATAAACACATAAATAACCATTAATCTAAGGAACAAGTACAAGAGACCTGGATCTGTTCGGTAACTCATATAATGGAACATTTTATGTTTTGTTTATGCAATCCCATTAAGCAAAATCAATACTAATACTTTGTTACTTCACTTTCTTATTATTATCATCCAACTACAAATTACAGCTTAATGGAGACTAGGTTCCTTAAAAAAAATAAAATTTGTCGTGTTCTCTCAATATTCTTCCACCAAAACAACCACTATTCTAAGGAACAAGTCAAGGGACCTGGATCTGTTCGGTAACTCATATAATGGAACAATTTGTGTTTTGTTTATGCAATTCCATTAAGCAAAATCAATACTAATACTTTGTTACTTCACTTACTTATTGGACGACGACCAAAGGGAAGAGTCCCTTAGTGATGAAAATATGGTGAGTTTGTCCGTCACGATGTTTGTACAAAAAAAATGAAATTGGTTTTCTTGAAATCACAAATTCATGAAATTAAGCTCAAATTTGGGATAATCAATCATATTGATTACAAATTTCTGTCAAACACCATTAAACAAACAGTGTTGGCGAGTTTAAAACTCAGGTAATTGGTATAGAACACACAAAAATACGTATTTGTGTTAGCTCCTCGCATCAACATCAAAGTCCCAACATTGTTGCAACTAACTTGAAAACTAAGTCAAGTTTATTTTTATATATCCGTAATCACATAAACGGTGTTTGGTGCTGGCGAGTTTCGAACTCAGGTAACTGGTATCATCACCCAATAACATTACCACTGTACTACAGTTAACCCGGTTAAAAATTATATTAATAATTTTTAATGGTGGTAGTGAAAGAAGCAGTGGATGGTGGAAACAGTGGCAGGTATTTGTGAGTGGTGGAGGTGGTAACATTACTGGTGGTGGAAAAAATAGTGGGTGTGGCTGGTTTTTACGTACGGTGGTGGATGTTAGTGAATAGTAGTGGACAATAATAGTTTTGTGTCTTTACAAAATGGGCAACATTTTATTGTGATAGATGTAGTTGGATGTTTTTAGCAAAACACAAATATTTTGAGGAGGATACTAAATCATATAAGACAATATGATCATGACCGCTGGATCACCCAAATGGGATCCCAGCTATTTATAGTACCCGATCGAATAAATCACGGTATTTAGTATTAAAATAAAATTGATTACATTTCCAGAATACAAAACAAAGTTTGGACAAGTTAGGCTAGATAAAGAACGATCAAATTTATACTTGCAGAACATAAATCTAACGCTATAAATGATCACGTTTAATTAAAATTTAATAATAAATGTTCAATTGATATTTCATAATAAATGTTTCTTTAATTAATCAAATGAATATATTTTTGTTGATATATAATAAATTTATTTGATATTAACCGTATCCGTAAGCATTAATGGTGGTTGTGATGGTGGGTAGTGGTGGGGATAATAGTGGTGGGTATTGGTGAGACTGGTGGAGTTGTGACGATAATGTGGTGGTGGAAGAAGTAGTGGTAGTAGGGTGATAAAAGGGGTCCTAAGATAGGTATTATTTAGTCAACCTTGGTTAATTTTTCTTTGTTTTGTTTTAATTTGATTTTAGTTTTCAAATTACTTTTTTTTTATTTATTATTTTTTAAAATTAAAATAATTTTTAAAGGCCAGATTTTTCCAAAAAATAAGATGTTGTGGTTTTAAGATTTGCCGGGTAGGGGGCAGGAAGAAAAATGAAACCTATAAAAAAATTGACCAAACACAAGGCTACACGCGAATTAATTGTAATCGGTTCAGTTTCTCACATCTCTCTTTATTCCCCTTTTTTGTCATGGTTTCTGTTTCTGACATTATTTCTCCCCTACTTCATCGGATTATGCAAGGCTACGCGTGAATTAATTGTAATCGATTCAGTTTCTCACATCTCTTTATTCCCCTTTTTGGTCCTGATTTCTGTTTTTGTCATTTCTCCCCAACTTCGTGTAATTATGCATGCTTGAGAAATAATTCATGATAATAGGTAAAGAGACAAGAAAAGAAATGGATCAAGAATTAAATATCATTATAAATTTTAGGAAAATGAATAAACACAAATCTATGTAAATTGGGAACCCAACTATTTATATCAAAGAGAAAAATTAAATTCTAATGCTAACAGATTTTGCAAGATTAATCTAATTGATTTTAAAGTAATTTTAGGTGTTTTAGTTTTGTTACAAGTTTGGTGAATGACCTTTGATGATATATTTTTTAAGTAGTGAATGAAGTAATGTTCTACTGCCCATAGGATTTGCTCTAACGATTAACTATGTTTGTCCCAAAGGTTTGTGTGACTTACATACACAAATATTAAAAGATTCGAGGATAAGGACATGTTTATTAACCAATTCCTCATGACATTTAGACCCGGATCGATCGGTTCGATTCTTCTCAGACAATTACGACATGTATGAATCGATGGATACATTTAAAACACATATCCTTGCCTGTGCCATTACGACACGAGTTAAGACCTAGTTCCTTCATAAAAGAAGCATCAAAATTAACTTTTACAAAATTATTATCTGGAAGTGCCCATGGTATAACAGTACGAGCATGTCCATTGGACAAATTACTTACTCTTTTTCTGACTGAATTATTTTTCCAGTCATTTACATCTGTGTTAACTTGCATAACAAATAGATCAATTTGAATCACTGCACTATCAAACACCACTGTACACTTAAGTTTCCAGACATGCCGTAAGACAAAACTTATAAGGGTTATAAAGTTATTTTGATTCTCTGCATTTGTTGCTGATCTATTAAACCAATCTGCAATCCATTCCTTCAACGACCTATTTCCCACAACACCTGCAAAGTTAGGATTAACAGCACCTAACAAGTTTTTTTGTTACCTGACAGTCAACTAACAAATGATACGAAGTTTCAATTTCATCTCCACAAAGTGGACACTTACTGTCTATATCCACCACATACCTAGCAAGTTTCTATCTAACAGGAAGACAATCATTTACACATTTCCACAGAAAATGTTTAATTTTTTGTGGAAGATCAAGCTTCCAAAGATTCTTCCATGGAAAATCAGGTTGTTCATTCCCATACAAATCAAAAATGATGACTCTATAAGCATATTTAACATTAAAAATCCCATTATGTGCTGGTTTCCATCTCAAAACATCAGAACCTGAAGTAGGAATTCTTATGTCACAAATATCTTGAACTGTATTCCTATCCAACAAAGAATTTAGCAGATCCATATTCCATTTGCATTCATTTGGCAACATTAACTGACTAACAAATTTTATATTAGAAGATGCATTAGTTGAATCTAGCAAACCGTTTCTATTTGGAACCCATCTGTCTTTCCATATTTCAATCAATTTACCGTCACCAACTTCCCAACAATAGTGTTTCCTAATAATTTCCAGGACTCGACAAACCCCTTTCCAAACCCAAGAAACAGAGTCTTCCTTAACACAGTGTAGTGGATTACTATTAGGAAAATACTTTTCCTTATAGATCCTAGTCCACAAAGCATCATGTTCTGTAACTAGTCTCCACGCTAATTTAGCTAACAAAGCAGAATTCAAGTGTTCTGTTTTTTTAATGTTTAAACCACCTAGGACTATTGGCTTAGTAACATTGTCCCAATTTCTAAAGTATAATCCTCTGTTTGATCCTTTTTTATTCCACCAAAACCTACGTTGTATGGCATCCATTCTATCAGTTAGTTTTGGTAATAACATAACATTAAATAAGCCAGTCAAGGGCTAGTCATGACATTTTATAGGATTTCCTTAATATCTTGACAAAGTCAATTATGACTGTTAATTTAGGATGGAGGGAGTATATATTATAGTAAAGAGCACATGCATTGCACGTGTTATTTGAGTAAAACATGTCTAACATAAATATTAGTTAACAGGGAGGCTAATTACATTATTTAAGTTGAAATCATACAAAATTATTTCTTAGTATGAATTTAGGTGGTTTTTGGGAAAAATATTACAAAAACGAAAACCCTAGAACCGAGACTAAGAGGGATATATATAACCAATATTTAAGAGGGATATATATAACCAATATTTTCATTAATTCAATCGTGGTTAACAATTACATCTTTCATACCTGTTTATTTGGGATCAGCTTCTATATAATATAAGATAAAGAAAGGACAAAAATCAAGAAATAACTCACTTTACTATAAGGCTTCATTATCGAAATAATCATACATTTGTTTTTGTCTTTTTTCTTTTTGATACAAAGAAAAATATATTGAGACCGAGGAACAATTACACAAAGTTTCTTGTCCCTCAGTCAGGACGTAATAATATTAAGAGGGTTATTTTTCGAATCCTTTTTTATCCCAAATTTTCTACTAAATCTGGTCAGTTTATCAACTACTTTATCCTTCTTTCTACTAAGATAACTAATTCTCCGATCTCTAGAACTATCAAAAACAAGCAAAGTTCATCCTGAGTATTGCAATGCTGCCAAGAAATTGGATTATGTCATATGCACATGTCATGTTCTCTTGTAGTAGTGGCACTTTGGCTGCCCTTAACTGATTATTGGTGTTGTAATAACTAAGGTCTGGTAGGGTAAGTAATGACCGTTCAGATAGTGATAGGTGTGCACTATCTGACCGTTATTACTAGGTTAATCATTTCTATTTATGATGTAAGGACCTTCTTCTTTGGTAATCAATGAAAATATCTAAAAGTTGTAGTAAAGGTTGTGTTCAATAGGAACCAGATTTCTTAGTTCTTAGTCTCTCGATCTCCAATTTGTACTGAGTACAATACATATTATGCACCGTTCATAAAAAGAGTAATACTTTTCGGGTCAGTCATGAGGAGGATATGTTGGAGATTTCTCTCATTAGCCCACATAAAAACTTCATGAACAACAAAACTTTCAACTTGCTCTGCACTTAACCATTCCTGCATGAATATGGTTGTACCTCCTTTACAGTCACGAGCAACCACGTCAATGCACTTAAGTTAGTGCTTATATCAAAAGAAGCATCTCAGTAATAGTGATGTATGGTTTTTATGATGTCCAATACTAGTTTGTGTCATGAGAGTACACAATACGATCCTGATATAACTCAAAGCTTGAGTTATGCAGCTTATGCAAATAAGATGCAAAGGTCATAATATGCTTGGCAATTGCAACCGGTGCAGTTTTCCTTTTTTGAAAATCAAGTCACACCTCACTCTTCGTATAAATCAAATGGTTGTTAGAGCAAGACTTAATCAATATGGTATCTCAATCCTCATCTTGTTTGCTTCCTTCAATCAATTTAGAAAAAATATTCTGGAAAATACAAGGGTACCGAATATACCACCATTTTTTTTATTTAACCTATATCAGAAAGTCATTGCATACAATCTTCGTTCGATTATAAAAAAATCACAAAATCAACAAGAAGCAATTAATGTACAAGTGGTTTTTTACCGTAACTATAAATATAAACAATATAATGTAGAAATAAAATAAACATATTTACTTCTACTCAATAAAGATTTATTGATGGACCCCCGAATATCTTCATGTAAAATCTTTGCTTGTTTTGTAGTATTTTTATTTTTTCCATCTTTGTTCCATAGGGAACATATTTTGTCCTTAATAATTTGTCTACTCTCGATACATTACCATATCATATTCATTGGTCAATCCACTTGTCTAGAAAGGTTTTTGACAATTACGGATCGCTCAACTTTCTACTAGCATTATAATGATTAACATATTAATTTAATTGTAGACTTAAACAAACCATCAATCAATCAATCTTGAATATTAAACATAACGAAAACAGGTTGATAAGATGATTAAAACTTCAAATTAACTTGTATCAGCGATCCTGTATATGATAACAGTCCCCCCCCCCCAAAGGTAAGCCAGGATGATATTCAATATGAACATAACTGCTACCACAATAGTACATGGAGAAATTTGTAAACAATACTACAGTTGAAGCATATGATAACAATTCTTTAACTCCCCCTAAAGGTAAGCTATGATGATATTCAATCTGAACATAACTGCTATCACAGTAGTATTTGTAGAAATGCGTCAGCAATACTACTTACACCATCATTTTCTTATTGTTTATAGTGATTCGTGATCCAACCCTAATAACACTAGGACATGCATTAATTAGGAGGATGATCTTAGTTTATTAGTCTAAGTCCATTCTCTCAGGCCCCTCTTATTAGAGGAATTTACGAATGGGTCATTCCCCTTCTCCCAAGAAAGCCTTGACTCCTTAGTATTCCTTTGGTGACCGTCCTCCTTGACTTCATAGAAAGTCATCATTACTCACATGTGACCCTATTTTCTTGGGCCAAACTCTTCATGACTCCCCTTGTGAGAGCACAACCAGTGCCCAATGGGCTTGGAACCCTCTTGGTCATTTTTAGGCTATCAACATTAGTTCCCTGATTGTTGACTCTCACGTCTATCTCGAGCAACAATCACCAAATGACGCGCGTCGACCTCCTCCAGTCTGTATTTTTGCACGCTCAGTTCCCATGTCGCGTCTTTGCTTTTACCTCGAGTAGTCATTTTGGGTGCGTTCTGACCTAGCAGTCCCCTTTCCACGTGGCCACATTTTTGAGTAGTTATGTCCTACGTGTCCCGATGGTAACTGATGTGCCTCTTTAGTTTTCCCGTAATTGCTCGTCTTTTTACCTTCGCCATGATTTTTACCCCATATATAAGCAACCTTTACCCTCTTAGTACTTCTCATTCCCTTTGTTTCACTTCTGTCTTACTTTCATTTCTAAAACCCCTCATGTTACTTACATCTCTACAAACCGTCTTATTATTATCATTATTGAAAAAGAAATGGTACCAAGTACACCGTCAACTTTCTTTTTTTCCCAGAAATTGTATGAACTAACTTACCACAATCAGTAGTATAGATCAAAAAATGATATCATGTACCTAAGTTGTAACACAAGTTTACTTGGATGATCTCACATATCAATATCCTAGTAACAACCTAATATCCAACAAGAACAATTCTTGTAATATTTTTTTAAGATACGAATTCTCAAGATAAAATCTTGTAGTATCTTTAAAATATTTTAGGCTTAAAAACTGTCTAGGTTGATTAACGTACTACTGGTGATATTTCAAATATAAAGATAAACAATATAACGTAGAAAATAAATAACACAATAAACCAGAAAGTTTGTTAACCAAGAAAATTGCAATATGAAAAAAAAACCCAGAATTCGGACTTGATTGTAGTTAAGACCGAATTGACTTTACGAGCAATTCTTCTTTTGTTGTGCTCCTTTATGTCTCTTGGATCTCGCAATATCCTATGCAACACAATTCCCCTAGCTGACGTCCTTTCTAGTCCAGGGAGTTGCTTCAACCTAAATGAAGATTTTTATGACTATTCTTCCTCTAATAGAAAACCTATTTGATTTCCTTCAGAAATATATTCAATCAAAGTATGAAAATATATATGCTTACGAGGGATCTTCAAGAAAAGAAGATATCAACCAAACTCAAGATCATGATAAACTTCTTCTCGTCAAAAGTTATAGAGGTGCCTAATCAATTGTACCTCAAAAAAATAATCTAAACAAATCAAACTAGAACCGATTTAGATATTTATCTCGTGGAATCAAATAGTTTAAAACGAAGAGTACTTTGTGATTTTTATTTATGTTGTTCGTGATCTATAGTTCGAAAACTATAAAGATCAAAAAGAACAAGACCTGGATAACAAGAACTGTCAGGTAAAAGATAGTCTGACCGGCTTCAAAAGGAAACCTAAGAAGTCTTCAAAAGACTTTTGTGAAGTCTTTAAAATTATAAATCTAAAACAGTTTCACCAAAAGAAACCTAGGTTTTTAGAGGACGACTCTAGCAACAACTAGGATACAGAAGTGCCGTGATTGAGATTCTAGTTTGCACGTGCAGATGGTGACTTTCGGACTAAGGGCAAAACTGTCATTCGAAATACAAAGTCAAAATCATTATTTTTATGAAACACCCAACCTAGTCCAAGTACTCAAACCCATGAGTACGATCATCTGTCGGGCTATTCATTACAGTTTTAATCAAGATAAATCCCAAAAATCCAGCCAGGAAAAGGTTCAAGATGAGATTCAACTTCTTAATGAAAAGAAGATAGCTCGAGCTGAAGAAGCCTAGTTAGGCCCGAGGATCCTCCATCACTGCAAGGCGAAGAACCTCCGTCACTCTGAGACGAAGAGCCTCCATTTTTATGCTCGAAGGCGAAGAGCCTCCATCACTGTGAGGAGAAGAGCCTCCGTCGATCCGCTAGAGGGCGAAGAGCCTCCGTTACTCAACTCCAAGTAAATACCTCTATTAAAACAAAGACTCCCCGACGTCATCACATGTCTTTTCACATATCCGGGAACCTTTAACGTTACCCTGGGTTTTCGGTAGATTTAGCACTAAGTGCTAATTAAGCCTCTGCCATAGTGCATCTTTAGGCCGGGCTACATTTTCTTAGTGCTGAGCACTACGCCAGCCGCACTCTGCGACGTCCTTGAATGCTGACCACTATACTCTTTCCTCAGTGCTGAGCATTATACCGGTGTACTAAGTATCACACCTTCAGTCGCACTGAGTACGACCCTCCTCCGTTGAGTATGAAAGGCCATTCTAGGTTGATGACCAACCTTATCCCCTTCAGCCACACTGAGTATAACTTGCCTCCACTGAGTACAGATGATCATGTTAAGCTGATGATCAACTACGAATCTCATAGCTTCTACGACGAACTATGACCTTATAGAGATAACCACACCTTTGTTCAACCAACGACAAACGGTCGTTGTAGGTCAATGTTTGACTGCTATCAAATCCTAGCGTCGTTTTGGTCCCGACCTTTTCTTAAGCCTCTTCACAGAACCGACCCCACACTCTTTCACCTAAAAGACAACGTTCACAACTATGTCATACTTGACCTCAGCCAAGCTTGTGCTTTCCAAGAGACACACACAACTGTAACAAGCCTTATGAAGATCTTCACTCGAATCTGGATGACATCCACGTAAAAACACATGCATTCCTCCATCTAAAGTTATGACAACTCCGGAAAATGATAACACGTCATATGACACCTCACATACAAAGGCTGGTCACGTCAAAAATGGAGGGATAAACTTAGGGTTTGGTATGGCATTCTACGACAACATGTTGGTATCATGCTACTTACACAGAAAGATAATAACCGATCGTGATTAGTCAGTCAGCTGCATATGATAGACTCAACTGTTGATTTATCCTTAATTATCCTTAATTATTCTTGAGATTTCACCTAGCCCCAATAGCTAGTGATCACAGTCCCATTCTTCTCACCTCTGATAGAGATCAAAATGCTACTAGGAGACCAATTAAATTCAATAAGTGTTGGCTTAGTGATCCTAAATGCAGAGAAATAGTAGAAAAAAATTGGCAATACAATTCCTCAGGTTCTCATGCTTTCCGTCATAAAAAGTCTCTCCAATCTGTTAAACATGAACTTAGTCAATGGAATAGGCATACTTTTGGTCATATTCAAAATAATATAAAAAACATAAATTTTCAGCTTGAAGAACTTCATATTCAAGGAATTGTTGACCAAAATGATAGTAGACTAATTGACTCGACACAACGATTAGATCAACTGGAATCTTTGTCAATTTAGAATTTTGGAGACAAAGAGCCAAGGATGATGATTTTAATTATAATGATAGAAATACAGGATATTTCCATGCTAGGGCTAATTATAGGAAGAGGAGAAATCAAATTGAAGTTATCCAAGATTCTGCTGGAAACTGGTTGACTGAAAGATCTCAAATATCTAATAATCTTCTTAATCATTTTGCAGGTATGAGTACTTCTTCTAATCCTATAAATGATAATGATTTTATTAGAAATATCCGTTAGTATTATCAAACCGATAATGCTCGATTCATCGAGAATTCACGATTGTGAGGAGATTAAAAAATCGTCTTTAGTATGAAACCTTGGACCTCTCCGTGTCCGGACGGGTTTCCTCCTGGTTTTTTACCGAAATTTTGGGATGTTGTTGAACCGACAATCGTTAATATGGTCCAAGCTTTCTTTCATTCTAGATATCGCTTAAGGAATCAAACCATAACTTCTTGTCCCTAATTCCTAAGATTACTTGCCCGAAATCATTATCGATTTTAGACCAATAAGTCTTTGTAATACCAGCTACAAAATAATATCTAAGATTATATCTTCGAGAATGAAACCCATATTAGATAAACTTATTACTCCTTTCCAAGCAGCTTTTCTTCATGGAAGAGTTATGACAGATAATATAGTCATTGCTCATGAGTTAGTTGATTCTATGAAAAAAATAAGATCTAAAAAGGGTTTCCTAGCACTTAAATTAGATATGTCTAAGGCGTTCGATAGGATTGAGTGGTCTTTCCTCATTAATTGTCTTAAACAGATGGGTTTTCATGAAAATTTTTGCAAAGATGATTTATCAATGCATATCCACTGTTTCGACATCTATTTTGCTCAATGGATCTCCCGGGTGAGTTATTCTAACCTCAAAGAGGTGCGAGACAGGGGAGATCCCTTGTCTCCTTACCTCTTTATTCTCTGTATGGATGCTCTTTCTAGAGCTCTTATAAAGGCCCAACATGAGAATAAAATCCATGGTTTCAAAGTCTCTAAGACGCCCCTCCTATAACCCATCTATTTTTTGCGATGACTTGCCTTATATTTTGTAAGGCGAGATCCCAAAAAGAAGTCCAAATTCTTAATGAGGTAATCAAAAAGTTTTCTTCTATCTCTGGCCAAGCTATAAATTTTGAGAAATCAGGTTTAGCTTTCACACCTAAGACTGATGCTAGTATTAAGAATGATGTTACTAATATCTTGAATATTAAGAAGATTGGTTTGCAGGACAAATATTTAGGTGTCCCTCTACTTCTGCAGAGACATAAAATGGAATCTTTCAGTCCAATCCTGGATAAATTTGATGCTAGATTGACAAACTGGAATGCTATATGGCTTAACACTCCAGGTAAGACTATTTTAGCTCAAACCACTTTAGGCTCTTTAGCAACTCATCGATGGCGCTTTTCCTATGCCAAGGAATTAACTGACAAGATGGATTCTATTCAAAGAAAATTTTGGTGGGGAAGAAAAATGGATCAAGATGTGGTTATCATATCACCGGACACCATTCTTTGCGCCTAAGCACATTAGCAAGGTCTTAATATTAGAAAGTCCGAAGCCTTCAATAAGGCTCTTTTGTCCAAACTTGCATGGAGATTAGTAAATGAAGTGACTCTCTCTGGACTCAAATTGTTGAGCATAAGTATTTCTTAAATACTAACCCTCTCGAGAGATGGTTTCAATACCAATGGCTCTTGGGTATGGAAGGGGATTACCCAAGGTCTTAATATAATTAAAGAGAATCACTGTTGGGAGATTGGCACTTTGGTGAAAATGTGTATATTTGGAGAGATATTTGGGTTCCGTGTCATAATGGATATCTTCCTTCCAGATTTCAATCCAATGCTTTAAAAACAGATTAATCAACTTATTGATCGATACCAAATCGTGGAATGTCAATTTATTAAACATTCTTTTGATCCTCATATTGTCACTCTCATTTGCAGGATTAGGATACCTCTACATGGAAGGGATAAGATCGGATGGACAAAAACTAGAAATGGGCAATTTCTTGTTAAGTCGACTTATAACAAGTATTAGAGATCTTGATCATAACAATCTTACTAGTCTTGACTTAATTTCCCTTGGAAAAGGCTTTGGAGTGTAAATCTTCCACCTAAGGTTCTATACTTTATACGGAAATGCATTCAAAACTGCGTTAATGTTAGAGATAGGATAGGTAGACACATTAGAGGGTTTGACCTTTCTGTCCTTTATGTGGCTCGCATATGAAACTATTCAACATATTTTTAATGAATGTCGTGGTCTGAGAATCTGGTTTGCTCTTGATAACACCCTTTTTTTCTTCTCGCTATCAATAGTACTTTTAATACTTGGATAAGTAATTGGTTTACTTCTAATAATTTTCATAATGAAACATTTCAAAAATCTTTGAGATTTATCTGTTTTAGTATGTGGACTGTTTGGAAGTACAGATGTTCTGTGGTATTTGATAAAGTGCAGGTGAATCCGAATGAAATAATCAGTATTGCACAAAAAAACATTACTGAATGGGAGTTATTTGTTGCTAACAGACACCTGCCGAGTATCTCACACAGTTTCATTTCCTATCTATTGGGAATGTCCAGTTCGGATGGGAAAAATAAATGTGGATGCTTTTTTAATAAAAATGATAATACAAATATTGGGCATTGGACTAATATGGAGAAATTCTGCAGTGAGTTTGGAGTGACAAAAGGCACAAATGTCACAAAGAATAGATGAGGAACAAGTCAAGCTAGCCGTTTTAGAAGCGAGTGATTTGGGCCACAAGAAAAAGGCATTCAACAACCGCATCTAGAATCGATAGCAAAACAATATTGTGTCACCATAAATGGCTCCTTTTCAAGTATTAGTTGGTCTACAAGTAGTGTTATTCAAGACTGTTTAGTTAAGCTTGAGTCAATTAATAAATGGGTCTGTAAATTGTCAAGAGAACAGCTAACTCTTGTGCGAGATACTTTAGCAAAGTATGCAAAAACAAGTAGGTCTTCAGAAGAATGGTTTTCTCCTCCAATGATGCTCATGCATGACTTGGAGAAAGATAAAATCTCTGTAACTTTCTGATTCTTTTAATGAGATTTGTTTTTCCTATCAAAAAAAAAAAAAAAAAAAAATTCTTGAGATTTAGGTGAAGGTCTTGATCATATCTCCTTATCGTTATCTCACCGACTAGACATTAGGGTTTTGCAAAGCTATAAATAGACTGATGACCAGTTATTCTAAACACAACAGAATAGCTAGAACAAAACACTGTAACAAGTTCTATGAAATACACTCTCTCTCTATCTTAGAGTCTCTTCGTTTGCAACTGAGAAACTCTAATCTCATGTCTTTCAGCTTCCTTCCCTAGACCAACCCAATCTCCCTATCAACGACTGAAGAAGTCTTTGAACGACTATCGAAAAGTAAAGGGTAGCAAGTATACCACCAACTTTTTTGTTCGTCAACCTGTATGGACAAAACCTAATACAATTGCAAGCGAGCCAACTTAATGATCCTTAGCAATACGTATGTAGAGTTTATATCTACATCTCTTCTCAAACATAATATATAGACTACGGAGTCCGTGAACATGTTTGTTTAGAAGATTACTTAGACGATCTTAAAAATCAATATCCAAGATCAATCTAGTGTTATCTGATTAATACAATCGGAATTCTGCCAAGTAATAAACTTGATATCTATCTTTCAAGATACGAATTATACAAGAAACAAGTCTCATAATCGATCACAATTATATGGAAATATGTACTAAAATTCAATACGTACAACTTTTGTAAATCCTATCTTTGAAACCAAGACACCAGAAGTTTTGTTAACGAGGAAACCGTAATAGCAGAATAACCTGGGTCCTCGTCCAGATTTGAACACCAAATTGTATTAAGCCGCTACAGATACTAGCCTATTATCAGACTTCGGACTGGAATGTAGTTGAGACCCAATACACCCTATAAGCGATTCAGTTATAGTCGCGCTCCTTACGTCTCTTGAACCTCGCAAGGCTCTACACAATTGGTTCCCTTAGCTGACATTCTTTACAATTGGCTTCAACCTAAGTGGGTACTTTTGATACCAATCTGCCTCTAACAGATAAGCCTACTTGATTTCCCTTTAGATCAAATAAATATCAAGGCTATTAAAAATCTGTTTGCAAAAGACAAAGCTAGAAAAAAACTTCACAAATCAGGAACACGTACACTCACTTAGATGAAAAGCCTGGATTATTTACTACCTCTCAAGAACAATCTTCAACTTATCAATTAAAAATAGTTTTATCTATCTTAAGAAATCACAAAGTCTGAGACGAAGAGAACTTTGTGATTACTATCTATCTTGCCTGATAGATATTACGAGAACCTCGATAACAGAAAAGCAAGATATACAAGAACTATCAAGATAAAAGACAGTCGGACATGGCTTCACGAATCCCCTAAAAGAATTCTTTTAGTCGTAAACCTAATAACGTTTCACATTGGAAACTTAGGTTAATAAAGGACGACTCTAACAATCGACTAGAACACAAACTATCAGGGGTTTGATGGACGCATTTATGTGTGTATTTTGTTCTCGATTATCTATATTGTTAGTACTCATTTTTGTACTTATTGTGGTATATTATGTCTTTTTGGAGAAATAAACTTTTGTGGAAAAATTGGCTCGAAAAGTGATATTCGCACCCCTGGAAAAGTATTGAAGGCAGCCCAAAAATGTGTTATTGGAACCCGGAAGAGTTGATAAAGGCACCCAAGAAGTTTACTATTTGCACCCAAGGACAAGTGCTAAAGGGACCCAGCAGCGGATAAATTGAAACCACCAAATTCAAATTTTGTTTTTGGCGGAAAACAAGTTGCGGTTTTAGGTTCGAGTTTTGGGCAAGTTTTAAGGAGATTCAATCACTAATTTTCATGGGCTAGACTGGTTATGGATGTATAATGAGGGTATGAGTGTTTGATTGGGCTGAAATTGGCTGAATCATCGAGAGTTTGGAAAGAATCTATTATGGGAGATTTGTTTTATCACAAAGAGAGTTTGGAATGATCTGTACAGCTCAGAAACGCGTAGAGGTGAATTAGGAAAGTGGAAAAGTCCGAGACTTTCTGCCGAAAAAAAGAAAGAGATTTAATCGAGCTTTAGGGTTGTTGTGGTGTATAAAAAGGGTTATTCGAGTCCCAAAAGTCTTCATGCAAAGTTTGGAGAACTTTAGAAGAGCACAGACACTAGTGGGAAAAAAGTCATTTTAAGATAGCTGAAAAGTGTCGTATTAGCGATATAGAAAATACTTCTGAGTTGCCGCTGAAAGTGCCGTACATTGAGTGTCTTTTTCTGGAACGGCACTTTCAGGTTGCCTCAGAATTTACGATACTTTCAAGAAATCAGTAGGTACAACAGCTGGATTACGTCGTAGATCTAATTTTAGAATATAAAAAAATCAGAAATTCAGCTGAATTCCAGATCAGACCTGACTGACTGCAATGAAATGAATTCGGAATAAACTCAAGTTACCCTGAAATAAAACTTAATTTATAAATTCAACTGGCCAGTAAAATAAAAATCATTGTATTGGCTATACAATTCATAACTGATTACAGTTTCCACTTAGGTTCAAAATCACAAAAGAAAATACATAATAAAGTCTTGAATTCATACAATTCAACTTCAAACCAGCAAAACGAGATCCTGCCGGATGATGAACTGAGCCAACAATTCCATCACAGCACACCTACAATAAACAAAAGGAGTCAACATCACTAAATTATAAAACAAGTGAAAAAAAATCACTGAAAAGTGAATATACTAGAATGCAATTTGAATAATTGCACAAGTAAATTCATGACAAAAGATAGCTCTCAATATCTCCTTATCGTTCTAAGAATCTAAGCTATCGGGTACATATTACTGAGCAGTATATATTTATGCAAACTAGAGGCAACCTTTGAGATAGCCCATGCATAAATAATTCAGCAGTTTGAAGCAGATGTATGATTTCAGAGGGCCTATAATTTCAGCTGCAACGACAGCCTGAATAATTGAGAAAGTTGGACATAGTTTAGTATGAAACCTTCAAACAAACTCACAAAACCAAAAAGATTTGAAGTCCTAAAGAAGTGCTAAATATAAACAAAAGCAAATTTGAAGCAAGAATGAAGATGAATATGTTAAATGAATCCTTCAAAATAGCCTGTATAATTGAGAAAGTTAGGCACAATTAAATATAAATCTTCCCAAGTATCTCGCGTAGACAAAAGATCAACAATTCAAACAAGGTTGTGTCGAGAAAAAAAAATTGATTTAAACAAGCAGCATATAGATTACCTGTATCTGATCAATAGTGAAGCAATACTTAAAAACACGGAAAACTAATCAATAGAAAGATGAAATCACTTTTCATTACCTGTATCTGATCCTTGTTCCCTGCTGTAATGTTTGAAATGGTCTAGCAAGCTTCCTTCTTGATGCTTTTCTTGTGACTGTTTGTGAGCAACTTAAGAAGGCAAGGAAGTGATTGATCTGCAAAAGAAGGATGCAACAACACATTAGATAATACACGAATATCTTACAAAACCATCAAGAAACATTACAAGGAGTTGTGCATATACTTCTACCAGCTACAAACCCCTAAAATTATATTGCTGGATGATTGTCAACTACTTTATTTTTTATATGCAAATACTATGTAAAGCTACATAAAGTTTATACACCAAAAAGCAACAAAAACTATTTTCTCCAAGTTCAATTCACTTTAATAGTTAAATAGAGTTCATATGACTGGAAGAGAAGCAAAAAAGCAATGGCCCCATACAACTTATAGAAACAACAAAAGAAAAACTTTGTTTACATTAAACCCCAAGAACAACTGGGTTAAGGAAGAGTCAAAACATCAAATTCTGATTATTCTATACATGTGTCTGCATATCATCACCAGTAACAATATTTCCAACCGTGCGAAGGGCAGGAATGTGCACTGACGGGGAAAGATGCCTGAGGGGAATAAAAGAAGTACAGACACTGTCAACTTTTGAGTGCAGATCCATAAATAATAAAAAGGCCTGACAGAAATCGCATCGTAAATAAACTGATTACTAACATTAGAAGCTCCACAAGACGTGGACAGACATTAGCTTCAATAACAGTCTGGATTTTGTCATTTGTACCATCAGACAAATATGATAAGGCCCAACAAGCATCTGTCAGGACTTCCTCATCCGTTGAATGAATGAGCCGCTCGAGTGCTGGTAGGGCAGGTCTTGTCTGCACAAAGAGTAGATGGGAAATATTAAATAAAGAGCATATAACTTACATCCATTACAAAAGAATCCTCCAACTATTGTTAGGGTATTATACTGACCCATAAAAGTTCTCTTCCTCCTATTGTGACCAAACAATAGACATTTGCAACCTGCACGTGGATCTGGCAAAATTATCATAATAGATAACAGTGAATTTTATTTTATAAGTTTCTGTCTGAAAAGACTCGGATGGTTATGAGTCTTATGACTACTGCAGGAAACTAGAAGAGATCACTAACAATGCTTACCTTAGGAGCCATCCAAATTTACATTCTACTCTCTGTAGTGATCACTTCGAATTCAGCTTGCGAATGAACAACTTTCGGATCTGCACAATCCAATAACTGTAGGTACTTTCTCCAAACTAAAACAAACACAAAAGTGTATAAATGTGATGGATAAGAAGGTGGACCCTCAACAGAGCCAAGCGACATACTTCAATTCTTCACACTAAGCAGACTTTACTTCATGGTGATCATAAACAAATTTAAAAAATAAGCATATACATAACTAGAGAAAAATAAGTACACTGTGGTAATGCGAATGATTATGATGCCCACCAACTTTAGCATCTTGTCTGTGGATGTTACTCTTGAGCATTGTCTTTGTAATGGTTTGCAGATTGCAAGAAAAACAATTTGAATTCAAAACCAACAGAGTAAATAACAAGTTCCGCACTGATGATGATTTATGAGCTTTACCTCGGATACTGTTGGTTCATTCCATGTTCCATCAACACTATACTGGCCCAAGCGTGTTTTCTTTTGAGTATAATCAGGTTCATTCATCTACTTCTGTTTCCATTATCGCTACAGCCAATCGCATGCAAGAACCACACATCCATATAAGAGGATAGCGAATTATCCTTGAGAATTGGTCAAACAGGCTACAAGCATAGTGAATTATCCTTAAGAATTGGTTAAACAGATTTTTTAGTCATACATTTGTAGAAAGATCATTTGAAGAGCTTGTCTCAACCAGCATCTGATTCTCACTTCGTCACCTGTATTCACTAGAAAGCAATTGTAAATAGGATGACTAGTAGATTGGTTTCTATCAGCTCAAGTAAATGAACCATAGAAGTGACAGAATTTATACCTCAAACACTCACAGTTCGTGATAGAGCTTGCCATGACTAGTAAGCTTAGACTTGGTCTCATATTTAAAGAAGGCATCATCTAGAAACCTGTATACAGTTACAGAAATCAGATAGTTAGAACATTATAATTAGTCAGAAAAATAGTACGTAATTACATAAGTTGTACTTCCATGCATTGAGCAAAGTCAGCCACACAATCTGCATTGGAAAATCAAACATAACCCGACGACGCAACTCAAACTTGCCTAGGCACCTTAGTTTAATATATACGGAGTAACTAATAAATAATAACTTATAGTTAACATATTTGAAGTCTACGGCCATCATTATACGAACAGATACCAAAAACCATTCAAAAATTGTAGAAAAACAGAGCATGGGGCAAATTCATGAAAATCATAAAATCAAAACAGTGTAACTGATTCCAAAGTAAATCGAAATTTAACTTGAGACTAAGATGAAAATCAGCATTCAATTAGCTTTAACATATCAAATGCTCTAAAAACAACAAAATAATGCCAAGACTTAAGACTTTCGATTATATTCTTGGCCTTGTAACCCAAACGTCTAGCCTTACCAGGACGGGTAACACGACAAATCGGAGGATGTTGGCGATACCCCCAGCACCTCACCCTCTGCAAAAACCTTATCACATCGGATTTTTTCTTCCTCCATAACTTATGGGTAAGCACCTATCAAACCAACAAAATCATTAATCCCAAGAAGGCAAGAACCAAAATGTTTGGATAAGGGGAAACCACAATCTAAAAAACAATAGTTTCAGCAGATTATAAACGAATCTAACTTAAACCCAGAATCCATTGGCCTGATTCAAGAACCCTAATAACATTTTCATAACATATTCAGTAACAAAGCTGAGAAAATTAAATACCTCGAAACGGATTTAAACAAAAACCTATCCCCCGAGATATCAGTAAACTGGTAAGCAGAACGGATTTAAACAAAAAATATCATCCAAATATGAATCCTTAATTATAAAAATCCAGGGTTTCATTCGGATGAAAACCCTAAAATTGATTTAGGAAAAAATCGAGAAGAGATTGAGTAAAAAAGCTTTACCCATTTTGCTGTAGAGATGGAGAAAGAGTTTTACCCTTTTGTTGTACAGACGGAAAAAAACCTCCACAGTTTTATCCTGCAATCAAAAAGCCCTAACATCAAAAAAAAAAAAAAAAAATCTACAGGTCTGGTTTAAAGATGGAGAATTAAGGTTAAAATTCATTACCTTTAGTTAATTATTTAGTTGATTCTTTAGAGATGAAGATGCGGGGTAAGAGTAAGGAGTTTTTTTTCCTCTCTGAAAGACCCTGCAGAAGAGAAGAAGAGAGCGGCGTAAAAGAGACAGAGTGAAAAAGAGGGAGTACAACAACTACACCCAATATTTTGGTTGGCAATCTGAATAGACAAACTCCAGTATACTTTCAAGAGAATCAACTGCATGCAGTAAAGACTCAATCTAGAAAAAAGTATATCAAAAGAGTTTTATATCTCTAACTCTCAAATAGGAATTTGCGAGCCCGATTGAATATAAGAGAAATAACTTGAACGGTACCAAAGACCGATGTTTAAGGATCAATCAATTTCAATCAACAACCAAAGGTTGAATTTACCAATTGATCGATTCAACGCACAACTGCGTGATATTTCAATTATATAACAAAATATAACGTGGAAAAGAAATAACACATACACGAGAATTTTGTTAACGAGGAAAATCGCAAATGCAGAAAAAACCGGGACCTAGTCCGACTTTGAACACCGCATTGTATTAAGCCGCTACAGGACTAGCCTACTACCAATGAACTTGATTGGACTATAGTTGAATCCTAATCAATCTCACGCGGATTCAAGGTACAATTGCGCTCCCACGTCTCACGATCCCAAAGCAGATACTATGCACTTGATTCCCTTAGTTGATCTCACCCACAACCAAGAGTTGCTACGACCCAAAGTCGAAGACTTGATAAACAAATCTGTCTCCACAGAAAAGTCTATTGAAATAGATAAATCTATCTCCCACGTAAATACCTAAGAGTTTTGTTGTCTTTTGATAAATCAAGGTGCACTGGAACCAATTGATAAAGGACTTATATTCCCAAACACGGCCTAGTATTATTAATCACCTCACAATAATCTTAATCGTATGGTAGCGAAACAAGATATTGTGGAATCACAAACGATGAGACGAAGATGTTTGTGACTACTTTTAATCTTAACTATCTGGAGATAAATCTCAAGCAAATCTTAGCAAAGATAATACTCAATCAAGATAGAAGAAGTAAGATCAGAACACGCAACTACAAAGAAAATAGTTGGGTCTGGATTCATAATCCCAATGAATTCTTCAAGTAGTTAACCTACAGGGTCTCGTGAAAAACCTAAGGTTAAAGGAGAGTCGACTTTAGCTTATATAACTAGTATCACACAGGAGGTGTGGGGATTAGGTTTCCAGTGCTAGAGTTATCCTTTATATAGTTTTCAAATCGTGGTTTGCAATATAAGTTACCTTGGTAACAAAGCATTCAATATTCACCGTTAGATGAAAACATGATTAGACTCAAGCTAATATCTTTCAACCGTTATATCAAACTTAGCTTGTTATACACAAATGAAATGTACCTTCATTTAGGTTTAAGTAAATGTACCCAAACGTGTACACCATGTTGGCTCAACAGTAGTTAACCGAGGTTAGCTATATGAACAATCTCATATCAACCTTATTCATCTTAACCATAACTAGTTCAAATGACTCAAATGAAACTAGTTAAAGAGTTTTTCAATTACTATATTATCATAGAAGTATACAAGAACACAATCGAAGCAAAATCGGTTTGATTCACTCGAATCATTTCATGAACATTATAGCCACGGTTTGCAAAGAATGCGTTCCTTAATATATAAATGTATTAGTTCATGAACAAACCAATTTGTTAGAGCACTGCTCGGTCGAACTCGCAAGCGTTGGTATCTCAAGCTTGTTTGTCAATGTTAGTGATCAAAACTATAAGTCTTGATTTCTAGTCGACTTATAGTGATGTCTCGGACTATGATAGATTGTGTAGTTGAGCATTAGACTTCACAACGTTTATCATTGAAGACGAAGAAATACTAAGGAGAGCTTGTGGAACTTCATCAACAAAAAGGTATGTGGAGACTGAAATCACTTGGAAAGTCTATTTCTACTCTATCTCCTATATTGAGACATAAGTCGTGTTACGATATAGTTTTCTATTATACACATTTGAGATTTCGAGCTGAGTTTAACTCGCTTACATATTTCTCGGAATATGTGTTGGCAAGCTTTCGTTCGACCAAGTTCATCTTATATTCTTGACGAAAGTCAAAAGATGACCATGTGAAAATTGCCGAGTAACATCGATACAATCATTTGGTGTAGACTTGGAATGTTTGTTATGATTATTTCAATAACTTGAAAATTACTTTGATACTAATAGTGTGTGAAAAACGGCTATTGTCATCCTCTAAGAAAGTTTCAATGATTGAAATAAGAGTTTAGAACACTTAATCATTATTGGATTGTGACATGTTGTGTACTCTTGCACATATGTTGTCCATGTCCGGGAACCATAATATGCGTACATGTTGGTTTGAGAAGTCCGGGAACCTAAGTATGCGCACCCATACGCGCATCGCCGTAAGGTTCATGTCCCGAGATTTTGCTGGGATTGGAGGTATGCGTACTGCTCACGTCCGGCGAAACCCAATTTCAGTCCGGGTATTTCAAGTATGCGTACTCGTTCACGTACTTGAAGGTTAAAGTTCTAAAATCGGTTATGTACATGAACTAATACGTTTATATATTAAGGAACGCATTCTTGCAAACCGTGGACATACTGTATGATTGATTCGAGTGAATCAAACCGATTTTGCTTCGATTGTGTTCTTGTATACTTCTATGAGAATATAGCAATTGAACAACTCTTTAACTAGTTTTATTTGAGTCATTTGAACTAGCTATGGTTAAGATGAATAAGGTTGATATGAGAGTGTTCATATGGCTAACCTTGGTTAACTATTGTTGATCCAACATGGTGTACACGTTTAGGTACGGTTACATAAACCTAAATGAAGGTACATTTCATTTGTGTGTAACAAGCTAAGTTCGATCTAACGGTTGAAAGATATTAGCTTGAATCTAATCGAGGTTTTTCATCTAACGGTGAATATTGAATGCTTTGTCACCAAGATAACTTAGATTTCAAACCCTGATTTGAAAACTATATAAAGGAGAACTCTAGCAACTGGGAAACATAATCCCCACACCTCCTGCGTGATACTAGTTGCATAAGCTAGAGTCGATTCTCCTTTAACCTTAGGTTTTTCACGAGACCTTGTAGGTTAACGACTTGAAGACTTCATTAGGATTGTGAAGCCAGACCCAACTATTTTCTCTATAAATGTGTGATCTGATCTTGCATCTTCTATCGTGTTTGGGTACGATCTTCTTTAAGATTGGCTCGAGGTTTATTCCCTGATAGGCAAGATAAAAAGTAATCACAAACATCTTCGTCTCATCGTTTGTGATTCCACAACATCTTGTTTCGCTACCATTCGATTAAGATTGTTGTGAGGTGATTGATAATACTAGGGTCAGTTTCTTTCACGGAATATAAGTCCGGTTTATTAATTGGTTCATGTTCACCTTGATTTATCAAAAGACGGAACAAAAACTCATAGGTATTTCGTGAGAAACATATTTATCTATTCCTATAGACTTTTTTCGTGTGAGATGATTTGTTTATCAAGTCTTCTACTTTGGGTCGTAGCAACTCTTGGTCAGGTGAGATGCCTAAGGGAATCAAGTGCGTAGTATCCTCACTGGGATCAGACGAAGGAGAGCGCAACCTGTACCTTGAATCAAAGTGTGAGATTTATTAGGTTCAACCTACTGATCGATCCAAGTTCATTGGTAGGAGGCTAGTGTTTGTAGCGGCTTAATACAGTGCGGTGTTCAAATCTGGACTAGGTCACTGTCCAAGGATCGTTTTTCAACTTTAAGATTCAAGCTAACGGTTCAAGATAACCCGTTACGCTTGTGGGAGGGTGTTGACACAGCATCTGTACGTGTGTAACATAACACAAAATATTCTAAACTTTAGTCTTCTGTATATTAGGAAACCAAAGTAGTTTAGGAAATAAGGTATCTTGTAGTTCAAGAGAATTCATGTATATATATATTGTATCCCAAATCAATGTAAAATACACACGATTATTATCAATAGAAAAGTCTTCTGTTCAAGTTAGTTATCTCTTTCTCTAGTCTATTGTGTCATCTCTCAACATAACCTAAACCTAGTAGTTGTATCTTTTCATTACAGAAGATAAACGATGGTTCAAGAGGAGGAAGCTGTGAAAGATTTTCATGGGTCAGTGGTGCGAATTTGGGAGCTGGGGTTGTTGTGAATGTCATTTAAGTTGCTGCTGTTAAAGCTCTCGAGCTAGAGAAGAAACAGGGAAGATGGTGATGATACCATTGAAATCTGTAGTTGGTGCAAGTCAGTGGCTCGAGATGTGAATGAGAAAGAAGCTCGAACCGAGAGGATGGGATTGCAATGGTGAGTGTTGGTTGTAATTTCAGTCGAGAAACAATGAGGTATTACATGACCTGTTGCTGGTGTTATGGGCTAGTTCAGGCTAGAAAATGGAGGTTGGTACAAAGTGAGTTAAGGTGAAGTATTGAGTCACTTGAATGAGTAAAGGATAAGCCTTTATAATGTTGTCATTCATAATCCATGGCCAGAATGGGTTGTCTGCAATGGTTAGGGGCTGTGAAGGTCAGTGAATGAAGGTGATTGTGTAGGTTGGTTTGCAGTCGAGCTTAAGTGTTTCTACTGTCCATTGTGTTGATGCTTTAGTGGATTCGTGACTTGCGGCTATTTAACAAGGGTTGCTGCTGGTTGGCCATTGCTAATTGGCTGCAGTTAGTGGTTGGGAGGTTCAGGTAGAGTTATCGGCGGTGAGAAAGAAGAACAGTAAACAAGTGCTATATAAGAGCACGGGTTAGGGCATGTCTCAATGTTGCGAGAGACTAAGCCAAGTTTTGGCAAGCAAGAAATCTGTCCGAGAAGTGCGCAGAGCTCCCGGCAATGGTCCCATGGCTAAGTACAAGGGTTTTCTCGGCAAAGGCTAGGGCTCATATTTAGAAACCAAGCATGATGAGCTAACTTGGGTAACAGTTTATTTCATTTTGGAGAGTTTTTGAGCGTGAAAACAGCCCACAGATGATAACTTGGCCGAGAGTTTTTGGAGCTGAATGGCCGAGATTGAAAGTTTGCAGTATTTTTGAATGATGAGGATTGTTTGAGTTGTTTAGGTCGCGGAATTGAGGGAAAGAAAGCTATAAAGAGGAGGCGCAGAAACACAAAGAAACCTACCTTCTGATCACCAGACCTGTGCCTGCAAAGTGTTCACTGGAGATCCTGACAGAGATACATCATTAGTTCGCAGAAGCTAGCAACAACCTGAACCTGTTTTTCGTCTACAACTTGTAGTTCATAGTGGTTTGCTTTCGAGTTTCTTTTAGCTTTGAAACCTTATTTGCCTTGAATTTATTATTGTGCTTAAACCATGAATATGAGTAGCTATTTCCATCATTGATTTGGGAGGATTTCAAAACTCCGAACATGATTTATTGATCAATTTTATGCAAGTTATTCTTCCGATAAAAATCTTTTGTTGATTGTCTTTTACGGTTTATATGACCATGAGTAGTATGCTTGGTATCTAAGTGCACAATTAGGTAACTCATATGCAACTTTAATGCTAGTATTGAGAACTTTGATCGTAATTGTTAGAGTAATCTTTACAAAAGTAGCGGTGCACTATTTGTGGCAAAGGGATTTTGTATGCAATAGTGTGTAAAAGATAACCCTAGGTTAATGTGTCGAACTTACGAACATGTGGCTAGGAGCAACTTGATTCATAAATATTAATGCAATTGTTTGAATTACACCTAGAGAACTTGTTTTGGGTGGTTCACTTAATTAGAATCCGCTAGAGAACTTATTCTATGCGGTGATTTTTGGAGTCTAAAGATTAGTTGAACTTATAACTTATCTTAAAGTTTTAACAATCGAAATTATTTGGAAGTAGAACTTGTATGATTAATAATATCTTGTTTGGTAGTGGCGAATGAATCTCTAGTCAATTCCATCTCATAATTTGAATTACAATCTTTGCAATCTTAAAAGTTTGTGTCTTTCAACAACAACAATTTGTCTTACATAATAACTTAAAACTCACACCTCCCCGTGATTCGAACTCGACTTGCCTCACTACTTCTTTATAGAATTGTGTAGCATAAGAGAATTATTATTGATAGGTTGACAACCTCATCAACAACCTAGGGTTTTTAAGGCTTGTGACACACACTAAGTGTAGTCAAGATTTATGCGAAAGTGAGTTAGGATTTTTATTTCAGTTATAAATTAGTTTTTCATTTTAGTTTTGCTCGAGGACTAGCAAAATGTAGGTTTGGGGGGATTTGATGAGTGTGTAAACACGTCATTTTTACATCTTAATTTATATTTATTTAGTTCTTTATTTTGTGCATATTTGATTATTTTATTTATATTTATCAACTTTAAAAACTTAGTATACCTCGCTCATTAGTTTTTCTATATCCCTAACTTTATCCTGATTTAACAAACTGTTTTCTTTTGCTTTCTATTTACTTCTTAATTTTTTGATATTTTTATTTTAGTTAGAGTTCTTGTTTATGGACATCTAATCCTCTCTTTGTGTTTGCAGTTTTTCACGTCTTCCATTTGAGATCAACCAGTTGTGGTTCTTCGAAAAGAAGTGTGAATTCAAAGTCTATAGCAGTTGTGCAATATCTCAGCAGTTTTGCTTTATCATCAAAAAATCTACGAGGAGTTTTCAAAAAATACAAGTCTATCTGATCTGCGTGATTCTCTGTCGATATCTCAATACTCAAATAAGAAATTCTCGAGTTCTAAACAATTCATTATCTTGTTCCCAGTCAATCTCAGTTGTTTTTCAACCTACTGAGTTACATTATGAACCGATCCAATGACTTTCCAGTTTCTTTCCAGCTGAAAAAGAGTAACGGCCTTTCCCTTAACTTACTCACCACTCTCAATCAATTCCTCCTAAATTTGATCCCAATAACCTGTCAACTCAATTACGTGCATGGCGCCAAATGGTATACTACTATTACAACTCATATTTTAAGCGATTCCCTCCGGACTATACTCTCCAAAATAATTATCATTATTCAGCTCCTAAATATATGGAGAAAATAATACCTTCTCTTATTTTTGGAAGGGAATTTATATTCATGACCCTTTTTTTGGTACCCAATTGATTAGGTTCAAAAATATAAATCCCACTAGCAAACTTCTTCTCGTCACCAGTATACATATCTTCAAAGCTAAACACCAAACTTCAATCAACTTTCATTGTACTATCATGGCATCCCTTAACAATGAAAATATTTCGACTTAATCACAAGATTGAGATCTGCAAATCTTGGTACTATAACACAATGAGCTATAGGTAGAGTCATCACTTCCTCTCAAGATGTCGAATTTGCAGCAGAGGATTGGTCTGCAAGTTTACTATGAAAACTTATCACCAAAGTTCCATTGGACTTTACAGTCATAAAGACTGAAATGAACAGAATGTGGAGAAGACACAAGCCTCTTCAAATCAACTTAATGGGTTTCAAAAAAAATTCCATCAAACCCAAGTTAGAAGAATCCGATGATGAAACAATCAGTAGTGGTCCATGGGCTTTTACATAATACATGTTAGTTGTTTCAAAAATACAACAATAGGATTGAACTGAATAATCATAAGTTCATATCACAAGTTTGGACCATTTAGCTAAGGAATTTACTACTAGAATATCTCGATACTCAAGTGGTATATGATATATGTATGGATATTGGAAAGAAGGTGGATGTAGAACCAAAAAATTGTCACTCTAGTGGTACAAAGCGCATAACTATTTGTGTGAAAGTTGATTTGCACAAGCCATTAAAAAGAGGAGGGGAGGTTGGCTCTTCACTACTAGAACTAACAAAATACATTGGGCAAGATATCACTTCGAAAAGCAGCCACATAAGATATGCAAGTAATGTTTTGTTGTTGACCATGATGATTCGGCCTGTGAAGCTCTTGGCAAGAATATAAAAGTTGTTGCATATAATCCTGAAGAATTTTGGATTTTGTGTCAGAATGATCCAGAGGGGCAGGCTTTAGTGGCTTAAGGAAAAAGATAGGTTCCTAAATCAAAATAAGCCTAAAATACTAGAAATTGGGTCCTCATATGAATCAGACGAGAACACAAGCAAAAAGAGGATGAGAGATGCGGAAACTGACTATGAAGTTGTTCATCGACCCAATCTTATACACATAAACCATATCTTTCAACCCTATGAATCTTCTTCTAACCTTGCTACTAAGATGAATAACACTGATCAGCTACTTACTCCTGAAAGACAATTCGTCGAGGGTGATATTGAAATGAGTGGGTGAAATTGACATGCTTCTGGAGATCTCGCTTATGGAATTCATGGAAATACTGCAAATACGATAATCCCCATCACCCAAAATTTTAATTTTCAATTTAGGGTTATAATTAGTCAATCCATTTTAAGTCATTGTTCAATTTTACTTCTGAATTTTTCAATTAGGATTTTTTTTCTTTTTCATAATAATTAATTATTCTTCTCATGCCCAATTATTCTTTGCATGCTACTTTGGTCTACTCATCGCATAATTGAAGTTACCTTAACTAGGAATACCCCGCACCTTAATCATTTTGTGGTATGTTATATCAAGTTTAGTCTTTTTCTTTCTAGTGTCAGTACATTGGTTCAAAGAAGTTCTAGTATTATATACACTCTCATTCCCGTGAGAATAATACTGTCGTGGAATTGTCAGAGCTTCGCAACCCTTCCACTAGAACTTCCTTGACAAATGTAATTAAGAGTCAAAATCTGGATGTCATTTTTCTTTGTGAAACCAAGAATGACTCCACAAATATGAGCCAATACATGAAGAGATTCAGATACCCTAATAATTGGGTATGTCCCTCACCTGGTCTCTCAGGTGGTATAACTCTTATGTGGAACCCCGAATTCCTTGTAACTTTCTTGTAAGGTTCTGTCTGTATACCATGATGAGAAACTACGACAATGGAATTATATTAAACATATTGGTGAAAGATCTAATCTCCCATGGGTTCTCATTGGTGATCTCAATATCACAATGGCTGCCCATGAAAGGTCTACGTTTTCTACCCCTACTACTACTGAGTATCTAGTCATTCAAACTATTATTGATGCCTCTGATCTAGTGGATCTAGGTTATAGTGGTCCTAAGTTGACACGGTCTAACAGACAAGCACCAAATGACCTAATAAGAGCTAGACTTGATATGACATTAGTTAATAGTTTATGGCTTGAGCATTATAGTAATTCTAAAGTTTTTCATACCAATACTGTTGGGTCAGATCAATCACAGATCATCTTGGTAACTAATACCCAAAATCACCAATGTAATAAACCCTATAGGTATTACAAGTGATGATTTAGTTATCCCACCTCCCATGAGGTTATTAGGAATGCTTATTCCAATGATATTAGAGGATCACCACATTTGAATTTGTTAATAGACTCTGGTTTATCAAACATGATCTGAAGAAATGGAACATAAACCATTTTGGCAATGTTGATCATAGAGTTAGGGATTTATAAGCTCAAATCCAGTCTCTAAATAATAATCCCTATAAAACATGTTGAAAATTATCATGAATCTTCATTTTCCTTTTCATTTGCTTTTGGATACCATCATTATTTATCATTAAGTCTTTTCATTTTGGTTAAGCAAAGATTTTTGTTTTGTGCTGAATAGAAATATTCAGAAGCATAATTATATCAGTTATGGTGGATTAACCTCTCTATATTAATGTTAGTTGCCCGGTGCTTTTGGTTCTAATGCATTTATGCTCATAACCCTACCCAGTTCTGTGCTCAACATGATGTATATTTGATTGCATTCATCCTTCGCATGATTAACAAAATTGCAAATTAAGAAAATAAAATCTTATAATAGCATAACATATAACCTAGTATACTCAAAAATACAAGCACACGTACCTTCGATTGAAGATTCTTGTTTTTAATTTCTTTTTCAGACTTTATTTCGGACGAACAAAGAGGGAGAAGAAAACCCTTCCTTTGTTTAGAGAAAAGAAAACTTGAAAATTAAAATACACGTCAACGAACGAAAGAACAACTAAAATATAAGAAAGTCAAGCCCAAGTCAGCCCCACCTCAGCGGTGGGTTTGACGATGAGTTTTATTCGTGGGATGAATAGAATTATTGTTCGAAAAAAGACAAAAAACCAAGATCAAAAATCAAAACAAACATGGACGAACATCGGAATATTTCTTGCAGAAATGGTCCTAAAAATGTTAGAGCTACTGTATTTGAAATTGTCCCATCATATTTCTTTGAGTTTGACTAGTAACGTGTTAGTATCCATTCTTTGTTTTCTTCTCACAAAAAATACCATATACTATGATGTTCATCAACCATACAATGTTAGATTCCATTTTTTATGTTCCCAAATCTAATCTGACACAAACATTAACAATTACTTTGGACGGACAAGGTTATATAAAAATGACCTAAAAATTCTTGTTGTCTATGACTATTACAAATATCTTCGAACCCCAACAACCATTGAACTACAAATCGGTAGTATTCTATGTACAAAAAAACACATAGTGATGACCACTCAATAACCATATTTCCATCCAAATTTTGGGTATTAGATTATTCTCCCTATATATGTAGAGATGCTTTTTCCACATAACTCCATCAATATCTTTTTTATTTCACTTTAAGAGAAAATTAGGTCTAATTATTGGGTAAGCTACACTACTACTACCTTTAACTCACGACCCTACAATCTTAAAGAAAAACAAAAATGACCAAAAGTTATTTCTTTGTGATAAACACCATCACCACCAAAGATTGACACTATCAAAATCCTATATACGTCTCTATATATATAGAGGTAGATGAACCAGAGAACATGACATTTAAAACCTTGTTCTTAACCACTTTCCCCTTCTACCTAGCTTGATTCTAATCCATGCATGGCTCCTTCAGTTGAACTTCGGCAAGGTTATTAGCAGATAGTTCTTGGGCATCAGAATCTAGAAACCATTTTGGTCACCACGAGAGTTAAGATATGAGGCACATCATATCGTCGATAAGAAGAAATTTCAAGAACTTGAGGAAGAGTTCACGGGTTGGTGATGAAAACATGATTAGAAATGGAAACATAGTTGAAGTACCCATGTTTGATAACGAAGTTGATGGAAGACGGCATCATCATCAACTAAATGGGTTTTCGTCGATTTTATATGGCATTATCAAGGCTTCATTCGCTATTTTGTCCGGTGCAGTATCTTATTATCCTCAAGCTAATGGTGTTGATGGTGCATGGGCGATGTCTGGTGAATTCGGTAGGATGTCCGAGATGAATAATCTCATGATAAATGATAGCATGCGATATGCAATTTATATGTAGAAGTAGTAGTATAAAGAATGCATTATTGGTCTCTTTTTGAACTTCGAACAGTTCTGATTAGTAGATTAGTAAACCATGCATGATTGATATATATGTACCGTGTTAAATTAGAGGACTCCATTTATTCGAATAAAACTAGTATGGCGACACTTCTTATAATATGGTTATGAAAACTGTTTTTTCTTCCGTGGGAAGTATTAATTATATTCCAGACAAGTATGATCTTAAGCAGTAGATAATGCCACTTAACGATTTCATTATCCTAGAAAGATGTCTACTTTAGAAAGACAAATCAAGATGGTAAAAGTCTACGTTTGTCCAATGAGATCTGAGAACTGTAAACAGTACGTTCAAAGACTGGGGAGAAAAGTTTCTTCTGGCAAACGAAAAGCTGGTTCTCGCCCTCGGGGTGAAGTTATTTGATGGTCGTCGAAATAACCAACAAACGACAGAAGGGCAGAGGGAACAAACTTTTTTTGCTTTTGCTTAATGACTACAAGAAATTGCATACGCACTTGGACTGACATTTTTTCTTTTCGATTTATATAAGCCAGTTAACCTCTATAGTTGTATCCAGACACGACCTAAAGCTTTCCAGGAGGTTTTTAGCAACTTCGCTGAGATAATATATTAATTCGACCAAGTCGGCTTGTAATTATTTCATCCTGATTAATCAATTAATAAAACGAAGAAATTGATGCGTTTGCCGGTGTTGATACTGATAAGTGACATTTTTGGCTCACATTAGAGTTTGGAAGTGCGCCATTGGCATCATTATTGATTTGCTCGAAGCCTTGTAAGCGTATATGTAAGTTGCTGTGCACTAAAGATAATATAAGGCCAATTTTGATTCTCGCTACAATTGTTTTCTTTGTATATTCTCCCATTTTGTATCTTTTAGTTTGTCTTTGGTGACAACTTGGGATATTGGATGGATGGGGGTATTTTCTTTTGGTTTTTGTCTTTGGTGACAACTTGGGATATTGGATGGTCAGGGGTATTTCCATTTTGGCCATGTTTATAGTATTTTATATTTTTTAGTTGGTTATATAAAATATTTTATAGAGCGGAAGAAGTATGCATCATGTCCAAAAGCTTCGCACGTCGGTCAACCATAATTTCAACTATTGGGTCTTTTCGCGGAACAGCAAATTATCTAACATCATGATGCATAAGATATACAAGCAGAGCTGTCTTTCGCTGTTCAAAACAGCTATGGAATCCCATGATTGGTTCAATTGATGGGAATGGGACCATGGGAGACCCAAGAGCATGTTTTTAGCTATAAGTACAAACCCAGAACTCCATAGTACATTGTCCGGAAAAGTACTAAAACACTACGCCCTGAAAATAATCTAATCATAATTCTAGAGGATCCATTCACCCACTAGATTAAATTCTAAAAGAGACCCTTGCTCACCTTTTGTTTTCGAGATAAGAAAGTAAAATTACTTTAAAGGCTTAATTATTGATTACGGAGATTTTATGAGATTAAAATTGATCAAAGATAAGTGAGAGAAGCACAACTACCATAATAACAAATTGATTGATAGGTAGGTGCACTCATCTTCTTTTCTAGGTTTATCTTCTTATCTCTCTTTATTGGATGAAGATGGTTTTAACTTTTCCTTGTAGTGCTTAATACTAATCTCATCCGCACATTTTCATCCCTCTCTCTCTAAAAACTTAGAAAAGAAGACTAAAGTAAGATTATCATGGTGCGTAATTGAAATAATTGAACAACTTTGATGTTGATTACCTACAAATATTTTTTGTCATTATGAATTTTCTTTAAAACATACCATATATCTCATCTTAGAAGGTGTCTTTCCACCCTTTCACAATCTTCTTCCTTTTCTGGAGCAGTTTCTCATTTCCTTTCTAGAGTGTAGTTCAAGGGCCAAATTAGGTTTATCCTTACGACGAAGATGTTCTCGTGGAAGTCTTTGGAGGATAAACGACCAAGGTCTCATAAGGTGATTTACACTAAGAGTAAATGTACTATCAGATTTCAAATATTCTATTATGTTTGGTCTGACAACGTCAAAATTTCAAATGATTAACTATCATAGTGGTTTGTCCTGAGACACTAGAGAATGAATAGTGTTGGCATATTTAAGTACATAACTACTCAGTATATGTATACAAAATAGTGATCGTCAAAAGAACATAGATACCATCTAGGCAGACAAAGTATGTAGAACATGAACGGAATAACAAGATGGATCTCTCAAGTGATTCTAAGGGAATTTTGTGAGAAAATGAAAGCAATAAGGGGGTCTATATGTGTTACCTTGCTGTTGCTTCTGAACTCATCTCTTTTATGGTTTCTTCTTTAAATACACTGAGCTTGCCCTCTGGAAAGTCACATTTTTGAATAGGGATTCCGAGCTGTTTATGCAGTTTTTTCATAATGAACACCTCTGACTCTTCGCACATTGAAACAACAGAACCTTTTCGACTAAGTCGACCTGCGCGTCCAGCTCGATGTGCATAGTGAATTGAGTCGGTGGGCAGGTCGAGATTCACTACTAAATCACATTGAGCCACATCCAAACCCCTAGCTGATAACTCATTTGTGACCAAAACTCTCAGTTCCCCGTTCTTGAACTTCTTCAAAGTTGTTGACCTTGCTAATTTACCTAAATCTCCATGCAACTCAGCGGCCGTAATTCCACGAGCTTCAAGTTTGAATACTGCATCTTTTAACCGCTTTGTGTGATTCATAAAGGCTATAACAGATCTAGCATCAAGTGCATGGACACATCTCCTTAAGCTATCCACCTTGTGTTGTAATTTTGAGACACAGTAGTAGTGCTTCAAACCTGGAGGCAAGCTGTCAGCTGCTCCTTGAGTGATTGTGCTTGAAGAAGAATTGGTAGGATTTTTCGATAACGTATCTGGTCCAGCAGCAGGGACAGACTCAAGTGGCACAACAGTTTTCGCTCGAACAAGGACTGGGTCACGTCCCCAACTACTAGCAGCCCTAATGACAGAAAACGGTACAGTAGCTGAGACCAAAATTGTCCGACGCTCAGTACGCCGCACAAGTGGCCCCTTGGCTTTGTTGTGTGGTTCAGCGCCAGGCCTTCTTCCAACATGCTCCAATATCCTATGCATGTCCTCACGAAAATTAAACGAAAGAAGTTCATCAACTTCATCCAATACAAGGAATCGACAGTTGTGTGTGTGAAGCTTCCCTGTTGCACTGATTTCAGCAATCCTTCCTGGAGTTCCAACAACAATGGAAGGTTTATTTTTCCTCAGAGCTTCTTCCTGTCTTGACTTGTTTGCACCCCCAACAAGTTGCTGAACTAGTTTCTTATCTTCAGGCCCCAAGATCTTCTCAAACTCTCTTACAATTTGCATTCCTAGTTCCCTTGAAGGTGCTACTATAACTGCTTCTACACCAATTCTCTTGTCAGGATCCTCTTCCCCAGAAAGCTTCTCCGCGAATGGACCCACTTCACAAAGTATGGGTAGAAGATAAGCTAAAGTCTTCCCTGATCCCGTGTAGGATTGAATTACAACATCATGATTTTGCAAAATTGTGGGAATAGCTGTGGATTGAACATCAGTTGGGACCGTAAGGCCCACTCTTTCTAAGCGCGCGATCAGCATCGACGGGAGATTCAGCTCTGAAAACGTTTTTGCGGAAAATAGGGTAGAATCTATTTTAAGTGGAGCTTTCACCTTCACAGCTTTGATTGCACCAGTAACTGCTTTTGGTATAATTTTAGGAGCTTCACTGGAAACAGAACTAGGTTTTTCATTTTTATAGGTTCTATCCCTTTTCCCGGTTGTTTCAACTGTTGCATCCTTTTTTTCAGTTGCTTCAAGTTCTTGACCCCTGAACCCAAGGCTGGTAAGAGTAAGTGGCCCACTCTCCCTATCATAACTGCTCTGACATTGAAGACTAGTGTGGAACCTTGCTGTTTGAGAAATCCAGGAGAACTTCCTTAAATGTGGAGGAGCTCGAACAGAGAATAATATTCGTGTTGAGACTAATGTTAGCATGCTTCGATTGGACTGTAAAAGTAGTGCCTTCATGACCTTCTCATACTAGATTCAGTTCGTAACGAAATAAACCAATGTATTGAATGCTCCCCGGAACCAGCTCTGCCTCAAGCTGCAATTTCATTTGCAGAAAAGAGTAATGAGCAAAGAATGAAACCTAACTGAAATTAGGACCCCAAGCATAGGATAACATGATAAGCCCTAATAACGAATGCTAATACATGTGACCACATTTACATCTACATCCCGCCATTCACTGAATGTTTAGACTAATTCCTAAATTCATCGAAAACGCAGCAACGGACGAATATAACCTAATTTCAAAAATAACCTATTAGTGGCCACTGTATGGAACTCTTTCAGAGACTCACAGTTACTAAAAATTACCCAGTCGAAGCAAATACAATAAGGCTATAGGTTTTCGAAGTTTCTTCAAACATGCAATTTTAGGTTCTATAATTTCTTCTAATTCAGTTAATTTATAAGTTTCCACAAGAAAATTTTAAGAGACAACAGACACATGGGAAAATTAGAAATCTTACTTGGCTTGCTCTTCATCAACTTCCAAATGAAATCTGCTGCTACAAAAGTAAACACCGATTAGTAGTTTACTCTAGGTTTTCTTTAGTAAATCAAATGAGAAAGAGAGAAGGGTTTAATGGAGGGTTTGCAGATAGAAGAGATGAGAAGAGAAGAAGGGTTTTGATTTGAGAGTGTAGATAAGTGAGTGTTGATAATATGCTTCTGGGGTTATATTTCACTTCCCAGCTTCAGACATAAGATAAATACACGTGGCCCACGGTAAATACAAACTATTTTGTCCTCATTCCTATGCATATGGCAAACATCATGTTTTGCCATGTATGCACCCACTATGGGTATGCCAAACTGCCAAACTCATATGTCTATATGCGAGGAATAACATATAGGCATACACGACAGAGTTTCCAGCGAGCGATAGAGTGTCCATAGCTCGATGGTCAAGTCAGCGTTCGCTGGTCATTCAAGCGTCAGCGATGGTCATTATGTCGCTCGCTGGTTTGATCATCGCCTATCAGATCTTCATCCAACGACTACCATTCTTTCCCTCTACAAGTACCAAATTTCAAACTCATTTCAACTCACATCAGAATTTCTCAATCTCTCTAGAATTTCTCAATCTCCAATTCTTTTCATCACTCTTCCAATTCTTCAGAGAGCATGGCTGATAATATGAATTTAGCTGAGTTCGTAGCAAACGAATGTGCTGCCGAAAATCAAAGAGTTGTTAATCGTGCCAGTGTGCAAAGTGAAATTAGGAGAAGTCAAATTAAGAGAAGTCAAATAAGGCAAAAACCAAAATTCACTGTTGCGGAAGATGAATGTATTTGCAGGAATTATATTTCTTCTATTGATGAGACTTTATTCGGAAATGCATTACATCTCGAAACATTATGGTAAATTTCAAGAACGAACAATGAATCTCAACAATCGTGATGTTTCATAGTTGATTCAACGCTTCAGTATAATCAATAAGGAAGTTACTAGGTTTGTTGCTTTACTTCATCAAGAAGGTCCAAATTTGAGGAATGGTGAATCCATGATGGAATTTCAACAAAGGTGTCGTGCGGATGGTTCAACTATGATGGAACTTCGACATAGATGTCGTGCGGAATATCGTCGCATCTACGAAAAAGACTTCCAATTTGAAAATTGTTTCGAGATTTAAAATATTTGCCCAAATATTGTCAAATTTATGTTTTAATTTCTCGATTGTCCACTTAAGTTCTTATGTTTTAATTTCATAATTGTCTAAGTATTAGGTTTTAATATTTGTTTAAACTATTAAATGTATCTCTAATTAAAATGTAAGATTGGATTAAGAATAGAATTAAGCTTAATTTTCAACATTACTCGTCAAATTTTCAAATTCATTAAACTTCGATATAATCATTAAATTAATAGTCATTTTACAAGACATAAAACTAGACAATAATAATTTGAAATATAGACTTTAAAAATAAAAATTTGGGACAATGTTCTTCAGCTTGTTAATCTTCTTCATTTCACCAAATTTCCAATCAATGCGCTCATGAACGAAGTCTCCTTTGTTTATCCTTCTTTGGCTTCAAATTTGTTTTGCCTTGATTTTCCTTGCCTTGAACTTTTCTTTGCCTTTTCTTAGTTGCGGTTTTGGCTTGGTTATCCAAAACTTGGAGACTTCTTTGCTTCTTACTTATTTCTTTATAACTATCACATATCTTCTTAACGGCACCTTCAAGCACTACTCCCGAAAAATCAAGTTGCGTTGCCGAATCAAGTTGGGTTTGAAATTGTGCCATTTGGAGAAATAGAAGAAAAAAAAAATTAGATTGAGAAAGAGAGAAAAAATTTTGTGTAAAAAAATTTGGGGTAAGTTTTGCATTTGAAAATTACTTATTTATAAGTGATGAAGAACTAGCCGTTGGCGCTAGAGATAATACCGTTGGCGTTATTCGTAGAAGCGCCGGCGATATAGTCTTTATCGCTGGCGTTATAGACAATATCGCTCGCTAGAAAGTCCGTCGCTCAGTGGTTTTCCCATAGTGGCACAATGGGTTTGCCATGCCACCTGGTATGCCAAAGAGGTTTTTTTTGCCATGTGCATAGGAATAGGCCTTATAATGTCAAAATAAGAACTGCTTTTCGGCGGGCAGCTACAAGGAGTCAAGGAGGACAGGAAATTTCCGTTTCCGAGTTCTAACAGAATTTAGAATCTAACATGGACAAGTTTATGATGATTTCTAATGGTTTCCAAAATCACGCTTCCTGGATTTTCTTCATAAATATCAAACACTTGGGATTCTTTCAAAAAAATCCAACTTTGAAACTTTGAAAAAATCCAATGAGAAGAGGAGAAAACAAACTGTGCCACAACAATGTGGAATCTACCTAGAGAAATTATTACAAGAATACTTATAAGATTACCGGTAAAGAACATCTTGATATGCAAATCTGTTTCCAAGTACTGGTATACTTTGATTGATGATTCTGAATTCATGAGAACACATCTCAAAGACACAAACGATGATCAACAAGCATTCTTCCTTATGACTCGAGACAACTATTCTATAGTACTTGAAGGCATTGAAAGCGGACGTGATAAAGTGGTGAAAGTTCCACTTCCGATTAAACACCATGATGCCGGAGAACCATATTTCAAGTCTAAAGGTCAAAGCAGATGCCCGTTGAAGAAACAAATTGGTTGCTGCAATGGGTTATTCTGTTTCATTGGAAGCACTGGCGACTTAATTCTCTGGAACCCATCTATCAGAGAATGGCAAAAAATACCAGACCCATGTACTCAACTTGACGTGGTATGTCGTAACCCAGTCACTTGGGGATTCGGTTGTCATCCCAAAACTGGAGAATACAAAATAGTTAGAATCGCACCTATCATCAAGAAAGATAAAACACTCATTGATGAATCTGAAGTCAAGGTCTTCACAGTGAGCAGTGGGTTATGGAGAGAACTCGCAACAATCCCCTATCATATAAAGGATTTGCAAAAAATATTCCATACGCCCCAAGCTTTGGTTAATGGGATCCTTCACTGGAATATTAGGATAAATAGGGTACCCGTTATCCTGTCTTTCAACATCGACGATGAAAAATTCATGGAGATACCACAACCTGTTTTCAAACAAGGCTCGCCAAGAAGAATAACTCATTTGGGTGTTCTTGAAGGGTGTCTCTGCATGCTGGTTGATTTCGTCAGTATTTACGAGATATGGGTGATGAAGGATTATAATGTGAAGGAGTCATGGACGAAAGAATTCACTATTGAACTGGTAGAAGATAATACTGAGGATTTTGAGCCACTGAGGTTGTTAGACAATGGTGTAATCCTATTCAGAGAAGGTCAGAAAAAACCTTATCTGTATTCAGTAAAGCTTAACACAGAAATCGATTTATTGGGGCGTGGTATCCATAGCAACGAGCTGCATCTGGTAAGAATCAAAAATTATGTTGAAAGCCTTGTTTCACCAAAGAAGATTGTAAGAACAGCTAACATAGAGAAAGCAACAGATGCATCTTGTAATCAGAAGGATAAGAAAAGAAAGAGAAGATGAACAAGTAACAGATGTTGCTGAACTTGAGTGGATGTCGATGTAGCTGCGAAGAGCAAATTCTTCAGCTGAGGAACAATCATAGAGAAATAAGTTTCGATGATTTTATTCATGTAGTGTACTAGTTGAGATTACCTTAACAGTTGTGACTAGGATTCTTTTTATTTATTTATTTACTAAAATTCTAATTGCTTAATTTCTAATATCAAAATACAGGAATTTCACTACAAATCCTTTTACATATATTAACCCACTTACCAGAAAAGAGCTTTATATGATGAGAAGACAAATCAAACATGTGCTTACATGACTTGCCTTGTGATATCGTCATTAACATATCTTCTCAGGATTGCCCTTGTAGTCCTTCCCACAATTCAGGTGCACAGTTGAATTCTGTTTCTTTATGATCACCGATAACACTCTCTAATATACTGCTGTAGTGTTTTCTTGTGTAGCCAAAGAAGAATTAGCAGTCGATACCTCCTGGATTTCAAGCTGTAAATAAGACGCCGTGAGTAACTCATGCTATGATAAAGGTGAAGTGATAGATTCAGAACTAGAGTTGACTTGAAGTACTGGAACAAAAGGTTTAAGGTGGTGCATTTTAAACTCTGATATTATGCATTAATACCAAGAAGCTGCAACCATATTATGCATTAATACGAACGATGATAAACATGACGCCTAGAAATGAAGTCCATGTCCTTGGTTTTAGTCCAAAGATTATGTACTTGCTAGTGGGTCTTCAACACAAGAGTATTAGACTGATCAAGTTTATACAAGTCCTGTTTTCCATGGAAAAATATGCATTCAGGGTACTAGATTATTACGTATTATCTGAACCGGTAAGACAATGGAATATTATACCATTTGGTCCGGAAAAGGGAAACCAGAATATTTGCCACTGCTCATCTCAAATGCTAGTGCAGAAAGGGAAACCAGAATATTTGCCACTACTCATCTCAAATACTAGTGCAGAAAGCAACAACTTGATAGACTAATTGAAGGAAAGTGTCTCCAGCTATAATTGATTTGCCTTATCCCAACATCTAATCAAATAATCCAGTGTCTGATATTAAACCAACAAGCAAAGACTACAACCTCAAAATACAAGCACTGAACGGTGATGGTGAACTTAATACCGATTTTAAATTTCGCTGTATTCGAAGTTAGTATGCTACCCCAGATAGCATCCTACAAAATCAGGCATAACGGATGAAAAATATGACGAGTCTGGACCTTATGTCTGTTTGATTGGGTTATGCTGAGATAGCTTTGTAATAGGTTAGAATCATTCATCTCTATATAGTCCGTCTTTTGTTTATCATAGAAGTCTTGATTTTAGATATTTTACTCATTCCTAATAAGATGATAAAAGTATCATTCTTCTAGCACAATATAATGTGAATAACTGAATAGTTGATAAGTGGAGTAAGCTGTACGCAAGAACTTACCAACATGACATCCTCCCCAAGCAGGTTACGATTCTTGGAAGGCATCCAAGGATCCCCTCAAACGCTCCAAAACTTGCTTCTCACCAATGAGGCACTCGACCAACTCTAAAAGTCAAGTTTAAAGACTAAGGCTAGAGAAACTAAAGTAGAGAAACTGTTAAAACACTTCTACATGTTTAACACCACAAAAAGATACCAGAAGTGATGTTGTTACCGTTAGTGTAATCACGGCAGTCGTGCAGGCCAATCCTCAAATCAGTCTCCCAGACCTCATTGAATTTATTTGCTCTACTTACGCTATCCACACTTGAATATCCCACAAACCAGCATTTTCTATTAGGCAGTTTAGCAAGCTTTCTCACTAGTAAAGCTCCTGAAAATATAGCAAGGAGTAGCCACCATTAAAAAACTGATAAGAAGTAACTTTTAAAGGCCTATTAACATGGAAAGTCTTGCCTCTACAAAGATTATATTTGTATTACAAAGTGGCAATTAGCTTTGGTCTTTTGTTATCTGTACGCATGTATGTTAGTGAGACAGAAATACCATAATGGTTGGTTGCATAACAATGGGTTTGCTCACCGGGTACTCGTCGTCCAGATAATGCAGAAATTGCTACATTTATGTTCTCAGGATCTTGAGGTTGAAAATCAAAAACAAAAGCCTACAAAAGTTAAATTCCAAAAAAAGCAAAAAATTAAAAAAAAAAAAAAAATCATTCTTGCTAATGGAAAAAAATAGCATCGCCTCTGGAACTCTTCACCATAGCCTCATCAAATGGTTCTTGACTTGAGACTCCTAGGTACAAGAGTAGATCACTCCGAGATCCTATACCCTCGATAACAGTAGGTCGGTCAAGATGGAGGATGAAGCCAACTTATAATTTCCCGGTGGCTAATCAAGGATGGGAGACTATGGGAGAAAAGCACAGCCTTCTTCCCAAAGTAATCAAATAATCTAGTTTTGATGTGTTAATACAGTAGAACTAAACTTAGACGAAATCATTGATTAAGAAACTAAAACGAAATCTAAAATCAATTGAAACTTAAGAATTCTACGCAAAAAGAAAACCCCACTTAAGGAAATGAGAAAATAACTATAGATAATATGGAAACAATAGAAATCGAGAAGAACCTGAGACTGAGGTTGAGATGAATCGGGTTTGATGATAACCATGTAATGTTGTAAATCCCAAAGATTAAGTGAGTAAGTTAATGACATTATAATCTGAGCAGGTCCTTTTGAAGCTCTCAAAGGCATTGCTGCTACATAAATTCCATCTCTTTTTGTAGAAGTAGTAGTAGCAGCATTACTCATGAGTGGAAGTGGAATTGCCATTTCTTACCCTGAAATGAAAGTTTTTCCTGATTTTGATCGTGGATACTGCAAGTCTGTAATAGGTTTTTCTGTTTTGTCCTATTTATTTCTAAAATATGTGCTATATCTTAATGGAAATTTCTAAAATCCACTGGATAATAAAATCTTTGGCTGGTCTCTCTCTCAAACCTAGTTAGCAATTCGGGGTACGGGTAGTAGTTCGGGACGACATACGTACGGGAATTATACGGATTCGGATATGTTGTATTCGGTCAAAAATTCGGTCAACGGTTTGTTGTTCGGACAGTAGCTCGGAACGGCATACGTACGTGCATATTCGTTTTATAAATGTGAGTTCGGAACTTAAAATTCGGCTTACATATATGATAAATTGATAAGTATTATGACCTTATTATGAGAGTAATTTTATTTGTATATGATTTATAAGATGGAAAAAAATATTTTAGCGTGATTATTTAACAAGAAGTAAACAATTTAATTGCATAAATGTATTATAAAACGAGTTTATAGACTTTTAAACAAAAATCAACACATAAAACACTGGTTAAACAACTACCAATAGGAAATTTTAACTGAATAATTATATTTAAATAAAATTATATACAAAATCAAACAAAAACCAATCAACAGAACTCTGGTAAGAGAGTTACCTATGGAATAAGTGTAGTTCGGAAATATCGTTCGGATTCGGTCAGTTCGGATACGTTCGTGAATCATTCGCGAGGTCCATATAATCCGGGAACTAGGTTCGGAGTTCAAATAGTTCGGAAGTATCATTCGGATGCGGTCAGTTCGGATACGTTCGCGAATCATTCGAGAATGATTCGGAGAATTACTAACTAGGCTCTGAAACAGATGTCCTTTCTATTTCCTTTGAATCGGTAGGAACGGTCAAAACTAACTCGGTGAAGTTCAGACCAGACCCGAGTCACCTGACTAGGGTTACTTTCTGGCCATTTTGATATGCTTCCAGGTGCAACACTTCTTCGCAGAGAGATGTACTGATCGATTGAGTCAAGAATTGTTATAGGAAGTATTTTTGAACACCTGGATTAGAGGAAAGATGGACCAACAGATGACATGAAAGTGATGAAGAAACTAGCAGTTGTCCTAACACTCTTACAATATGATTAATTACACTTAACATGAATTAATGGTCTTAACAAATGAAAGTCAAGTCTCGGACTAGGAATCACCCTTGAAGATCGAAGACTAAAGAACAAACGAACACATTTGCGAGAACTTCTCATTCCATCTTATGAGACTATTTCGTATGATTTTAATATATTTAATATTACAACGAAGAAATTTCAAGTTCGGCTTGTCTTGGTTAAACTCTTGAAATATGGCTAAGAAACGGATGTCCACAGATCTGATCATTTGGAAATTTCTCAAGCAACAGTTCAGACTATATATGGCTATTGTGAATGTTTCAAATTAATTACGTGAGAAAAAGAACTGATTGGCGATAGGTATACATACTTGTATGTTTTACTAAAGTCAGTCTGAATTCTGAACACTGTATTGGTTTGCAAACCCTTTACATCTGAGTTCGATAATGAGGTGGGTTCGCAATCCCGGTTTTCAAACCCCTACTATTTAAGTTTCGCGCACTGGCAAGTTTTGCAAAGCCTTGTGGCCTGACTTTCACGAACTTCCAAGGTCTGCAAACCCGGTTTGCAAACCCTTGTGGCCTGACTTCACGAACTATCGGTGGTTTGCAAACCAACCCAGTTCCAACATTAGCATAATTATGCGAACTCTTTATATGATTATGTTCGCTTTTGCTACATCTATCATACACAATTCTAAGACAATTTTCTTCACTAAATCACTTTGTGTTCGTGGATCATTGATTAAGTGTTATTGAGTACCACTATGTGCTAGTAAGGTCAAAGACTACTGAGCCCTATGAACCATCATTGTGCATGGTTCAAGAAGCCTGGACCGTAATGCATACTTTTCTGTGTAATTTCAAGGAAGACATCTCACATGCTTACATGAATTCCTAATAAGAATTTTATCTAAACTAATAAAGTATTTTCTTGAATTCTAAGCAACCCTAGCTTGAATTCGAAGTTTCTTGGAGCCTTGAAAATCTACAAATAGAAATACTCTTGCAACATAATTTCTTAATCCCTGACACTCTTGTGTCCTAGTTGTTAAGCTAGAGTCGACCTCTATAACTTAGGTTCTTCATGAAACTGTATTCTACAACTTCGAAGACTTCACTTAGGGTTTGTAAAGCCCGATCAGACTATCTTTTACCTGATAGTTTGTGTGGCTGGATCATGCTCTTATTGATCTTTGGGGCTTTTGTAAACTCGGATCAGGAACGAGATAGATACAAATCACAAAGTTCTCTTCATCTCGGACTTTCTGATCCCCAAGATACAAATCGAAACTCTTCTTTGATTTTTTAGTTACCGTATTTGTGAGGTTTACTAGACTTTATCTACTACAAACAGATTTCCAAACCTAGATTGATAAATCAAAGGTAAAATAAAATAGGCTTGTTTGTTATAAGCGGATAGGTACCAAAAGTCTTCACTGAGGTTGAAGCAACTCTTAGGCTGGACGTCAGCTAAAGGAATCAAGTGCGCAGATTCTTGTGAGGTTCAAGAGGTGCAAGGAACACGACTGCAGCTGAATTGCTGAAATAGTTAATTCGTCTCTACTACGTTCCAGTCCGAAGTCTAATAGTAGGTTATTGTCTGTAGCGATTGTTTTGGGGTAAAAATTGTTTACAGGGGGGAAGGAAAAATGGTTAGTTAGCTGATGATAGTAAGAGAAAATCGTCTAAACCCTTAAAAAATGCATTGTATGGAGATGCTTTGAGTTCGAGAGACCAATCTATATGATTCTGACCTAAATCAAGAAATGGCGTTCCAGTATCGTTTCGATCACAATAGGAGGAAAATGGTCAGTCTGTAGGAAGGGAAGCTGAGAAGGTATTGAGATCAATAGAATTGAACGCCAGTGGTGGGATATGTTGAACTGCTTTGAAAATATATTTTTTGTGTTAGGTCTGAGAAAAAGCTTTTGTATGGTGTTTCTGAGAGATGGTTTTCATATCATTATGATAGGTTGAATAACCTATTTTTAGCAGTGGTAGTTAACACATTGATCTTTTGTAAGATGTGGCAGTTGCAGAGAAGTGAAAACCATGATAAAAACCAGTTTTGCTTTGTTATGGAGACTTGGTGATTGTAAGACCACTAATCCATTTGCTCCTTCAAATGCCAGCACGACTTACTCACTTTCTCATCTTGGGTGTGTTACTACATCGCATGTATTGTAGATCGCCAAACCAAAACCCAGTGAATATACCTTATGGCATTATTGTTGTCTCAAGCATGGTTAAGTCTATTTTATATACATGTATTTATTTGGTCAAATTGGTTGACCTAGAAAGGTGTTGACTCTAACATATTTTTAATTAGTTGATGTTGCTAATTAACTCTCATTAGTTTACCCTTAATTAATTAGTTACTAATTAATTCCCATTAGCTTGTTAATTGTTAACATAGATTAAATGAATTGGAGTTGGTTATAAAGTTAGTTTAGAGGGAAGAAAAAAATGAAGAGGTTTTGAAGGGAAAGTTGAAAAAATCTGTATTTTTTAGAGATATGGGGAAATCGTTAGAGCACTGCTCGGTTGAACCCACAAGGTTTGCTATCTCAAGCTTCTTGTCAATGTTAGGTGATCAAAACCATATCCTGATTTCTAGTCTACTAAGTCAAGTCTCGAATTAGGTTAGAATTGTAGTTGAGTATCATATATCACCCTTGAAGACTGAAGATCGACGAAGACATTTGGAGAACTTCTGTATCAGGTCTGTGAAGACTGAACCATTCTATTTTAATCACTATACCATCATTCTATCTATTGAGACTATGTCGTATGACTTCTAGTAGATTTACAAAGAAGAAGTTTCGAGTCAAGCTTGTCATGTGAAAAATCTCGAAATATGATTTAGCAAATAAGATGTTCAATGGTCTTTAACAATATTAAATTTATGAATTAATTTGTGGATCGATTGAAAATTTCCCATGCAAATGATTATACCACTTGGGAATGTTTCAAACCTCATAAGAGAGAAATATGAACATACTGATATTTCTACTCAGGGTAGGTTAGCGAACCGGTTCGCAAACTGCGAGTTCAGTTGGGTACAGTTCACGAACCCGGTTGGCGAACTGTGGTGAACTAAATTTTAAGTTGGATAAATAGGCTAGCAGTTGGCGAATCCAATTCACGAACCTGTGATCAACTGAGTTCGGTAGTCTAGTAGGGTTGGCGAACCTGGTTCACGAACCGTAGTACCCTGACTCGTGAACAAGCCCTGCGGTTCACGAACCGTTGTACCAACTGTCCTGGCAATGTTTAGCAGATGCTTAAAGACTTATTATTTTAATATGTTTAGCATTGCTAGAATTCTCTTAAACACTTCTAAGAATTCATTAATAACTTAAATACTTATGTGTGTGTATCATGATTAATTTCTTAGGTGTTTAAATGAACATCAAATATCTTTTAGTTCTTTGGCTAACTTGCCAAACCAAATAGTCATTATACACGGTTCCGTAACCGAACCCATGTGTATACTCTTCTATTTTATTTTTAAGCCTGAATTGTTTGCTTGATTCTCAAGTTATCTTAGCTTGAATTCTAAGCAACCCCTGGTCTTGGAATACTATAAATAGGGATGCTCTTCCAACTAAGAAAATCAATCCCTGACACTTTGTGTCCTAGTTGATTCTAGAGTCATCCTTTATTGACCTAGTTTTCCTCTGAGAAACATAATTAGGTCTACGACTAAAAGACTTCGCTTTAGGGATTCGTGAAGCCAGGTCCGACTATCTTTACCTTGATAATTCGTGAATCCTGATCTTGCTTTTCTGTTATCGAGGTTTTCGTAATCTCTTTCAGGCAAGATAGATAGTAATCGCAAAGTTCTCTACGTCTCAGACTTTGTGATTCCTCAAGATAGATATTTGAAAACTGATCTTAGTTGATCTTTCAATGATTGTTCTTGAGAGGTGGTTAAGAATCTAGGCTGTTATTCGGGAGTCGTAAGTTCCGGATGTGTGAGTTTTGCTAGCTTTGTTTATTACAAACATATTTCCACACCTTGTCTATTGTAGTTTCCTCGTTACCAAAATTTCTGGTGTCTTGTGTTTTTTCATTTTCCGTATTATATTGTTTATCTTTATGAAGGTTCATACGTATTCAATCCAAGTAGACACGTCAGCTTAATTATAATTTATTATGAGACTCGTTTCTTGTAGAATTCGTATCTTGAAAGATAGATTACAAGTTTAATCACTTGGCAGAATTCCGACTAGATTATTTGGATACGACTAGATTGATCTTGGATACTAATTTTTGATATCGTCCAAGTACTCTGCTTAACAATCGGGTTCACGGACCTTGTGTCTATATACATACTGATTGAGTAGAGGTTGAGATATAAACTCTATATACATATTGTCAAGGATCATTTAGTTGGTCTGCTTGCTATTGTATTAAGTTTTGTCTATACAGGTTGTCGAATGAAAAAGTTGGGTGTATTTGGTATTCCCTGCATTTTCAATGGTATCAAAGCAGGAAAACATTGTTAGACCTAATAAGTTTGTGTATGAAACGATTTATATTATGGACAAGAGTGCAATCTCAATTAATGTCCCGCCAGCCTCCGATGGCACAAATTACTTATGGTGGAAAATTGTTATGCGTTCCTTATTACAATCTCATAACTTTCGGACATGGGTTCTTGTTGTAAGAGGATACAATGCTCCAATAGTTGGATAAGCAGCAGCTGATGTTCCTAAAGGCATAGAGGCATATGACGATGATGAAATCAAAGATGCTAAACATAACTCTGATGGATTGAATGTCATTATCCACACCATAAGCCAACATCTTCAACATCATGTGTCTACGTGCACTAGATCAAAAGATGCTTGGGATATCTTAGAAATCGTGTTTGAGGGGAATTCCGCAGAGAAAGAATCCAGGCTTCAAAACCTAACTTTTAACTGGGAAAACCTTCATATGAGTGAAGATTCGTTTGAATAATTTAATCACAAATCGTCGAAAATAGTGAACACTTGTTATTCACTAGAAAAGACTATTCCTGAAAGGGATATTGTGATGAAAATTCTGAGATCCTTTAAAGCCTGATTTGAGTCTAAGAAATATGTCATTATAGAAGGAAAGAATCTTACTACACTATCCCGAAGCACGCTTTTTGGAAAGTTAAAGATTTTTGATCATAAACAACTCACTGCTAAAGAAAAAGCCTCTGCTCTAAAAGTTGTGACTAACACAAGCCTTCCTCCTCCAAAGGGTAGCTTGTCATGAGCCGATGAGTGTTATAACGATCATGATGAGGTAGATTATTCTACCATATCCTTGATTACACAACATGTCAGAAATATTTTCAAGAGACGTAGAAAAAGACGGTCTGGAAAAAGGTCCCTTAGATCAAACTTTCAAGATGATTCTTTTTTTCATGATGAAAACTCACTATAGTGCTTTAAATATCATGGTTTTGGACATATGAAAAAGGAATGCCCAAGTAAGGAATACTATCAAGGAAATAATGCTCTCATAGTTTCTCTTGATGATATGCCTAATGAGCCTCCCTCTGAAGATTCAACGGAGAATTATACTTTTGTTGTCGAAATACATGTAGATCCTAATCATGATTCAGATGATGAAGCAGATTAGGAGATTCTTGAACTCTTGAATAATAGTAAACAAATTCATCGTGAAAATCTTCGTCTAAAGAAAAACTTGGAAATGATGAGTCTTGCTTTGAAAAATCTTACAAATTCTTCAGTACCTCAACGAGAGAAAATAAAAAGGAAGCCCAAAAATGGTAAGAAAAATGCAACTAACCTTGTTGTGTCAGCTGACACGAGTGGTGAGTTATCCACTCACCGCGTTACTACTTAACTCTAGTGATGAGTGCAACCTCACTATATTAGCTTGAGAGTGTGAGGTTTGCACAAAATAACATCATAATTATGTTTTCTGATGTCAAGGTTACTCAAGTCTGTCACAATCTTTTGTGTTACACTGTATCTTATAGTTCTTTAACTATAAAAATTATCAGTGTTCTGTGTTTGTAAGGTATTAAAGGCTTATTACCGGGTTATGTAACCCATGATAATACTGGGTCACGAACTTCCTATGGAATGTTCTGTTTAATCTACCAGTTTCCTTATTTTCTTAAAATTCTTAATTTTATGATTCTCTTATATATATATATATACATATGTTATTCAACTCCCAAAGAAGGTAGAGAACAATGGCTTCTGTTACTAGAGGTGTTATGAAGAAGGATGCAGTATAAGCTATCAGTGTTTTCTTGTGCGAAGGAATCACATCATCAAGATCAAGAAAAGAAAGTCTTCAAAAGATGCAGACTCTTCCTCAGCTACATGTTTGTTATCTGTTACCGTGACAATAATTTTAGAGCCAAAGTGAAAGAGTTTGTGACTAGGAAAAACGATATATTGTTCAAGATTAATCACTCCTTGAAATAGGTAACTCACTATGAACAAAAGCTTAATCTGTGGAAAAATACCATGTGTAGTCTTGAAAAAGAGCTTAGTGAGTTAACTGATATCTCTAAAGATGCAAGATAGTTGAATGGTCCGATCATCAATGAATTCTTCAACAATGAGAATGAATTCTCAGCGCAATCTCTTAGAGATGGTCTATCTTTTACTAGTCAACTCCTTGTAGGAATTTTATTCTTATTGTTTAAGGAGGAACACTAGTTTTTGGAGTAGTTTTAGGTGTTACATTAGCTATTCCAAATATTATCATCTTGCATGTTTAAAGTTTATTAATTAAATTTTATTTTGGAAGATGACTTGCAATACCTAATCTTCATGGATTATATATTTGTATTGCTTTTTTTGTGAGATTTGCTATCATTAATTCTTTGGTGATTAAAACATATATCTCATGTTTTCTCATAGGTTAAGCTCTTTCACTCTTGCAAAAAAGGAGTAAACTATTTTGACAATTGCAGTTTTTTATCTCTCCATGATTACACTTTTGTGAATAAACTGCTATAGGATTTTGTACGATGTTTTTTAGGGATCGACTGACTTCCTTGATTGTGTCGCCGCCATGAAATAAGTGGTGAAATTTAATCTATACATTCATACATGGCTAGAGATATTATGATTCTTATGTTGAGTCATATCGCATTGATTGTTCTCTTGTTCGTAACTGGCGAAGAGAATAGTTTGTGTTGATGATTTTTCTCATGACAAATCTTGTATCTTAGTGCCTCTAATATTAATATTGCTATGTTTAACTTATTTGTTCGTAAATGGCGAGAAGAGAGAAAAATATTGGATAAAAAATTATTTTGTTTGTAACTGGCAAATAAATTTAAAGTCCAAGAAAATCCTTCTCCTGTGATTAGAGTAAAGGTCGTTCATGTTGTTCTTCCGGGAATGACATTTAATGGGGGAGAGTTCTATTGAACTTGTGATTGATGGTAATATCTTTGTGGGGATAGCGGATATGGAATTGTAGGAGATGCTTGTGCTTTATGTCTCCTTGACGCAAAACGAGATTTTTTGGTTGAAATTGTCTAAACTAAAGGTTGGTATGTGTTCTCTAGTCTTGAAACTCTTTTGATTAATTCATGATTATCCCATTTTTCACCTATGCCAATTTTCTTGACAAAAAGGGGGAGAATTATTAAGTAGTATCTTACTACATTACATATGGCTTTACAGAGCATCATGTAAGGGGGAGTGAATTACTATCTATAGGTTTTACCTATTTTGCAAAAGTAGTATGTATTGACTAAGGGGGGAACATATCACCATAGTAATGCTTCAAAAATTTGGTGCAATTGAATTTTGAGGAAGGTAACAATACTATGTTTTTGTATAACGACTAATGAGTAAAGTGTGTTTACCTCATTCTATAAAGGGGGGAACATATCACCATACTATGTTTTATGAATATTCTCATTAATTGTTATCGCTATGGATCTTCAACAACAAAGTGTTGAACGAACACATGCAGAACATTAGAAGAACTTGAAGTACGAATAATTCAAGACGTGTGTTGAAGAATCAAGGAAATCAAGCATATTGGATTGAGCTAAAAATTTTATTCATTTTATCCATATTTTGACACTAAAATTGACAAAGGGGGATATTGTTAGAGCATTTATCAGTTGAATCCATAAGTTTTGCTATCTCAAGCTTGTTGTCAATGTTAGGTGATCAAAACTTTATCTTGATTTTTAGTCTACTAAGTCAAGTCTTGAATTAGGTTAAAATTGTAGTTGAGTGTCAGAGATCACCCTTGAAGACTGAAGAGCTACGAAGACATTTGGAGAACTTCTGTATCAGGTATGTGAAGACCGAACCATTATATTTTACTCACTATACCATCATTCTATCTATTAAGACTATGTTGTACGACTTCTAGTAGATTTACAAAGAAGAAGTTTTGAGTCAAGCTTGTCTTGTGAAAAATCTCGAAATATGATTTAGCAAATAAAATGTTCAACGGTCCTTAACAATATTAGTTTTATGAATTAATTTGTGGATCGATTGAAAATTTCCCATGAAACTGATTATACCACTTGGGAATGTTTCAAACCTCATAAGAGAGAAATATGAACTTAATGATATTCCTACTCAGGGTAGGTTAGCGAACTAGTTCGCAAACCATAGATATTTGAGTTACAAAATTACATGAAGGTTGGCGAACCAGTGCACAAACCGCAAGTTCAGATGGGTACAGTTCACGAGCCCGGTTGGCAAACGTGGTGAACTGAATTTTAAGTTGGATAAATAAGCTAGCAGTTGGCGAATCCAGTTCACGAACTGTGGTCAACTGAGTTCGGTAGTCTAGTAGGGTTGGCGAACCTGGTTCACGAACCGTAGCACCCTGACTCGTGGACAAGCCTTGTAGTTCACGAACCATTGCACCAACTGTCCTGACAATGTTTAACAGATCCTTAAAGACTTATTATTTTAATATGTTTAACATTGCTAGAACTCTCTTAAACATTTCTAAGACTTCATTGATCACTTAAATACTTATGTGTGCGTATCATGATTAATTTCGTAGGTGTTTAAATGAACATCAAATATCTTTTAGTTCTTTGGCTAACTTGCCAAACAGAACAGTCATTATACACGGTTCCGTAACCTATATGTATACTCTTCTATTGTATTTCAAATATAAAGTGTTTGCTTGATTCTCAAGTTATCTTAGCTTGAATTATAAGCAACCACTGGTCTTTGAAAACTATAAATAGAGATGCTCTTTCAACTGGGATAATCAATCCCTGACACTTTGTGTGTCCTAGTTGAATCTAGAGTCTTCCTCTATTGACCTAGGTTTCCTTTGAGAAACATAATTAGGTCTATAACTAAAATACTTTACTTTGGGGATTCGTCAATCTAGGTCCTACTATCTTTGCCATGATAGTTCATGAATCCTGATCTTGCTTTTTTGTTATCGAGGTTTTCATAATCTCTTTCGGGCAAGATAGATAGTAATCACAAAATTCTCTTCGCCTTAGACTTTGTGATTGCTCAATATAGATATCTGAAAACTGATCTTAGTTGGTCTTTCGAAGATTGTTCTTAAGAGGTGGTTAAGAATCTAGGCTGCTTTTCGGGAGTCGTAAGTTCTGGGTTTGTGAGGTTTGCTAGCTTTGTGATATAGGGCATCTATTAGATTTAGGATTTATATTTTTGTTATTAATTATTATTATTTTAGATAATTCTTATTTTCAGAATTTATTTATTTTAAGGAGTTATTTATTTTTAGAATTTCTTAGGTTGCAAGTTAGAGTTCTAGAGTTCAAGTCTTCTCTATAAATAGGAGAAAAGTCCAATGTAGTTTATCATCCCAATATAATTATCAATTAAAAACATAGATTTCTCTACAATTCTTCTACTTTTATTATCAATTTCTTTATTCACGCTTTCGTTCTGCATTAAGTGGCATCTAAGCTTCGGCTTCCTGTCCTCTTATTTCTTTTCATCTAATTTTTCTTTATCTTTCGTCCCCTGTACCTATCAAGATTTCCACATCTCTTCTTCTAAACCCTATTATCAACTATCTTTTTATTTTCAATTAAAAAAAAAAATTTACCGCCACAATTTTTGTATCTTTCTATCCCACTTTTTGTTATCCTGTCACCAAAAACCCCACCTTTTCCTTGCCTCTTTTGGTTCCATAGTACAATTTCTCCCCAACAACACTAAGTCAAATAGTTAATACCTTAGCCCCCTTATCTCTCTCCGTAACTATTAATTTAGGCCCACTACCCCACCAAGCCTAGCTATCATGTCCATTCCCTATGCCTTTTCCAAAAAGTGAACAGTTAAAAACCAAGCTATTAAGCATCTTATTCATGTTTAATTATGATGACGTATTTTGTGAAATTGCGGAATCACAAAAGAAAAGTCTTCGACATATCGCAAAGGAGAAGCTTATTTTGGATCAAATAGATTGGTCACAACTCGACGCCCTTCATGTGGTTACTCCTCCAGAGATACAGGCTCCGACATCAACACTTTCTTCACCAATGGTAGAATTATCATTAACACCTTCTCTGCAAGCTTTCAAAGTTATCCAAGATGAAGTACCATATGTTATTGTTGTTGAAGATCAAGAATACTACAAGAGAATTACTATGCAAATTATTACCTATGTGGACATCAAATTTTGTGTTCAACTATCTAGTGTGAGGTGTATTATTCGATCAACAACTTATTCAAAGTATATTATTCGTTGGACATGTCATTTACAATATCTTATGAACTCGAAGGCAACTTCTATTCAAGATGACGGGCATGATGTAGGACACGTTTTGCAGTATTTTGTTGATTTGGGACGAATTCTTTTCAAGATGGCAGGCCTAATGTAAGACATCTACTAAGTTTAGGATTTATGCTTTTGTTATTAATTATTATTATTTTAGATAATTCTTATTTGTAGAACTTATTTATTTTAAGAAGTTATTTATTTTTAGAATTACTTAGGTTGCAAGTTAGGGTTGCTAGAACTAGAGTTCAAGTCTTCTCTATATATAGGAGAAAATTCCAATATAGTTTATCATCATAATATTATTATCAGTTAAAAACCTAGATTTCTCTACAACTCTTCTACTTTTATTATCAATTTCTTTATTCACGCTTCCATTCTGCATTACTTTGTCTCCTGCAAACAAATTTCCACACCTTGATCTTTGACCTAAACGAAAATCAAATAGGCTTATCTGTTAGAGGCAAATTGGTATCAAAAGTCTTCACTTCGGCTGAAGAAACTCTTCGGTTGTAAAAGACGTCAGCTAAGGGAATAAAGTGCGTAGAGCCTTGCGAGGTTCAAGATATGTAAGGAGCGCGACTGTAACTGAATCGTTTGGAGGGTGGGATCGGTCTCAACTACATTCCAGTCTGAAGTCTGATAGTAGGCTAGTGTCTGTAGCGGCTTAATACAGTATGGTGTTTAATTTGAACGAGGTCCTGGTGTTTTTCTGCTATTGCGGTTTCCTCGTTAACAAAATTTCTGGTATCTTGTGTTTTTTTCTTTTCCGCATTATATTGTTTATCTTTATAATTGGATTTACACAGGTTCGTACGCATTCAATCTAAGTGGATACGCCCGCTTAATTGTTATCGATTACGAGACTTGTTTCTTGTAGAATTCGTATCTTAAAAGATAGATAACAAGTTTAATCACTTGGAAGAATTCCGATTAGATTATTTGGATATGACTATATTGATCTTGGATATTGATTTTTGAAATCGCTCAAGTACTCGCTTTAACAATCAGGTTCTCGGACCTTGTGTCTATATACATACTGATTTAGTAGAGGTTGAGATATAAACTATATATATATATATATATATATATATATATTTTCAAGGATCATTCAGTTAGTCTACTTGCTATTGTATTAAGTTTTGCATATACAGGTTGTCGAATGAAAAAGTTGGGTGTATTTTGTATCCCCTGCGTTTTCAGAAATGAGTGATTCTTGTGAACAATTTGATGTTGGTGCATCTTATGGTTACACTAGTACAGACAGACGCTTTTGCCACGCCAAATTGGCGTGTCCATAGGGGTTTTGACACGCCAATTTGGTTTGGAATTGGCGTGACTTCTGCTTGCGTGGTTTTAGGTAGCTTATAGCCACGCTTGCCTTGCGTGTCTATTTCTGCATGAAATAGACACGCCATAGCCATATAGGCGTTGCTATATAGTATCCCAAAAACTTAAGTACTGGTACTCTATAGACACACGATTTATTGTTTTGGCGTGGCTATTTGGTTCACTATAGACACGCAAATTGCTTTTTGGCGTGGCTATTTGGTTCACTATAGACACGCAAATTGCTTTTTGTCGTGGCTATTTGGTTCACTTTAGACACGCAAATTGCTTTTGGTGTGGCTATTTGATTCACTATAGACACGCAAATTGCTTTTTGGCGTGGCTATTTGGTTCACTTTAGACACGCATATTGCTTTTTGGCGTAGCCATTGGTTATCCAATAGACACGCCATATAGGTTAAATGTGGTTATATGTTATGTTTTAGCCACGCCAATTTCATTTACCTTCATCCACGTGGCTGTATTAGGAACCGTTGAATACCATTCACATGTAACGTTGTGAGCCGTTCATTGGATATCATATAGACACGCCCCATAGAGCGTGGCTATATGTGATATTTAGCCACGCCAATTTCCAATTACCTTGATCCACGTGGCCGTATTAGGAATCGTTGGATCTCATTTAAGATGATGCAATATTGACCGTTAAATAATATGCATCCTTCATCGTCCACATGTAACGTTGTGAGCCGTTCATTGAAGAACCTATAGACACGCCATATAGCGTGGCTATATGTGATATTTTGCCACGCCAATTTAAATTACCTTCATCCATGTGGCTGTATTAGGAACCATTGGATCTCGTTTAAGAGGATGCAATATTGACCATTCAGATGTAACGTTGACCGTCCACATGTAACGTTGGGAGCCGTTCATCGGAGAACCTATAGACACGCCATATAGCGTGGCTTTATGTGATATTTAGCCACGCCAGTTTATATCTTCTTAATGTGTCTTTATGTTATGTTTATCCACGCCAATTAATCTCGAAGCGTGTGTATTACGCGTGTGACGCCTCTAAGCCTTTCAGATATGACGCATCTAAACCATCCACTCCGGCACTATCCAAATTTTCTTATACTTTATATAAATTGTGGTTAAATTTGAAATTCATATATGCCAAAAATTCATATTATTTTTAATAAATTGTGGTTAAATTTGAAAATGCCAAAAATTTGATTTTTAATAACACAAAAAAATGTTGATCTTTGGTCTAACAGTTTGCAAAAGAAAATATTAAAGAGCATTTATCCAAAAATCATCAGTTTTTCTTCAACTTTTTTGATGGTGGTGTCTCTTCAAGCAATTGATCAGTTGTGACATTCTCGACGCGGCAAACCTTGTCATCCTCTCTGTTTCCCATCCGGAAGTTGGTATGCCCGATCTACACTTTGTACATATAACTTTCTCTGCGCCTTTTTAATCTTCTTTGGAAGCTTGTCGAGGTCGCATGACTCCCGAATGTGGATTGACTGCTAGGTGCTCCTCATTCGGTTTATCTTCTCGCAAGGCCGCTTGTTGTTCTTAGGTCCTTTGTCCAATTTTTTCTCGGAATCTAAAATCGGTTCAGGTTGCTTATGAGGTTTTCCATGTTGTGGAGTTTCTGTGAGAAGAGATTAAATGTATTATATATATATATATATATTCTAAATCCAAGGCGAATTCGTCTGTCATGTGAATTCTCAACAAGAGACAGACAAAAGTCATTTTTCCAACAAGGTAATAAAGCCAACTTCACTAAAGGCCGTGGCATTTTTCACAGCTGACGCCCATAATAAAATCCGTAACCAAATATCAATTTTCAAATTTACACTGGGATTCATGTTCCATTTAGGTGTTAATATATTTCTATCTCGTACTTATTCTTTAATCAAACTGAATACATGATTTATGTAAAACTATTTATATACTTGATTAACAAAGCAAAAGAGCTAAGAAACTAACCTTGTCATCAGAGATGGAACAATTATCTTTCGGCCATGCCACAAAACCATCTTTAGCTTCCCCTAATAACTTAAACTCACCACTTGGTTCGGTTAACACGAACGATGGAACTATAACCTCCTGAATATGGATAACATAACAGTTTTTAGGAAGATCTTGTCCATGTATTTTTACGGTTAGGCAACGTAGGTAAAATATCGCCTCTAGCAACGACGTTTCCCCTAGATCCATTCCAAAAGTCGTATTTTGCTTTCTGTGTAGATACGGCATATGAACATCATATAAAAAGAAGATTCTAGAATTAGCAATATAGATTTACGAAGAAAAAAAATCAAAAAAAACATACTCCATTAGATGTCTTAGCCAGAGGTTCTGCCGTAGATGTGCACGACTTCTCTAGAGATATTAAAGGATTTGGTTGGGAATTACTGGTAGAGTTCTGCATAAGATTAGGAGACTGCTTCTTAGATCCATCAGAAGGGTTGCTACGTGAAGGATACTTCCGCAGAGAAGTAGTTGGTTGTGAATTACTGGTAGGGTTCTGCATAATATTAAAAGAGTTATTAGTTACTTTTGAAAGTTACACATGTTTCTATTTTTCTAGGTTCTCTAATTTACACTTGGATCGGTGATTCATATAATTGATAGACTGGTTTATGTATATTCGACTTACAAATCAAACAAGCTAAGCAACTAACCTTCTTAGCAGGCTTGGTAAACTGAACACCAAACTCTGGCCAAGGAATCGCTTTTCCAAGAGTTTGCCCTAATATTTCCATACCAGAAAATCGTACGGGTAGACAGAAATTCAGTTTTATTACTTCATCAATCAGGATTTTGTGGCAATCAACCTCCAACCCATCCTTTCCATGTAATTGTTGTTTTCCTGTTAACAGAAAAGCTCTATCTCTAGCAAGGACGTTTTCCTTAGACAGCTCATCAAAAAGGTTGCACCTTCTACCCTGTGGAAATATATGGCATATGAACATCTTCAAGCGAAAACTTCAAAACAAATTGAGATTTAAAATGCATGTAAAAATAAAAAGAATCACGGAGAAATCGCTTTAGTTGTCGCGATCTCAGATTGGCTCCGACTAGGTGGATCTTTTGACGTCACATCCAGAGTATGTTTCCCCTAATTTTGTTGACTTACCTGCAGCAGTAGAGTAATATTCCATATTCGGGTGACAAATATGCCAAATTCCACCGTGAATGCGAAAACACAGATGAATAGGTAACAAATATACAAGGTTCTCCAAAATACACCCTAGCATCCGTGATTCATATAGTAGTTGATGGCATATTTCAGAATCATATGGTCTTAATATCATGTAACTGGTTTAAAACACATACCTTCGGAACTTTTTCAGATATTGCGATACGAGATTGGCTTCCGTTGAGTAGATCCGGTGATTTCACAGCCTCAGAATGTTTTGGTTGACTTACCTGCATCAGAAAATTGAAATGAAAGTTGTACCTTCTTTTTGCAGTGAAACCATTTATGCAAAATGCACAACTGACTCACAATCAAATAGCTAACCACATATCTCGTTCTATAAGGTTCTCTAAAATATACACTAACATCCGTGATTCATATAGCTGATAACATATTCGTCTCTTATATCAAACAAGATATATATATATATATATATATATAAATGGTTTGTGTAAAAACATATCCAATGAGTTAATAAAGCAAACAAGCATAGCAACCAACCTTTTGATCCAAGATGGTTTGATTTGATGGCCAACTAATTTCAAAACATCACCAACATCTTTTAAAGTTTTTATCCCGAGAAGATGTGCCAAAGGGTAATTTGATGGTTTCATTTAGTACTTCACTAACCATGACGCTATAGCATATAACCTCACCCGTCATTCCTGACTTCATTTTATAAGATACCTTCTTTGAAGAGTAAGCTCTACCAATGGCAACAATGTTGTCCTTTTCTCCAAACCAAAGTTTGCATCCTATGCCCCGAGAAACACAAGGCGCATGAGAGATAGTAAATGGAAGATTGAAAATTTAAACGCGTTGGAAAACCATACATCAATGGTAACTTTTTCAGATGGCACATTCGAGATTCCCGGTGGATGGAGGAGACGAAGACTTCTTTTTTGATACTAAAGACGGCGGGGATTCGGTAGAAACGGTCGGCGTTTTAGTACAAGGAGAGTCCGCTTTGCGGACCCTTTGGTGCTTTCGGATGACTTCGCGGACCGGATTTCCCATGTTTTTTTGGATGTTTCTTAACTGATTCTGGACCTATGTTATTCTTAGATCGATTGGAGCGTTGCTAGGTCCTGCATCCTGTGACTGTAGTTGAACACATTGTTTGAAAAAATCAGATACTGTCTGCCAATTTTTTAAAAAATTACACAATCTAATCAAAACTCATTTCACTTACCTCTCCTCTAGACTTGTTGATATTGTTGCCCACAATTTTCGCAATGTCGACTCCTTGAGATAACAAGTTATCTGTTAATCTCTGATACGCATTTTTAGTAGACTCTAATTCTTTCTCCTTAGCTTTCATCTTTTCACGCAGTTCATCGTTCTCTTTCGAGTGTCTTGGTTTTCTACCATTTGGAAAGTAAAGGGTTGCCGTCACTCCAAAGCCAGCCCCCTTGACACGTCCACCCTTATCCAAGGCCGATCGCAATTGTTAGGGCATCCTCGTTATGACCAACCATTAGAGTTCCCTCTCGAATCATCTTCCGCTTCTCTTCCTGTTCAAATAATGTGTTAAATTCGATTTAAACCTTGCGCAATTACTTTGCACTTACTTTGGTTAAAAACATGAGGAATGTAAAGTTTTGTTTTCTCACAACTTCGGATGTCTTCTTCCGACAAACTAAATGCGGAACAATTCCGTCTTTGTTTTCGCGTGCTCTTGCCCACATGAAGCACCGGTCTTCAAGATCTTCTTCGGCAACTTTTCCGCTTTGGACCTAGTAGTTACTAGAAACAAGTAAGGATTTACATCCGCACAGATATTAACTGTGTCAAACAGAAAACCTATTCCAAAGCATCTAATGTGACAAAATTACAGATTGGTTTAAGACGACACATCCCTATACCGTTATAAGTTTTTGCATATATGAGACACGCAACACGACATACAAAACAGATATGGTAGGTTTTTCGTGCAAGGTGTATAATAAATAAGACAACAAGACTTACTAATTTTAGTTTTAATCCGAGTATCCTCCTCGTCCCGTCCGATGTGGGAACTTGGATTGTGATATTGCCTCTTTTCCCCTCTCCGAATTTTTCTTGCAGAGGAAATAAAAATAATTTCATTAGTATCTTTGGGATAGACAATAAGAACGAAACACAAATTAGAAAAAGCAATGTGTATTCCATACCTTAAATATAGGCGATTTTAGTACATGATTAAGGTAATTGTCCCAGTTTTCTTGGTCCATTACCGTTTCGTACTTTTTTGGGGAAAGTTCTTAGTTTGTGCGACATTTCCAGGAGGGTTTTACATGATTTTTGTACAATTTCCTTCTAAAGTCCCGCAGCTGAACATGTAGACGCTTCATGACCATTCGCTTCAGCTCATGGGGCACCTCATAATGAAGCTGCAATAACATCTAATGTATGTTAATCACGAGACTCATGAGTTAGACAACAAAAGCGACGAATTGGTAACCGCATATGCATGCAGAATTTTCTCCCACATATTTTCTTTTGTTGTTGAAGAGATTTCCTTCCAACATAAATGTTTTATGCCAACCATATCACGGACCAAATAGCCTAGGTAACTCTTTGAATTCAATTATATGGTTACCAATAGGTAGGAACATTTTGTCAAATTCAATATCCCTTCTTTTGGCATTTTTATCCGAGAAGTATCTATGCGGCTTCAACATTCTTGTCATTCCCCTCTCTTTTATGATCACTTATGTAGAGTCTTCTTGTTGTGGCTGCTTTTACGCTTCGGAGCATTTTCCAATTCTTTTTCTTCTAACACCTCCAAATCATCATTTTCAGAATTTTCTGATTCTGGAAATAACCGAGGCAACATATGAAACCATGTGATGTTTAAGTAGAAACAAGTAAGTACAAGGTTTCACACATTACATGTTAAGTCTTCAAATCTAGCAGTGTGGAGCATATGTTCACCATCATCGTCATCTGATTGTACAATGTCATCATGACTCTCATCTAAATCCATCGTTTCTTCATCAGAATCCACCTCATAATATGATTCCCTCCATTGGTCGTAATCATCATCTTCTCCCATGACAAAAGTTGTGTAGGTACGTGCATCTTAGTTAGGAATTTGAGCTTATTTTGGAAAATATTAGCTAAACCTAACAGGATAGGCAACATGTGTTACACCTATTTTCTATTATATGAAAAGAAAACAAACATGAACTCATTGATGCATGTAACTTGAGGCTAAAACATCACTGCAACACACAAAATCTCCTCATGATTATTGTGTTATCCACAAAGCGAAAGGTACCGGTTAAACGGTCTTATATAACTTTTTGTTACAAAAGCCTAGAGCACTAAAGCACCAGATAGTGATTATCCATTTTTAGCTTGAAGATATAGTCAAATTGGCCAACCAGCAACATGGTATTATTAAAAGTGGCAACTTAAAATGCAGACGTTACAGGCTCGCCAAGTAACAGAGACTCAAATGATTAAATCTTGAGAAGCCTTGTATATAAATATGATTGACACAACATCGTCGATCAAAGTAGAGTTATTAACTCTCAATCAAAATCCAACCCAAACAATAACAAAAACCCTAGAAAAAAATTAGCATCGTTAAGTTTTTTATTTATTTTTATTTTGTAAAACCTAACTAACTAGTAAAGCCTAACTAAGTAACATGAAAGAAAGATCCTTACCTAAATCTTATAATAGTTCATGCATGTAACTTAAGCCTAAAATATTATTGTTGTAACAAAATGAAATCACATCTCATCGTACAACCCGTGATTGTCATTAACTTGTTCTTTGATACAGCCGAATAAAAACCCTAATCATGCTTTAACTAGTAAACCTATAAGATCTAACATCTGATTCCATGAGATCAAACAAAAAATCTAACATAAATTTAATATTCATTCGATAATGGGTTGTAGAAATAATACCAACAACAAAGATCGAGTTTAAAGAGGTAGATTCCTTGTAAAGATTAGAGATAGTAATAGAATAAAAACCCTACTCATGCTTTAACTAGTAAACCTATAAGAAGTGATAGAATAAAAACCCTAATTATGCTTTAACTACTAAACCTATAAGATCTAACATCTGATTCCATGAGATCGAACAAAAAATCTAACATCAATTTAATATTCATTCGATAATGGGTTGTAGAAATAATACCAACAACAAAGATCAAGTCTGAAGAGGTAGGTTCCTTGTAAAGATTAGAGATAGTAGTAGAATTATGATTTCATAGAGAGAATGAATCGAGTAATAAAAACTGAAAAAGTAGATCGAACTCATTTTCTTTTTCTTTTTGGAATTTAACCAAACCATCAAAGCGGGAATTGATTTTCCTTTTGAAATCATCCCACTTGATAAAATCCATTTTCATCACCCGCCAAACAAAAGATTTTTGGTGTTTTTCTTTTTTTATTTCCAAATTTTTGATGTGTAACCAATATGGTTAGTTTCCTTATTTTATGAGAGAATATATCGTAGACAGTTATGATAAAATTGTTTCCCAAAATTTTCGAAATTTTGTTTCCTATCTCTAACCAACTCGAGAAGAGGCTATAGAAAAAAATTACTTTCCTATTTCGAATAATATTTACCTTAATAATTTTAAGCTGGGTTGTCTCTTGTATTATTCTTGGTTTAGGGAGGAAACGTATGAATTATTAGTGGCACCTATGTAGGAAACGTATTATTCTAATCATAGAGTAAGCTAATAAAGATAAATAAACTAAACCCATCCATTTTCATGTTCATCATTTCCAGAAAACATAAAAGTTCAACGTGAATCATTCATCACATAAATGTCAACCTATCTATCAGCGTAAAAAGCCTCCATCTAGTGCAGTACTTAAAAAATAAATAAAACCACCACTGAAAACAAAATGGTCATTTTAAAAGCAAAAAACCTGGTTCTTTGTCAGATTAGTCTGGTTCCTCATTCTCATCCAATTCCACGCAAAGATCATTATCATTAACATCGCCGTATAGCAGTACGTTACTTTCAATAGCACTTTACTTGTTCAAACTCGTATTTTTGTTAAAAGTATTGCAAGGAGATAATAATATCAGACCTAAAGTGATAAATTGATTCTTATTGTTTACATGGGGAAAACTGTATTTTCTACATTTCCTTCGTTCTTTGACTAATTATATTTATTTTTCCAAAAGAATGCACACCTCATAAATAAATAAATTTGCAAGAATATATTGCATTCTGTAAAGTCTATGAACTTGCAAATTTATTTATTTCATGATTTATTTCATAAACATCACCTTCTTCTAAATGACAAAATTAGCAAACTAAACAAGAAACGAAAACAACTTTCAAAGCGTCCAAAAAAATGAAATCGATAAATCAAACCATATCATCAAAAAAAAAAAACCATATCAAATGAACCATCCCCATCTTCAAACAATTCTTCTTGCAATCGAGGTGAACCTGATCACTCCAACCGGCGAGGCTTGAGCGCCTTGTCATCCTCGGATTTGTCATTTTACGCTTCATCGGGCTCCACATGCTTGTTAAGATCATGCTTGTTAACTTTTGGATTATTATCGCCATATCCGGAACATCGGGACGATCTTCATCAATAATTTCAATAATAGAAGCAGGAGCATCATCATTCACAGTAAGACCATCAGCATAAGCAGGAACATCAACATCCTCAACGCTACTGATTACAACGTCCAGAGGAACACCAGGAATAACATCAACATAAATAGGAACATCATCATTGTCAACACTACTGACAACAGAACTAATAACAACGTCGATAGGAACACCAGGAACAGTAGTTATTCCGTCCACGATAATGATAATCCTCAATTTACGAGGACCGGCCATCGATCGAGGACATTTTTGGATCCTCTCTTGATTTCATCTCTACGGTCCCTCTTAGAAGAACTCATTTTCCTCTTAATACTCTATGTTAATTTTTTCTATGCTTGGTGTAATTTATATATATTTCTAAGGAAAACCTAATTTCTTAGGTTTTCCATCATTATCTTAAATCACCTATTCTTTGGTATTTACATCGAATATTGTAGCAATATAAGGAGATATGGAATGAATATTTTCATGTTTATCTAATTTCCTTTTTAATCTAATATACATAACGAACATAACAAACTAAAATAAATTGTGATCTCATGAGATATATGGAATGAATATTTTCATATTTATCTAATTTCCTTTTTAATTTAATTACCTAGGTCGGTTGGGGTGGCGTGCACTGGACCATAGGTGTAACGCAAAAAAAAGGAAAAAACCAACGGGGGGTTAGTCCTCGAGTGATTTTGGGGAGTTGAGTGTATTTTAAATCTTGGGGATTTTGGAGATTTTGAGAGAGTGTAAGGAGTTTGAGAGAGTTTTGTTTTTGAGTTCAGGGAGTTTGGGGGAGTGTGGGGAGTTTGAAAGAGTTTGTTAGAGGGAGTTTGAGGGAGTTTGGGAGAGTTCACTCCTAACTCATTCTCTTTTAAGGAACAATAAACCCTCATTTGCAAATAAAAATGATCTTTAATGAAAAGAAAAAATAAATAGAAATGATCCCATCTCCGTATCAATAGTATGTTATTGTTGTGCAACGAGATAATTTTTTTTTCCCTTCATTTTAACGGTCTCCATACAATTCTAACTCCCTTTGTTCACGAACATTTTTCCACATATCATCCGCTATACTCTTTCTCCATGCATTAGCTTCTTGACGTTGTTGTTCTTGAGTTTGTTGTGTCAAAACTTCGTCGTCATTTACAAGCGTTGATGGATGGCTATCTTCCTCTTCCTCATTGGAAACTCATCCGAACGGCATTCTTTTCGCAAGAAGTTGTGTAAGCCTGCACAAGCTGTCACTATCTCCGCTTGCACTTGATACGGAAATGGAGGTTGAGACTTAAAGATCAAGAAACGAGACTTCAAAACACCAAACAATCTTTCAACTACATTCCTCAAAGAAGCATGACGCAGTCAAATAATTCTTGACCTTTTTCGCATGATTACCCGTACCAGAAAATTCTTTCAAATGATAACGTTGGCCACGAAATGGTGTTACAAAATATCGTCGGTTTGCAAACCCACCATCACCCAAGTAATATTTACCTAAATAAAAACAAAAAGAAAACTTGGTCAAGTAAAACCCAATTATAACTAAACCAAAAAATCAAAACTTCACATTAGAAACTATATGCATCTGTTAGTAATATCATTGCAAGTACTACTACTGCAATGTATCTGGATGCTCTTGTTGAGCAACTATATGCTCAAAACCTATTTTCAGCTCATAGAAACTCACTTGTAAGTTATTCCGAGCAATTCAAGATTACCAATCTAATACAAGTTTGGTTATATCTTGTCTTGGGTTGAATAGATTGTTCAATGCGGGGATAGCTTGCATCCACGAAGACGCAACATTCTAAAAAGTACCCACTATACGGCCCTACAAAAACAAAAAAGTTTATATTTTCCATGACCGGATGATCATAAGCTAAATGAAGCTCATCATGGTAATCTTTTTACAAAAGTTGCCAAGAAGAACAGGAAGTTCAATCAAACAACCTATAATATTGGACTAAGGTTATTTCCTTTAGTTTACAAGTTTGGACTTTAATGATTTCCAACTCATACTAGATACTTGTGCGAGGTGTAACCATTGTTAGTATGCACACCTCATTTCCCTTTAAGTGGTGGCCTAACCATTTGGCTTGCTAGATACATGTGAATGCTGTTACGTATAGATAATTCTAATTATTGTAGTTAAAATAGTTAACTTGATGATACTTGACAAGTGATCTTTGGACATGGGTCCATGTAAACCGATATTTCCTAGTATTTAATTTGTTGATGTCTCATGGTTCAAACGGAGGTAGTGCGATACATAATTTTGTATCCACTTAATATGAACTTAAGTGCCGAATGGGGTTCGGACAAAATGATTCTACTAGATTCCTAAATTGGTTTTGTAGTTGTGTGGAATTATGTGTACAATTTTGGACACGCATATAATTAAATGTGTTTTGAGTATAGATAATACCGGTATTATTAGGCGGGTATATAGTCACGCTTTGAAGGAAAGGCATGTGCATGGTTGTCGACACGGTGAGCAATTTGTTGGCTTGTGGCAATGCTATTCGGCATATATATATAAAGAACCAACAATTGTATGAATTCTTTGTATCCATTGTGTTTAGTGCGAGCAGAATTAAATGGGAACTTGATCCTGGAAGGTGAATGTTGTATGATTTTGTTCTTCTATATACCAGTGGATGGTGCAGCCACTTGTTGGGGTGGATGAGCTAGTAATATAGATTTCTTAAGTCTTGGACTGCAATATAAAATTGTGTCTTCCTCTTCTAAACCTGACGTTGCTAATGTACAATATCCTAAAGAGGCAGCTCAGAGTTGGGAGCTAATTAGTTCAGAGTTGGATAAGCATAAAAAGCATGTGACCTCTAGTTCTGTAGTTCTTAAACCATAACTTCCGGTAAGCTACTAGCCTGCTACGAAAGGTTTGACCATAAATAAACAACATGTTAATCTGCTAGCTTTGAAATCGCCCCGACTTGATTAACTAAAAACAAATTGAGATGAATATCGAAACAAAAAAAGAGTTAACAGAACATGGTGAGACCCTAAACAATAAAAATAGGGTTTTTATTTTTAAAACTAATATCAAAACAATCAAAATAGTAACAATCAAACAAAACAATCGGAGATTAGAAAAGAAAAAAATAGATGAAAAAAGCATACCTGAAGCTGAAGCGTTTCCTCCTCCTCCTAATATTTTTCTCTGACCAAACTCCCTCCCAAATCTCTACTCCTATGAGAGATTTGTGCACAGGCAAAAAATGCACTATCAACTCTCCAGAACTCCCCAAAACAATCATGTTAATGCACGAAATTGAACATTTCAACATAGAAAAAAATCCAAACACCAAAACAAAAACAAAAAAAAATACAAGGAAAAACAAAAAAAGCAACATAAATAACCCAAGGAATAAATTGTACATTTCAGCATAGAAAAGAATCCAAATACCAAAAAAAAAAAAACACAACTGCAAGAAAAAAAAAGCTACATAGATAAGCCTAGGAATGTGTTAGTGGCATGGACATCATGAGTACATGTTTCCGATTGTCCACCAAAATTCTTCAACGAGACAGCGCTCCTCATGTGAGGAATAATTGCAACCCTTGTTTCCCACGGTAGTGCCCCCAAATTTCCGTCCAAGTTCTGGTGAGTGTATTGTAACGCAATAAACGCCTATTCTGCCAAAATAAGAGTTCCTTGTTATTTATAAAGGCTATCGGGTTATGACTCGGCCATTCATCCTCTTTAAAGAAAATGCTTATCTCATAATTCCAATTCCATTCCCGCCTGTGTGCCCATGTATGAATATTTTCTTTGGAAATGGGAGCCCAAAAATCTATTTGGGGCCGATCAATTCCCTCATGGATGTAGTAAAATAAAATGCGAACTCGAACATGACCATCCCAAGTGATGGGTAAGTATTTATCCAAAATTCACTCCCAGGAATATGATGCGGAGGTGGAAAATGTTGATGGAACGTCTCGGTGTCCAAATTGAAAGATATTATGCCAATATCTTGCTGACAACAATCTATCCAAAAAATACAACCATGTGCGTACACACCTGAACTCCGAAAAGTATAAGGAATCTCCAATGCTATGTTCCTCCATCCCCTCTTGTCTCCTAAAGTGTGTATTTGGACTTTACCTTCCATGTGAATTCGAACTACCTTGTACTCATTGGTACGTTGATGAGTATCCGAAAACCCCCAATTACGTTGTATCGTGGATACCACGAAAGTACTTGATCCGGTGCAATTGGGCTGCATAGTTGTGGCAGATGGAGGTGGTCACCAGTTTATGGATTCATAATATATACAAGATCTTGTATGCCGTGGTGTGAAACATAAAAACAAACCAGACCATTGAAAGATCCAACTATTGGGTGCAACATAGTCCAATCATCATGAGTTCCATCATTCGGGGCATCATGATTGTTGGCTGTTACGATCGGGCTGAAATCTTCCTCTCTATAAAAGAGTTGGGTAACTTTATCTTTCCCCATTCTTGGTGTGACACCAAAAAGGAATCCAATTCTTTTGTCCCCAAGGATAGTATTCCATTCTTTGCATACACGTTTGCTTGCTAAAACGATTTCTGTAGTTTGGAGGGCTCAAGTATCTCGGTAGTTAATTCCGGCAACATATCCATCACTATTATACTGATAAAAGATTATCAAAAAAAAAAAAAAAAATTTACAAGATTTTAGGATTTTCTTATTGTGAATGCTACAAGCAAATACGAGTATAAAGCTTATATATATATAGACATCCAATATACCCGTTGGCGAATGGTCGCGATCGGCCTATGACGTTTTTGGATCCTCTCGTCAATTTCATATCAACAATCCCTCTTAATACTCTATGTTAGTTTTTTTCTATGCTTGGTGTAATTGAAAACTCTAATTTTTTAGGTTTTCCATCATTATCTTAAATCACGATTCTTTGGTATTTACACCGAATATTTCAATTTCCATATTACTAAAAATGAGATATTGTAGCAAGATAATGAGATATGGAATGAATATTTTCATGTTTATCTAATTTCCTTTTTAATCTAATATATACATTCCAAACATAACAAACTAAAATAAATCATGATCTCTTAGGAAATACCCAAATAATTTTTCTACTTTTCGACTGATTACCTAGGTGGGTTGGGGTGGCCCGGACGGCTGGACCATAGGTGTAACGCAAAAAACGGAAAAAAACCAAAGGTTGGATAGTTAAACAATGACCCAAACTAAATTGTACATTTCAACATAGAAAATAATCCAAACACAAAAAAAAAAAAACACAACTACAAGAGAAAAAAAGCTACATACCCAAGGAATAAATTGTACATAAAAAAAAATACACAAAAAAAAAAAAAGTATGTAATTTTTTATTAATTAAAAAAAAAAAAAAAAAAACAACTACAAGAAAAAAAAATCTACATAGATAACCCAAGGAATGTGTTAATGGCATGGACATCATGAGTACATGTTTCTGATTGTCCACCAAAATTCTTCAACGAGACAGCGCTCCTCATATGAGGAATAATTGCAACCTTGCTTGTTTCCCACAGTCGTGTCCCCCAAATTTCCGTCCAAGTTCTGGTGAGTGCATTGTAACGCAATAAACACCCATTCTCGCCACAATAGGAGGTCCTTGTTTTTTCCAAAAGCTATCGGGTAATAGGTCGTCCACCTTTCATCCTCATCCTTTTCCAAGAAAATGCTTATCTTATGATTCCAATTCCATTCCCTCGCAGTGTGCCCATGTATGAATATTTTTTTTGGAAATGGGTGCCCGTAAATCTATCCGGGCTGATTAATCCCCTCATCACAGCCTCATGGATGTAGTAAAATAAAAGGCGAACTCCGAACATAACCATCCCAACTGAAGGGAATTCACTCCTAAGAATATGAGGCGGGGGTCGCGAATGTTGGTGAAATGTCTCAGTGTCCAAATTGAAAGAAACTATGCCATTATCCCACTGACAACAATCCTTCCAAAAATACAACCATGTGCGTACACACACCGAACTCCGAAAAAATATAAGGAATCTCCCATGCTATGTTCATCCATCCCTTCTTGTCTCCTAGAGTGTGTATTTGAACTTTACCATCCATGTGAATTCGAACTACCTTTACTCATCGGACGTTGATGAAAGATCCGAAACCCCCAATTACAGGATACCAAGAAAGTACTTGATCTCGCAATAATTGGGATGCATAGTTGTGGAAAATGTAGGTGCTCACCAGTTTCTCGGATTCATAACATATACAGGATCTTGTATGCCGTGGTGTGAAGCATAAAAATGACCAGATCAAAGGCAATATCCAACTATTGGGTGCAACTTAGTCAAATCTTCATGGGTTCCATCATTCAAGGCGTCGTGATTGTTGGTCGTTACGATCGGGTTGAAATTTTCCTCTCTATAAAAGAGTTGAGTAACTTCTTTCCCTATTCTTGGTGTGACACCAAAAAGGAGTTCAATTCTTTTGTCCCCGAGGATAGTATTCCACTCTTTGGAAACACATTTTCTTGCTAAAATGCTTTATGCAGCTTTGGAGGTGCCAGTAGTATCTCGGTAGTTAATTCCGGCAACATATCCATCACTATTATACTGATGAAAGATTATCAAAAAAAAATAAAAAATTAAAGCATTTAAGATTTTCTTAATATTGTAGAATACTACAAGCAGATATGAGTAATGCTTATATAGACATCCAATACACTTGTTGGCGAATGGTTACGTCCTTGATGAGCAGACATTATTTGAAAGGTCGCGCCTTTAATGAGCATGCAGACAAGTAACTAAGGGTGCACACGGTACGGTTCGGCTCGGTTCTTGCCGAGGCCGAGTACCTGTACCTCCCTAACCTCGGTTCCAAAATTTTGGACCGGTACCTATACCCTGTACCTCGGTCCGGTACCATCTCGGTACACGTGCGGTACTGTGCACGGCCCGTACTAGCCTCGGTTCCACCAAAAAATATCCTTTAAAGTATCACTTAACTTGAAATAGACATAAAAGATACAAAGACAGAGAAGGGAAAGCCTTTAAAGTTCCTGAACTCAAAGTCCTGAAAGTTGAAAGCTAAGGATTCAAAGAATATTCAACTAAACAACAATCAACATGATGTAGGGTTACTTCTTTTTCTTTCTTTGAAGATCAGAGATCGTCAAAGCATTACTTGTACTTCAGAGAACTCAATATTTACGATTCTACTTGTCTTCTTCTGTGATTTATGCACTGCTATCTATCTATCGGGATGTAATGACACACTGAAGAAAAATGTACACTGAAATCTGTTTCAATCTTTTTTATAGAGATTCACTAAAAAAACACACCCAAAAACCCTAGTTGACGAACATATTATAATGATTCCATTTCTATTATGATCGATTGATACTGTTAGGATTGGAGTAATATCATCCAGTTTTGTCCATTTATTTGATTTTGCTATTGGTATACAATCGGGCATACAGGGCACGAGGCAGCTTGCTTAAAGACGTTATCGACAAAGAAGACGTCGGAACAAGAGAGTGCAAGCTGCTTGCAACGCTAACCCGGTTGTTTCGATCATAATTTCAGTTCTCTGTACTTTCGTTAGTAGTAACACAGGAAGAGAGAAGACGGAAAAAAAAAAATTAAAAAAAAAAAAATAAACCCTAGCCAAGTTTTTCTATATATACCACCCCTAAATCTAATGGCTATCATGAGTCTACTTTCCCTAAATCCAATGGTTATAATTCTCCGGTTCATTCGGTCCGGGACGGTACGGGACTAGGGCAGGACCGTGTACCTGTACCTGCTTAGCCTCGGTTCCTATTTTTTGGACCGGTACCTGTACCCCCTTCCTCGGTTCGGTACAAAAACAGGTACGGTTCCACCGGTTCCGGGACGGTCCTTCGGTTCGGCTCGGTTCCTGTGCACCCTTACAAGTAACGCATATTTGCATGCTTTATCTTTGAAAGGTCGCGTCCTTTAATGAGCAAGCAAGTAAAGCATATTTGCCCGTTTTATCTCATAAGCGGTTATAGCTTAAACCTATAACTGAATTTTTATTTAAAAGCAAACAAAATCTAAAGGATAACCATTACGTCATGAAGTAGTTATCCAATGAGACATTGGAGAGTTCCTATATTTTAGGCCACATAGGATTTTTGTGTTTTAAGAAAAAAACTTCTCCAATCGAAATTTCAAAGATAAATGTCTCCAAATAACCCGGAAAAAGAGAGTGGTTCCAAACCATCAAAAGGCAAGACCCATAAAAAGAGAGTGGCATCTCAAATTCTCACTTCTTTTTACATTTTCTTTTCCCTCTCGGATTTTATTATAATGAACACATAAAAGTCTCCCTATAGATTCGAAAAATTTATAACCATAAATACAACTGGAATACAGAAATGCCTCCCTATATACCAAATTGACCACCATAAAAGAAAACCCCCCTCTAAATTCGTCGTGAGTGTGTACGTCCACTTTACCGTCCACTTGAATTAGAACTACTTTGTATTCACCGGTATGTTCACAATAGCCGAAACCCCCTACGACGAATCGTGGATCCCAACTAATTTGTGGCGTTGGAAAATGGAGAGAGATACTTCAGATACCTACAGATTTGGCAAGAGTGTAGCCAAGGCATGCACATTAGTGAAGAGTACATGATTATGATCTACTGTAAGATAAAGCATATACTCCATGTACTCGATCAACATGGTTGTGTTTACGCAATTTTTTCGTGCTATTTTTCCGTATTTAGATAAATCATACTATATACTAAAATCAATGTGGTGTTGTACGCGTATATGAGAATATATTTATCAATATGGAAACGGTTATATTTTGTTTATTTGGGAGTGATATGCGGAATACAACTAAATTAGGTAATTGGAGATAATGCTCCTAACCTAAAAAAAATTAGGGTTTTTCTAATACATATATATATATATATATATATATATATATATATTAGAGGTCGTACAAACCACACTAGCATAAAAGATAGATTGATATATTAGACGAAGAAAATGAGTTCCAATAAGAACAATACCGAGAGCATTAAAACAATTCCAAGGATAGTAATGGCTGTCCCTAGAAAGCTAAGGATCACCATAACTATTGATGGCGTGTGTAAGGTTCCTGGCATGCCCCTGTTAGCTGAAGTTCAAGCTCATGTTGACAATCTTACTCTTCCTGCTTCTTCTTCTGTTGAAATGGATAGTGTCCATGCTCCCATTCCTTCGAATGAGCCTATTGGTGAAACTGTGTCTGGCACACCAGAAATACCCAGGGAGACACCTCTAGAAGAAAAGGTACTTGAAGTTCCAACACAGCCTGCTAACGCTGCAACACGAGTACCAGATGCGATGGTTTTAGTTGAGCAGATTATCAAAGAAACTTTCGAATAATGTGGTTTTTGTTTTTTAATACTGAGGATGTTGGTATTATTTTGCTTCGTTTAGTTTTAGAATGAATAATATAAAAATATTGGTTCTTTAATATATGCTCGTGTTCAAATTCTTTGCTTGATATTTGTTTGTTAATCAATCAATTTTAATTATCTTAACTCGTCGAGTCAACTCGTTTTCCATAATATACCTTATATAAACATAATCCCTTATGACAGGTTATCGATTTTTAATTATAATTTAGGCACCACCAAAATGGAAGAAATATAGCATTAATTTATGGAAAGACTGGACCACAAGGGATCTTGCCACCAATGCCAAATTTGGGTCAAGCCAACCCAATGTGACAGACATTTTAGAAACAAAAAATAATCTTCTCTATATTATTTGGCAAAACAGAAGAAGAGGAGTACTGAAGAGATCTATCTTTTCGTTTGCATGTACCCAGCAAGGCCGCACAAGATACTCATTATGACTACTGTCAAATGCCCATTTATTTCAGGACCGGAATAAATGACTACCTAGATCTTCTTCTTTTGCATGCGCACAAAAAATAAGGGACTCATTGTGATTGCGTATATTAGTGGAAGTGAAATATGAGAAACTGAGGTGTAATGATGACTGACAAAATCTACTTAGGTAGTCAAAGGTGTGAGAAGCATATAGTTAGGTTGTTTTCTTTCTCTCGCTTTATATCTTGTTACCAAAAAAGTAAATTTAAAAAATATAAGTGAGAGAAGGCTATACCAACTTTTTATTGTTTTTGATAAGACCAAAAGTTATCAGATCTTGTGGGGTATACAATCGACTCATACTTTTCTTTTAGTCACACATAATAATAAGTCCTAAAGTACAACTACCATATGAATGTACCTTTAAATCCAAAAATCAATCATAGGAATGTTCCATATATATACTCCTAGTATTTAGTGATGCTTGGTATTTAGGACAGGTCCCACTACAATATTCTACACAAATTGTTAAAGTAGAAATGATCAAATATCAAAAAATACCACCGCAAATCAAGTATTTATTATTGTACTAGCTAATTCCTTTGTTACTTTGGTACCTTGGATATAGTAATATCTTTTCTTTACTCCTTCGAGTCAACTACATTGCACTATTTTACTCCCAATTCACATATTCTTAAAAGCAAAATAATAAATGATTAACATATTCCTTGGAGTACTAGCTAGTGCCTTGGAAGATCATAAATGCTTTTTGGTGCAATTTTTTTGATTAAAATCCCAATTCATATTCTTAGAAGCAATTCTAGCTAGCTCTTACAATTAAATTTGTATTAAAAGAACCGAGATCGTATTTATTTTTTAAAATCGGCCGACAATATAGGATTTATCATGTTTGTGCCTTTAATCGAAACATGAAACATGATATATCAATGATACATATGAATATCCAATGATATCGCATTATTGGTCATTGAAAAGATGATGACCGATCATCCGATAATATTGGCAAGGATGTTTGGGGATGTTAGGTTATCAGGTGAAACTAGTTTATTTGATTGGTTGGCATTATGAATTCATGGGGTTGAACGACTATGATTGGCTTTGAAAGACTCGATGTCACTCTTGGAGGAGCTTCTAAACCAATTATTATTTATTTCGATGTCACAATCTTAGCAAGAATTTTTCGTCCAAATCTAAGTTTCCGCATGATGGTGGAGTATTTCCACCGAGACAAATTGCTTAATGGTAATTTTCCATTTTAACCAACCGATGTCACTCTTGGACGAAACCCTAAGCTTGTTAACCAATTTATATTTCGATGTCATGATTCTTAGCAAGTATTATCGTCCAAATCTAAGTTTACAGGGTCCTGAGAGAGCATTGAGGCGGAGTATCTCCACCAAGATAAATTAGGATTTATCATGTTTGTGCCTTTAATTGAGATTGTGAAGGTGTTGGTTTGCTTATGAAACATGATAGTGTTTGAATACGGTTTTTGTATTAACACTTGATTTCTCGCCTCAACTTGTGTTGTTCTCGTTATTCCTCGTTTGAAATACATACCTATTTATACAAGAATATCCAATGATATCGCATTATTGGTTCATCTCTAACCGCCCATGACTTCCTAACACGTTTTGTGACCGATCATCCGACATGATTGATAATATTGGCAAGGATGTTTGGGGATGTTAGGTTATTGACTCCCGACCAGGGTTGTATAACCAAGTGAAACTAGTTTATTTGATTGGTTGGCATTATGAATTCGACGCCATTCAATTTGACCGTCAAATAGGGAGTGGTCGAGATTGATTTTGCGAGCAAGAGTTTGATATGATTGGCTTCACGCCCATGTCACCGCCCCATGAAAACGTGAAAGACTCGAGATGTCACTCTTGGAGTGGAGCTTCTGATTGGGCTGTGCGTGAAACCAATTATTATTTATTTCGGAGAAGATGGACGCGCGTGATGTCACAATCTTATGGCAAGAATTTTTCGTCCAAATCTAAGTTTAGGGCCAATGGTCGTATTTCCATACCGCTTGGGGGTGATGGAATGATCGTGTGGGACAAATTGCTTAATGGTAATTTTCCATTTTTACCGAGATGTCACTCTTGGACTAGTATAACACACCGAGAGGGAGCTTGTTAACCAATTTATATTTCGATGTAGTGTTTGAGGTTCGTGGTTACTCTATAAGAGATCTTAGCAAGGCTCAATTATTATCGCTTTATCTTTTCCAAATCTAAGTTTCAACAAATGGTAATTTTCCATTTTTACCGATATCACTCTTGGACGAGCTTCTAAACCAATTTATCTCCACCAAGATAAATTGATTGATGGTAATTTTCCATTTTTACCGATGTCACTCTTGGACGAGCTTCTAAACCAATTTTTATTTATTTCCATGTCATGATCTTAGCAAGAATTTTTCGTCCAAATCTAAGTTTCCGGGGAGTATTTCCACCGAGACAAATTGCTTAATGGTAATTTTCCATTTTTACCGATGTCACTCTTGGACGAGATTGTTAACCAATTTATATTTCGATGTCATGATCTTAGCAAGTATTATTGTCCAAATCTAAGTTTACGCGGAGTATCTCCACCAAGATAAATTGATTGATGGTAATTTTCCATTTTTACCGATGTCACTCTTGGACGAGCTTCTAAACCAATTATTATTTATTTCCATGTCATAATCTTAGCAAGAATTTTTCGTCCAAATCTAAGTTTCCGGGGAGTATTTCCACCGAGACAAATTGCTTAATGGTAATTTTCCATTTTTTCCGATGTCACTCTTGGAGGAGCTTGTTAACCAATTTATATTTTGATGTCACGATCTTAGCAAGTATTATCGTCCATATCTAAGTTTACGCGGAGTATCTCCACCAAGATAAATTGATTGATGGTAATTTTCTATTTTTACCGATGTCACTCTTGGACGAGCTTCTAAACCAATTTTTATTTATTTCCATGTCATGATCTTAGCAAGAATTTTTCGTCCAAATCTAAGTTTCCGGGAGTATTTCCACCGAGACAAATTGCTTAATGGTAATTTTCCATTTTTACCGATGTCACTCTTGGACGAGCTTGTTAACCAATTTATATTTCGATGTCATGATTCTTAGCAAGTATTATCGTCCAAATCTAAGTTTACGCGGAGTATATCCACCAAGATAAATTGATTGATGGTAAGTTTCCATTTTTACCGATGTCACTCTTGGACGAGCTTCTAAACCAATTTTTATTTATTTCCATGTCATGATCTTAGCAAGAATTTTTCGTCCAAATCTAAGTTTCCGGGGAGTATTTCCACCGAGACAAATTGCTTAATGGTAATTTTCCATTTTTACCGATGTCACTCTTGGACGAGCTTGTTAACCAATTTATATTTCGATGTCATGATTCTTAGCAAGTATTTATCGTCCAAATCTAAATTTACGGGGAGTATCTCCACCTAGATAAATTCCTTGATTTTAATTTCCATCCAATATTTTTATTTTTATATTACTTTTTATTTATTTTCCAAAGCCGCATACTTGTTCACTAGCCAAGTTTGCACGTGGCTAAGCTAGAGGTAAAGTGAAAACGTGTGTCACGGTAAGGAATGAAAACTGGACAGTACCGCTTTTTCGTTTCCAAGTCTCTCTCTAAACTAGGTTTTCAGTATCAAAAACTAAAAGTTTTAGTATCAAACCAGACAAAATGACTGCTCTTCTAGTAACTTCCTTCCGATTTCTTCTTCTTGATGGAGACAAAGAGATTGTTGGTTATTTTGGTTGCGAGGTTGTTCCTTGTTTTGGAGATGTTGATGATTATGATGTCTTTGTTGACGTGAAGAAGAGGAGGACGATGAAGAAGAGGAAGACGATGAAGAGGATGATGAGTATGATTTTGAGGATGATGATGATGATGATGAGGATGAGGATGATGATTTAGATGATCCAGAACACTTATTTTGGTTTGGGCCAACGCTTGAGGATGAAGATGAAGACGATGATGTTGATGATGATGATTGGCCATACAAAGATGTGGTTACCATTGTCGACATCAGCAGTGAAGAAGAAGGGGATTATAACTGATCTAGTCCTCTGTTTTCATGGTTCTGCTATGCAAGAATGGTATTCAATCACATCTTGATCCATCATCTTTTGTTTAGTTAAATATCTTTTTAGTTTTTGTGTTATTAGTGTAAATTTTTTTTTTTTTTTTTTTTTTTGATGTTTAATTAGTCTGTTTGTAAAGCTGCTTGGAAGTATAGTTTTTGTGAATGTTTAATATTTACGGATGCAATATTTTCTTTAGATTCCAAGTGCATGTGTTGTTTAATTTCTGTCCATTGTTCATCTGTTGGAGTATCAATCTTTTGACAAAACATAATGAACGAGTAATGTGTTTAAGGGGACTTGGTGTAGAGATTTGGATGTTAGGGTTAACCATGATTTTGTTGTCGCTTTGCTGTTAAAGTGATAGGATCATGAATATGATAGGGACTGTATATTGAGTCTTGTATCAGAGTTGAAAAAAATAGCCAAATTTTTCATAAATTGCAATGCCAAATCTGACAAACTTTACCAAAAAAAAAATTAGAATTGAGAGCACAATTGAACAATAGGCCTAGGACTGCTACATAATTGTGCTTACACATTAATAAAATTAGCATACTAAAAATAATGTAAAAAAACTTGAATTTAGTCAATGCCGAGTGCTCAGCCATAAATTTGTTTGTCTTGGTGGCTTCCCATGTTCTTATTCATTGTAATCATTATCCAAATGTTCACCGTAGCTTTTCTCAAATGCATCCCAAGAAGCAAAACCCTTAGGAGGAGGATCATTTTCAACATGGATCATTTTCTTATTATGAACTAATTCTCATTCTTCATCGACAAAATCTTCTAGTATATCACCAATGCTTTCCACAAAGTCATCCCATGAAGCAAAGCCCTTCGGAGGAGGAGGATCATTATTAATAAGACCATTGGCAGGAACAACACATTTCTCATTAGAACTCATCCTCTCAATTCCTTCTTTCTTTTACTTACGAACGAGGTATCTAATTTCTTATTTCTAGGATCCAAATCTAGCTAAATATTGTGTTGTTTTTTTCTTTCCCTATACATATCTAGTATGCAAATCTAAATATAGTGGGTGGGTTATGTTTAACATGAATATAACAAACGAAAATCAAGGTGATATATGGAAAGTGGGATTTTACGGATTTTGTAGACCGAGCGAGAAAAATATTGCATTTAGGATTGTAGGATTAGACTACTGATTGTCAGTTCTAATTAGACGCCTATAATCTTGCCGTAACCCTAAAGATATCTCTAAATATCCTGACACGTTAAGCATTCATGTCAATGAGATAGATAGTACACTTGTTAAAATTAAAATTTTACATTCCTTGTTTAACAAAATACTCCTTCCTTATTGAATTTCAGACGCAACTTTTCCTACTACATTATTACTACAATCATAATTGATTTTTTGCAAAATTCATAGACACCAACACTTGTTGATCATGCACGGTTTACCAGGGTTTACGCGTTTTTCATAGAGCCAACACCTGTTGACAGGCATTATGTGACGCTAGTGTATTGCAATATCTTGAACTGCATCATGGTTTGGCTCATGTCTCATGCCATATCTCAAGTCCCTCACCAACAATTAAAATAAACAAATGGTCAAACATAAGGTCAAACAAAATAGGTCAATAAGCAAAACAAAATCAGCACACTTGTGTATATTTATTGAGTGGTACAATTTATTATTATGGTGATTATGAAGTATGAACATCTCTATGTTTCAGATTTTAGGTTTATTTTTATGTTGATGTGAATTGTACCCTGATTTGAGAATCTTTTGGTGATTATGAACATCTCAATTGCATGCTTTATGAACATCTCAGATTGTAGATTCAGACTGTAGGTGATTTAGGATTATGAACATCTTTTGGTGATTATGAACATCTCAGATTGTAGATTCAGACTAGGTGTGTATATGCCTCTCCATCAAGTGAATTAGACTGGATAGAGAATAATGCTTATTTTGTTTCAACATACCACGGTTGAAATCACAAAGAGAAACCGAAAAAAGACAATTGCAATTTCATTAACCACATTTACAAACACCATCACCATTACAGATCAGACCACTAATTACTAAGTAGTTCCATTTACAATCAAACCATAAGCAAAAGAACTAGACACACTACCAATTCCAGTTCGACTTACACCTGCACAACCAACTCCGATGCCGTCCGATAAGCAAAATTCCCATAACCTCCATAACAAGTACCAGCAAAATACCTACCACTACTACTACCGAGTTTGATCTTTGTCAACACCAAAACAACACCTTTACAAGATCAAACCTTGTGCCGAAATAAAACCCCAAAAAAAAAAAAACACTTACCATGCATTAGAAGATGTATCATGTATTAAGAAGACTAGACCTCTCCTTCGGTTCAAAAAGCACCAAAGAACTACAAGCATTAGGAAAATCTTTGTGAATTTTCACGAAGACGATCTGAAGACTTCAAGGAATGCAATCCTCCTAAGTCTTCCTCAAAAGATTTTCCAAATGCTCTTTAGATGATCACCACTGATCATCGTCATCGTCGGTGTTAAAGCCCTCTTCTTCATAGGAGAAGTCTACGCCGCTATCAATGCTGGTAGAAGCTGCAGGACCATAACCTCCATCCTCATCATCTTCATCATCTTCACAATCTTCTGATCCTTCATTTTCTTCTTGTTGAACCTCTGCTGCAATAGGATTTCCATCTACATCCATCCCTGGTATCTCCTCTCATCCGAATCCACGTTCGGGGTTCGGACATAAGTACGAGCAAATATCCGGGTTGAGCTTTCTTTGCCAAATAGAGTAGATACATTTTCGCATCATCTCTCTCCCCGCCTTTGTCTCTCTCTAGCCTCTTTTCCGGATCATTAGATCCCTCATCGCTCGCTATCATCCTCATCAAGTTTTTCTGCTTCTCCACCTTCCTCATCACTTTCACTTTTGGTGGCACTTCTTGTCTTAATCCAACGACGTTCATATCTCTCTAGCCTTTCTCTCTTCTTCCTTGCACATCTTGTCTCATATTTTATGATCCAAAACTGGTACTCTTCTTCGTTCTCAATCCTTTGCCTATCAAATTCTTCATGTCTCCTATTTTCTTCTTCCCGAATCCTCTTATTTGGAATTTCTTGTTCTAAATAAGAAATCAATCTCTCAGCCTCTTCACTTGTTAATGCATGAGTTGCTTGTTTTGCATTTTCTAATGCCGGTGATTAATTTTCAACAACATCAAAGTTGGTTTGGTTCAACCATCTCTTAATCTTCTTCTCTCTGCAAATTTTCTTTATTTTTTTGTTTTGATTAAGTAATTGCATATCAGTTTCTTATCCTTTTGTAGAGTGGTTAGATTAACCATAAATGTCCATTTATGGCGCATGGTTAAACTTCTTGTCCCTTGGCAGACCACGCCTCATCAGTGTCAAGAGTCAAGACACAATTTTTCAAAACACATCATTATTAGCCGTCTCATCTCTTAATTGCCCCTTCAAAAAAAATCTCTTAATTGCACACAGCGTTATCTTTAAGAGTAAAACCAAAGGTTTCCTAATTTGAAGGCCATAACTGTAGCATTATGGTTCACCAGGGTTCACAAGTTTGGCTCATGTATCATGCCATATCTCAAGTACCTGACCTATGGGTGGGACTTGGGTTGGTTGGGCGGGTTAGAAGGCTTACTCTAAATAGATAATAATGGCTCATGATTCATGAGATAAATATAATATATATTTTCATTATTAGATTTGAAGATAATATCTAAAATTACTCTAAATAGATAATAATGTCAATTATAAAAATAGTTTTATATAACTATATCATTGTTCTTAGGGTTGGGTGGGTTGCTTGGGCTAGAAACATTTGTGCCGATGCTTGCCCAAATTTAACTCGAGTTTATAAAATTTATGATCAAGCTTGCCCAAAGTTTTGAAATACATTGCCCATGTTCTCCTAACGATCGGGTTGGGCATGGGTTGGGTGGGTTAACCCAACCCCTAGTTAGTAATTCTCCGAATCATTCCTGAATGATTTGCGAACGTATATGAACTGACCGAATCCGAATGATACTTCCGAACTATTTGAACTCCAAACCTAGTTCCCGGATTATATGGACCTCACGAATGATTCGTGAACGTATCTGAACTGACGGTATCCGAATGATATTTCCGAACTAGAACTCCCATAGGTAACTCTCTCACCAGAGTTCTGTTGATTGGTTTTTGTTTGATTTTGTATATACTTTATATTTAAATACAATTATTGGTAGTTGTTTAACCAGTGTTTTATGTGTTGATTTTTGTGTAAAAGTCTATAAGTTTTATAATACATTTATGCGATTAAATTGTTTATTTCATGTTAAATAATCATGCTAAAATGTTTTTTTCCATCTTATAAATCATATACAAATCAAATTAGTCTCGTAATAAGGTCATCATACTTATCAATTTATCATATATGTTAGCCGAATTTTAAGTGCCGAACTCACATTTATAAAATGAATATGCACGTACGTATGCCGTTCCGAACTACTGTCCGAACAACGAACCGTTGACCGGATTTTTGATAGAATCCGATCTATCCAAATCCGTATAATTCCCGTACGTATGTCGTCCCGAACTACTACATGTACCCTTATCTGTATAATTCCCAAAAAATGGTCAAACATAATAGGTCCATGCACAATCTCCCTTATAAAACATATAGTTTGGACAACTTAGGCAAGTTAAAGAGCGGCCAGGATTCATTCTTGGGAAAGCTAAATCTACGGCTGTAAGATTAACTTTCAATAATAAATGTCTATTAATATTTCATAATAAATGTTTGTTTAATTAATCAAATAAATACACTTTCATTAATAAAGTACATAATAAATTTATTTTATGCTAAATCAGTTGACACTAATGGTGGCTGTGATGGTGGGAGGGGGTGGTGGATCAGCGGTGGGTGTTAGTGAGAATGGTGGAGTGATGACGTTAATGATGGTGGTGGTGGAAGAAGTAGTGGTAGTGGGATGAGAAAGGTGTCCTAAGATAGATAAATTAATTAGTTACCCTTGGTTTATTCTTTTTATTTGATATAGTATTAGTTTTTAAATTTGTTTTTATTTAATTTTTTAAAATTAAAATAAATATTATAGACCAGATTTTTATCGGGTCGGGACAGGAAAAACGATGAACGGTTGAGGACTATAAAGAAACCAAGCTCTGAATGTCAGATACCAAACCATAACGCTCTGGATTCATTCTTGGGAAAGCTAAATCTACGGCCGAACGATGATTAGTTTACTTAACTTTCAATAAAAAATGTTTTATTGATATTTCATAATATTTTTTTAGCTAATCAAATAAATATATTTCATTAATACAATACATAATAAACTTATTTTATATTAAATCAATTAACATGTAACATTATTATGGAAGTTGTGGTTGATTTTTTTAATTTGAAAATAAGATGGTTATTAACACAAAAGAAATAATTGTACAGGCTGACCATAATTTTTTTCCGAAAAATAACCCGAGAAAAACCCAGCGATGATAGGGATAGTAAAGGTTATCAGTTGATCCCACAGTTGTTTCACCCGGTGATTTTTTCGAGACAAATTTTCGGTCAACCTAGAAATTCTCTGAAAAAAACATAACAATTAAAAAATATGGGGAAAAATTGTCACTTTATATAGAGCCAACAAAAGAATGACAAGGGTTTTAAATTGACATAATTTTTTTACTTACTATGGAGGCCGTGCCGTTATGGCACGGGTGAAGTTCTAGTTGTGTATATTATTTAATTTTAATTAATTAACAAATGGGCCATATCCTGAACTGCAGCATGGTTTGGCTCAGACATCATGCCATATCTCAATACCCTAGTCCCTGAGTCTTGACCAACAACTAATTAATCAACTAATGTCAAACAAATCAGGTCAAACATAGGTCAAGCAAATCAAGTCCCTGAAAGCTTTAATCCAACACGTACCCTAGTGGAATCTATCCTTACCCACTATGTCATAATGACGTGATAAACCTAGGTAAAATGGCATTTTGGTTAATTAAAATTAATAATATGATTTCATGTGATTTTTCACGGCTGTGGTTGAAAGATGAACAAAGATCTCTTCTGAGTGCTTCTGGCCCACCGGGATATATTTCAACCAATAGGATTTTTCTGTTATTTCACCCTTCAAAAACTACGTCCGGAAACACCACCATCCAGAAACACCACCTATTCTAATTTTCTCTTTCGCCTCCTCTCTATTCCTCGCTCTTTCTTCCCCTCACCATTACTTCTCCATTCTCTCTTTCTATTTTGCAGATTTGAAATCATCGGAAAGGAAGCTATTAGCGAAAGATAAAAATCAATAAAAATATTGATTCCTGCAGGTATACTATACCATAAACCCTACCCTTTTTCTCTTACTTTTTTCTTTCTTTCAATCAATGAACCCTAACACTTTTGGTCTATTTTGCGATACGAAGTTTTCATTGATCTTGATAAACAAAGAAATCCAATCTTTTATTGGTGTTAGGACACGGGGAAAAACCTCTGCCGAATCAGTCGAGTTAATCAATCGAGTTCATCTTCCTAAATCTCTAAGAAAAATCTCTTTGAACATTTTGTTCCGACAAGGTAAACTCAATTAATGTTTCTCTAATCTCTTAATTTATTAACCAAGATTATAGATCAGCTTGAATCCGTTTGGAGCTGTACTTTTTTTCTGTTTGCTACTCGCTTTTGGAATATTTTCTTTGTTATTGTTTCATTAATGTTTCTTTGTTGTTTTGTCACTGATTCCAATTTGTCTTACTTGTTCAAAATTTTCTAATTGGTCAAAGATTTTATGCTATACCTGACCTATTTGGATTGTTGATGGATTGGATTGTAGATGGAGTAGTAAGTTGGTGAGGATAAAGATTATCCAGTGAACCATGATAAGGGAACTTGAATTTACTTTATACGGCTGTGTTAAGAGAACTTTAATTTTGATTTTTGAATACTCCAAGGGTATGATCATAAACCAATTTAGAGAGAGTTCATCTAGAGCATTCTCTGATAAATTCTAATAATAAGATTGTAATTTTGGGTTTGGGTTCACATGGATGATCACGTTTCCTTATGATTTCATTATTGAATTTTGTTAGACAGTATTAATTTTGTGACGAAAATTGTGGAATTTGGTTTAGGTTGAGTTAAATTTTGTTACTAGTGGTTTTTTTATGGATTTAGGAAATAGATTCTGTTGCTGTAAGGAGTAAAAGTTGCATTGTAAATTAAGCCGGCGTTGTTATAGAGCCGGAAAGGAGAATCTGTTGCTGTATTCTCTCGATTTTGTTTTTCTTCACTTTGCAACGGTGTTCTGTCTTGCTAAGCAACTGGTTTAACAGGGAAGAAGACGTATTTAGAGAACCTACTCATCCCTACCTCCACATACAACAAATGGCATCGTTTGACTCCGCAGAAGATTTGGCAATCACCAAAGCATGGGCAGCCGAAAGTCGAGTTGTAGATCGCTCCTCGGCCGAGACCTTTTGGGCGAAGATACATAACAAATTTAGCCAAGATTATGGGAACCCGAAAAGAAGAAGTGTTCAACAGATCAAGGATAGGCACAACATCATCCTAGATGCAGTAGCTGGGTTTTTTAAAATCAAACACCGGATATCGCACGCAAGCCACCATAGCTTGTCCCCTCTACAACTTGTACGTATCTTTATGGTTTATTCTAAGACAATATTTTTTTCAACTTATATGTAACCAAATAAGTTTGTGTGTTGTTTTCGTAGCACGAAGCCGTGAAAGCGTGCTACTTAGAGGAAAAGGGGGAAGCATTCACATTTGATGAAATTGTTTACTTCATAGTATTCATATTTTCGGAGTACCACCAGCTGCGGAGTATCAATAGAACTCAATGGTGGGTGAATCGGACTTCATACTCTTATTTGGCATTGCAATCGTTTACTTCACTGCATTGCAGTTTGTGTATTCATCCTGTGGAATCCAGTAATCACCTATTCCTTGAATGTGGTTATGCTAGATCTATTTGGTTGGTTTTAAATATCAATATTACCTTTGGTGCAGGAATTACTAGACATGAGATTAATAAATTGCTAATGGTTTCAGCTTTGGACATTTTTTTAAGCATCGCTTTGGATTATTTGATGTTCAAAGATTTTTCGTAACATTAACTCCAAATAGGACAATGTCAATAGATGGCATTAATAAACTTGTGTCTCCTGGAACTAATCTTGTTTCTTCTACATTTTGATGCTTCTTTAAGTCGATTCATTACAAGGTGGAATAGGGCTAATTGTGAGGAATTGTGCAGTAGTCGCTTTCGGGTGCAAGGATAATGCTTCAATGGAGGAATGAAGATGGGAGTTGAAGCCGAGGAGATGGAATGTAAGGCTATCTCGGGCTGGTTTGTTACTCGCACCCTCTAAGAACTTTAATTATGTTATCTATGAATCGATTGTGAGACTTTAATGAAATCCATCAATGATCAAACCTATTATGTTAATTGGGTGAATCAAGCTTTGGTTTTAGATATTAATTCTAATTGGACAAGTAACACACAATTAGAGCAATGTGTTTTAATTCACTTAATTCTAATTGGGGCCATAGCTTCTTCCATTCTTACGATTTTATTTTTCAACCGTACTCAACACGTACTCCACTTTTTACAAAGTTAGTTTTTTACTTTAGTACCGTTATAACAAGCAGCAACACGTACTCGCTTTTTATCTATCATTTTGATTTATTTTTCGAATTCGGCAATACGACAAAAAAAAATCTTTAGGATGGAATGAATATTAGTCGCATTGCACTCCTGGTCTTTTAGAGCCGTCAAAGCGTAAAATTATGCAACATGATAACAAGATTTGATCGAGAAAATTCTTAACATAGAACGTGCAAAGATGCAAATTGAAGGATCTTTACCTTCTGTTTTACCAAATTATTTACTATATACACTTAAATATTTTGCCAAATTATTTATTAGGAAAAATATTGCCAAATTTCCATTTACCTCTCGTGTTCATCTCTCTCGTCTTAAATCATTTCATGTTTCTACTCTTAAATCTTCTAACCTCCCCCTAGAAAACGAAACAAGTGGTTTACTTTGATCATCTGATTGATCTCTGGATAAACCATATATTCCCCTCTCGCTTTGCTTTATGGAATAATCGGATCGACCGTGTAAGTAATTCTTTTCAATCATCGCTTTGTTAATCGAGATTGTAACTCTAATGATCATAGTAGGGTAAATATTGTCTTCACATGCAATCGTATGTAGGTAGCTAACCTCTCGATTACTTGTATGATTCATATATGATAATCGAACTCACATTGTGATTTGTGATTACTCTTTGTGTACGTATTACTCTTTGCAATGATATTTCGTAGTTTTATTCGGACCACAATGGCATTTTCACAAGATGTTCACAAGTTTTTTCTCCGTCCAGTATCTCGAGAATTCATAATGGATCCTAGAGTAATGGATAAATCTTGGATGTATACCGATAGAACCAGATCGCGTTATCAAGACGGAGTCGATGTATTTATAAAGTTTTCTACGCATATACCAACAGGATATTGCGAATGGGAAATGGAAACCATGCGACAATGGCAAGGTTAAGTTTCTATGTCCATGTGTGAAATGTCTCAACCTCTACGCGCACAAGGCAAGTAAAGTTAGGTATCATTTATATTCTTCTAGATTCATGCAAAATTATGCGGTGTGGACTAAGCACGGAGAAGGAGATGAGTCATCATGGTAGACACTTCTGGATGGTAATGGCAGCGACGGTCCGCACTCTGATGAACCGACACATACTGCAGAGATTAGAGAAATGGTTAGTTCCTTAGCAGGAGAGAACTTTTCAAAGGATTTCGAGAAGATGCAACGGATACTCAAGAAGATGCCGGGAAACCCTATACGAAGGATGTGCCGATTTTACAAAGATATCTCGCAATGTGTGAACTGTTTAACTCAAGAGCAAGCACGGAGCTTCCGACAAGTTATTTAATGAACTTCTACTACCGTTAAAATCCATGCTCCCTCCAGAAATGAGATTATGAAAAGTACATATGAAGCTAAGAAGGTGATGAGAGATTTGGGTTCAAGGTTACGAAAAGATACATGTATGCATCAATGACTGCATTCTCTATAGGAAGGATTACAAGGATCACATCAAGTGTCCCACCTGTGGGGAATCAAGATGGAAAGTTGACGACACCACCCACGAGGTTTATGAAAAAAATTCGGCAAAAGTCTTGTGGTATTTCCTAATTATCCCAAGACTCAAACTAGCTGTTTCAATCAAAGAGAATTGTCGAATATTTATTGTGGCACGACACCAGAAAAGAAAGAAGAGGGTGTTTTACGGCAAGATCCGGCGGACTCACCAAAGCATGGAAAAATATAGATGAAAGATATCCCGTAATTCGTGATGATCCTCAAATCTGCGGCTAGGCATTTCGGCCGACAGGTTGACGTAAACAAAGGCATGCAAAAACAAACAGTGTGTGGCCAATTCTGACAGTGATTTACAACCTTCCGCCAGAGTTGTGTATGAAGATAAAGTTCACCATGATGTCATTAATTATCGATGGGGGGCCTTGTAAGGACATTTATGTTATGTTACAACCGTTTGTCGAGGATCTCAAGGAATTGTTTGAGGGAGTCCAATATTTTGATGCGCTGAAACAGGAGATGTTTACTCTACGTGCGGTTGTTTTATGGACAATAAATGATTACCCCCGCCTCTCTGACACATTGTGTGGCTACCCTTACCAGGGACGAGACGCCTGTAAGGTGTGTGGGAGAAATACTTACTATGTCAGGCTAAAATATTGTAGAAAAGAGGTTTATACCGGGCATAGAAGATACCTACCATACGATCATCCATTCAGACATCATAAGGGGTTAAACGGAAAAGATGAAACTGAAGAGGCTCCGGAACTTATGACCCCGTCACAAATATACAATGAGGTAAAGTCTATAAATAATAAATGGGGAAAGGGACGGAAGAATATTGTGGTGGAATTCGTGCAGGATAACCCTGGAAGAGGTGGAAAGATGAAGAGAATCGAAAAGACCATCGACTCAAAAAAGGAAGGGGAAGGGGAAGGAGAAGGAGACCGAAAGGCGCCATCGGAAAAAGTTCAATATATGGTTCCGCTCCTCCCTACTGGCGGTATCATGTTGTCCACCATTGCATAGATTTCATGCACGTCGAAAAGAATGTATGCGAGAGTATCGTTGGAACATTGTTGAACAATGAATTTAAGTCGAAAGACCACCTTGCCGCTCGAATGGACCTGGAGGAGATGGGTTTTAGAGACGAGTTGCAACCTCGGGAAAATGGCAAAGGGGGATATATACTAAATGCAGCATGTCACTCATTAAGCCCGGAGGAAAACGACAACTTCTGTGCAACATTATCCAAGATAAAGGTTCCACAAGGGTATTGTTCAAACTTTTCAACACTGGTGAATCGAAAAGATCGAAAGCTTATTGGACTAAAATCGCATGATTATCACATGCTAATGCAACATTTTTTGCCCATTGCGATTAAATTAATTATGCCACAGCCAACAAGATATGCTATTATCAGGTTTTGTTTCTTTTTTAGGGCAATATCTAGCAAAGAAATCAAGGTGGCAGAGATAGAAAAATTGCAGTCGGATCTCGTTGTGATGTTGTGCTTGCTCGAGAAATACTTTCCTCCATCCTTTTTCGACATAATGGTTCATTTAGCTGTGCATCTTACCAGGGAAGTGCAAATTGTGGTTCTATATTCTTTCGATGGATGTATCCATTTGAAAGGTGCATGAAGGTCATTAAAGGGCATGTGCGAAATGTAAATGCACTGGAGGAAGCATTGTCAAGGGAACTTGCGGAAGAGAAATTGAGGTTATCGGTGAGCATCAACAAAGCATGAATGATACAAATGGAATTCCACTGCACAAACTCAACACATCCGACACTCGCGAAGATTCTTATTCTTTCAGTGGGGGAAAACCAATGTCAAATCCTAAGTTTCCTCGTGTTGATAAGGATCTGTTTGATAAAGCGCATTTCTATGTATTGCGGAATTCGCCTGAAGTTGCTCCTTACGTTGAGTAAGTATAACTAGATCTAACCAAATAACTTCATTTTTTATTTAGTTTTTGATTCTGTGTCCGAATTTCTGTAAAGATAATGACATTAATCATTGCATTGTCCAGCCGACACCAGAATTTTTTGAAGGATAAATATCTTGGTATGAGTGATAGACATCTAGATCAAAAACATCGTGAAGAGTTCGCCAAATGGTTACAAAAAGTGGTAAGAGTTTGCAGAAAATGTCACTCTTGCTATGTAACTTTTGTGTTGAGACGGAGGCTAATCCTTATAATGTATTTCAGGTTGAGAGTGAGTGGGCAGACTCTAGGGAAAACTTCAATCAGGACTTAAGGTGGCTATCAATCCCACCGAATGCACAAGTAGAGACATACGAAGCATATCACATCAATGGATACCTGTTTCGCACAAAATCTCATGATGGTTCCATTAACCAGAATAGCGGGGTTTACATAGAGGCAACTGACACGCACATTAGACAAGCGGGGATTACCCTTAATCTGGTGGATTATTATGGTGTTTTACAAGATATATGGGTGCTGACATATCATTCACTGAAAGTGCCACTTTTCAGGTGTAAATGGGTTACCAAAGCAGGGGTCTCAAAAGACAAACTTGGCTACATTTTGGTTGAGCTTGATAAGTTGGGTCTCCAGGATGATCCTTTCGTTGTAGCCTCCCAAGCTAAGAAGGTATTTTATGTGCAGCATCAGAAAAAAAAAAAAAAGTCTATTGTGTTAGGTGCACCTACCCAAATCTGAAATATCTTTGGTGATGAAGTCGACGAGGAATTTAGTCGACAGGATTATTTGTAGGAATGAGTATAAATTGCCAAAGGTAGATAAACTTGACCTACAAAGGAAATCCAGGGATGATTACTATCGGGACGACATTAAGGGTAGAACTGCAAGGAAAGTACCAAAGACTAAAGACTAACAAGCAGTCCCCGCTTCTCAAACGATCGATCCCGAGCAACCATTTCCAAGGACTAAGCGACAAGCCGGGTGATAGAATGTAGTTGTTTGGATTTTTCTCGTTAACTAGAGAATGAATGTATGGATTTTTGAAAAAAATTGATTCTTAAATCATGGTGGGGTTTTGTATGCAGATGGGTTTTAGCAATGTTGGATGAGTTTGGATTTGGCTATACTGATTGTTGAATTAATATTTTGTCATGCTAGGATTAGTAGTAATAGTACTAGGCTTGCACATAGATTTTTTTTTGGAATTGGGCCTAAAATAGTCTTTGAATTAATCTTACTCCAACAGCATTTTATAACTGGAGTAATACCCACCATCTTAAATAGCATTTTATATACCCTATTGATTCATTAATTCAGGTCATTCCTACCCATCTCTACTTAACAATCATTGGAAATTTAGAATCATTCACCAAGAACATTGCTTGTTTGTACATTTATCGTATTCAATCCATTACGTTGAAATCAAAAGAGCAAGAAAAATCGACACTTTATGTTCAAACCCTTCAAACATACATCCATCACAAGTTTAATATACTGAAAATTCAAACAACTAGAAGAACACAACTAGTTTAATTACATCTAAATAAGGACAAATCAAACGAGAATACGACTTCTAAACACCCGACAGCTACAAAGTGCCATTACAACTTTCTTTTACAATCAAAATTCAAAGATGCACATTACTAATCTACCCGACATAAAAACCGTCCGCATCAACTTTCAAAATACAAAGAAACTTACCATCTTTCGCACCAACATCGGGGAAGAGTAGAAGGAAGGAAAATTACCGTAAAAGTTGTTTTGCAAAAAACTTGTTGATCGTTTCGTGATTTATGCAATGCCTAAAAATCTAGCCTTTCTCGGTAACTCGATGAGCTTACCACACTTCATCCTCATCGGTATCCAGACCCTCTTCACCCTAGTCCTCGCTATCGGATGGTGCGAGGAGAAGTCCCCTTTGGATGATGATTTATCATCACTATCCTCATCCCATTCTTCCCTTTCTTCCTCACTTGACTCATCATCGAGATCAGCGATTCGACGGCTCACCTTCACTGCAACAGGTTCACCCTCACTCATGGTGCGAGCAAAAATCTTGGGATTGGCAATTTCATATTCAAATCGCCTTCTCGCCTTCTCATCATGATAAGAATTCATCCTTTGCTTGTCCTCCGCAACATCCGAATCTAGGTCACTGGTATCCACTTCCTCCACTTCATACTCATACTCTTCTGAGGCCTCGGAATCACTTCCTGTTGAACTGCCATACTTTGGGGTCTTGGCCTGCTTCTTAGCCTTTTCCTCATCCTTCCGTTCTTGCCATTCTAAGAACTTTGGTAGCCATGCATTGTAGAGAGCCTCAAATCTCCTTTTCTTCCGCTCCTAAACAACCTCTTATGCCTCATTCTGACGAGTTTGCTCTTGAATCCGATGATCAATTTCAGACTGTGCATCTTCTCTTAACCGCCGCAATTTCTCTATGCTCAAAGAAGGGAGAATTGACTTGGCTTGTGCAAATTGTGTGTATTCTTTTGGTGGTGCATTTGGAAGATTTCCGATGGAATTGGTTGAATTCTGGGAAGGATCAGCCATACTCTCAATTTAGTTTGCTAAACCTAAACATGTCCTCTTTTGTTAAAGATCTCTCTGAAAATGGTAATCTCTCTGCTAATTAACCCCTCAAATACCCCATTGTGCCAATTCAATTCCATTTATGGCACTTAGTTAGTCGTCATATCACTTTGTTAACTACGCCCATTCAAAGCCATCCGTGTCCCCTTCACTCTAATAACCATCATTACCCTATGAAGACCTATTTTCAACACCTAATTCCCATTAAGACTTTTACCCTCTTTGGAACCGCCATTAAGGGCGTATACGGTGGGTCACCAAACTTTGATGTTTATCTTTGGGGTCTAATTAACTCTTTATGTTTTATGCATACTAGGCGATGGCAGCACCAGTTGGGAGGCTTCATTGCAAGCTGCTACATGTCTTAGAGATTCTCCAATGGTGGTTGTGTGTGTTTCCTAGGTGGCAACCCAAACAAGACATCCTCATTTTATTTTTTCCATAAATTTAGGGGGAAAATAGTTCATCTCCAATGGTGTTGTTTGTGATTTTTTATGGGTTAAATGCATTTTTTATTTTTAGTAAATTTTAGATTTTATTGGAGCTATAAAGGGTTATTCAATATATTTGAATTAATTTAGTAAGCAAAAGCTTACTAGGATAGTTTGACATTGTCTAGGTGAATGTCTAAAACTCGACATTCACCTTGACAATGTCTTACAAAAACTAAGCCATGTCATCTTCACATTGATTTATGAAGTTGGGGTTGGAGAAGAATTTTAAGGAAAATGGATGTCTATCCTATGTGGACTTCGACATTTATCTTCACATACATTCCATTGGAGAAGCTCTTAAGGTGTTAGCTTGTATACACCACCTAGTATTACATGTCACACTACATGTAGGATGTTATGTAGCAACAACACCTCTAGCTTGCAAACCATGCAATTGAACACCCACTAGCTTTAGGTGTTAATCTCATATTAAGCTTACTATTGCTTAAGTAGCTTATACAAGTTGCTTATACAAGGTGCTTATGCAAGGTGCTTGGTGTAACTAATGGTGCTAAGTGGATAGCCACCATATCCTATGCATATTATAACAAGCCACACTTTGATTTGGCGTGTTTATTAAAATGTTAAAGTACTCTGCCTGCCTCCGACCGAACCGTTTTTAGCTTTTTTCAAAACAGTTGGGGTGGCGTTCACAGGTCCTATAGAGGCATGTCTAAAGATGGGCAGCTTGGTGGATTGATACGTTACCTAACTTCTTTGAGGGTCGCGCGAGCCTAGGTAACTGCAGGAAAAGAAGGCTAAGATGAATATGCGCATGTATTGATTTTTGATAATTATGGAAGTGCCAAGATAAAACACTTAAAAACACGCGGGCGTTTCTACCACAATCGCCCACTTCAAATTCTGTTATTTTACTAATATTTATCTCACTTTATCCTATTTTATCTCACGTTTATCCTATTTTATCTCACTTCATCCTATTTTATCTCACCAAAATATTATATTTTATATTTTAACTTTATCCTACAAAGCATTTTATATTAAAAAGAAATATTAGTTGGGCTTCCGTGTATGGGAAACCCAATTTGTTGATTTTGCTCTAGTTTTCCATAGTTTTTGGTCGTGTTTATTTAAAAAATGTATTTTCAAAACACTAATCATAAACATCTAAAGATGGGCACTTGGTGTTATCTATATCCTTCGAGGTTGATATGGGCGAAAGATTTTTATTAATTTTTTAAAAACCTAACTTCTTTGAACGACACCGTGGAGAGTTTGTTTCATCCATGTTATTTTACTAATATTTATCTCACTTTATCCTATTTTATCTCACGTTTATCCTACTTTTTATCTCACTTCATCCTATTTTATCTCACCAAAATATTATATTTTATATTTTAACTTTATCCTACAAAGCATTTTATAAAATTATAAAAGAAATATTACAAACATGAAAATGGGTTCAAAAACCCAAAAAGTGTTTATCCTATTTTATCTCACTTCATCCTATTTTATCTCACCAAAATATTATATTTTATATTTTAACTTTATCCTACAAAGATTTTTTATATTAAAAAAAAATGGCTCAACAAAAAAAAATTGTTGATTTCCATAGGAACTGCCCTAACGATTTACAAAAATGGAAAAACTCAGAGGTCGCAATTAGGGAAACTGCCTATGGATAGATGGATGTCCACACGATGTGCAATCAGTTGTACACTGGTTTGGCTTTGTTCTTGGCTCTATAACTAGCCCAGAGATTCACTGTATTCACTAGTTTCAAATAAGAGGGGCACCATTGTTACAATTGAGTGAGTTTAAGCTTAGTTGGTAATAAGCTTGTAAGTCCATTGGTTGGGTAGGATTTTTATAATCTTCCTCCATATCTATGAAAATAATTCATTGGTATAAACTTGTGTGTGTTCTTTTTGTTTGTATCTAGTTCCGCTTTCTATGATGTTTAATCATGGCTCAAAGCTTTATTTATAGTGGGAATGTTATATATGCCCCTACTATCCATGAGCTTTGCAAGAACACCCTTTAGAGACTTTACAAATACCCTCAATGGCATAACTGAAATTATCATCAAAAAAAATTGTTACAGAATCCCATTTTTAGCCTTTGTATTTTATACTTCAGTTCGCTTTCTTCATTATGTCTCATTCCGAAAAATCAATCGAACTCACACCATCTCAACCGCTGCTACCACCATCACCATTTTCATCTTTGTCGCCACCACAACCAATACCACAAACACCAGCACCTTAATCATCTCAATCGTCATCATCACCATCTTGAAACAACCACCACCAACTCCATCTAGCCACCACCATCTCTATCGCCGCCACCGCAACCGACACCACCACCACCACCACCACAACCACAACCACAATCACAACCACAACCACCAAGACAAAGTCTCGAACCCTACTTTACTTATTGATGCTAATTCATCCATTTCTTCATGTCATGTTTTTGGTTTTTGTTTATGTCTCTCTGCAATGACGCTCACACACAAAGGAAAAACCAGATCCAAAGAGATTAAACGGAAATCTTGGGAAATCAAACCTAAAATTGAGTTTTTGATAGTGTAAGAACACCAATCAGATCAACTTTTCAGAGAAAAACAATTTTTTTTGAAAACCCTTGAAAATTTAGGGTATCATCTTCAATAATAAAAATTTGAAGATTCAAAATCAAAGGTAAACATCCATATATTTAATCTTAGTTCATATTTGTTTGATTTAAAATTTTAAAATTTAATAATGATTTGTCTTGCTCTATCAATCATTGCACCTGAAGAAATGAAGAGAAAATCGACCGCCGCTGGTGGAAGAAGTCGATGAAGAATGGATCTGATGCAGTGAAGAAGATGGAAGATGAATCGAGATGCTGATCGCTGTCGTAGGCGTCAAAAATAAATTACACTTTCTTACTACTCAAAATATATAATGAAGCAAGGGCAAGAAAGGATCGTTCCCACAGAGAGGTCTTGGGTTGTCAATATGTTTCGGTTCTTATATAAACAAAGGGGGTTTTCTGATTTTTATAAACTAAAATAAAATTAAGGCAAAACAATAAAAAGCAAACACGCAAATCAAGAGTGTGAAAATATTGGATAAAGGTTTCATCTTCAATTGTAAACAAGTTTTGAATGTATGATTAGAATTCGTATTTAATCTCGCTATCATCAAAAGCCCTAAAATATCTTATTGCAAGAATACTCCGTAAATTTCCTAAGTCATCAACACACACATTAGAGCTGCGCATGTGAATTCTACCTAAAGAATAACCTAACGCCTTGCGCTAATTAAGTTCAATTCCTAGGAGCATTAAGTTTCAGAAATAGGCTAATCAATGCAATTGAAATACATTGCGCAAACAATTCGAACAAAGGTCAATTTCTACATATGACTACAAGGATGTATCACTACAAACCATAATCATATCATGCTACTCGTATTCAAGGTTATCGCTCGATGAAGAACCCTAAATTAGCTATAGATATGGATGTTAGTTCAATTAATTCTAGACTTAACTAAATAAACATTCAATCATATTGCAATACATCAATCATGCAATTATTATAACCCGTAGAAATCAAATGATAATATTGAGAGAAAACTAATTCATAAAAATCATAACTTGGTTTCAAAATCCAACTACATCTTTAACCAATAAAAATAAATCAACTACTTGGGTTTTTGGAAATCATCACAAAGAGTTTAGAAGAATCTATCATGTGAAACCCTAGAAAACAAGTAGAAGCCTCCCTCATGGAGATTTTTTGGTAGAGAAAGAGTCTTCTATTTATATGCTTCTCCCATTCCAAAAGGATACTCTTTCCAAATTTAGGTCTTCTCAAAACCCATCTCCAAGTGGTCCACCAAGCCTATGTGTGAAAACATCTCTTCTGGTAATTCTGGGTCCAAAACTGGGTCGCCGGATTGCTGACGCCATCACCGGAATCCGGTCACCGTGAAACTATCTCCAGCCACCTGAGTTATCTGAAATTGTCACCAGGAAATGCATACTTCCAGCTTCTCTGCAGTTCAAACATTCACAAGAATCATTTCAACCCATTCCTTGTCCTTACGAAAACGTACCAAAAAGCGCGACTCGTAGCTCATATATCCGACCGTCAACTCTTGCATTCGATTCGAACCCCCTTTATGATTCAGTGAAACATTATGATTCATACTTTAACTTCCGAAATCCGACAACCGGAAGTAGCACCACCGGCTCGCCATTCCCGCTCACTTTTCGCACAGTTTCTGTATTCTCATTCCATTCTCAGGACTGCAGTGACAACACAAACTCAAACCAAACCACACTCTCCTCAACTGCATCAACTCCCTTGCCTTCACTACAATTCAGTTTCGATTGACCACGCACAACAACACCAAAGACTGCCGGTAGCGACTCCATTTTGCGGCTCATTTTGCCATCTCAAACCAGCCAACATCATTCCCATCAGCAGCTGCTTACAATAACCAACAACAGCATCAGCCTCGACCATTCTACAACTTCTACTAGCCTGCAATCTCAATTCAACCACCACTGCAACACCAACAGTATCAATTTGTCTTCCCTGCTATCTTGGTTTCAAACAACTCATAATTCTGAACTGCAACCCATGAAAAACTCTAACCTTCACTGATCAATCCCATCAACAAACCACGAACCTCAATAGTAGCTCCATCTGCAGTTCAGTACCAGCACCAGTCTCTGCTTCAAAATTGCTTCAATCACCTGCACTTTACTCCCAGCTGCTCCATTACACCAGTTTCATAAATCATTGTCCCATAACCACACTGTCACAGCACCTTCCTCCAGCTGAATCTACTACCCCAGAAATCTGCTACTGCAATCAACATTCCATGTATACCTCAATGTTGTAGCTTCCCAGTCAAACAGCGGCAATAGTACAGCTGCAATGTTCCTAGCATACATCTAATTCAGCATTTCCATTCAAATCAGCTTCATCCATAGCATCGCAGCTTTATGTAGCTTTTTTGTACCAGCTGCAACTCAAACAAGCCATCTCAACCTGCACTTGCAATTCCAGCAGCAACAAACCCTTGTCTGTTTCAATTCCTGCGAACTCGCAACCTCCATGTCTTCTTCATCCAACAATCCACCAACAGCGCCACCTGAATCACCGACGTCTACAGATACCCATTATTCCTCTCAGCCTCTAATTCACAGTCTCCCATAGTATCAGACTCTGCCTTCAATAAGATCATCTCCTTCAACTGATTTCTTCCCCATTAGCTTACGACAACAACTCTCATCTCTGTCAATTTCTCCATAACCATAGCAACTTCATAATTCAGTAGTCCTAAGCAACCCATTAGCGCACAACACAGCTCATCTCTAGCCTGATGTTCATGCAACAAGCTTGACCAAATCCATTCAATTACATCAGCTCATCCCCTGTATTTGTTGTTACAAAACGACCATACTGCCAATCACCAACTTGAACTGCAGATGCAAACATCTCAATTGCACTTACTCAAATGCTAGCAGCAATAACTTCACAGCTCAAACCCTGATTCTTATTCTCCAGAAACCCATTAATTTTAGATCTCCAGTAAAGCTCAATCAATATCCAAGGCATCAACATAAGCAACTTCTCAATTTTCCTTTAAATTTGTGCTTTCATTGATGTTCCCAACTCATCCCTGGACAAACCCTAACTTTAATTTCTTTTCAATTTCTGTTCAATGCATCTCAATTCCAGCTCAGTTCTTCCCTTCTTCTTCAATTAACAGTCCATTGAATCAAAGGTAACACTCAATCTTTCTCTAATTTCTTGGCCACACAGCACTCTCTGTGTTGTTTACAGCAACGTCAAATTCATCTTCACAAATTCGAACCCAATCTGCATTTCCTCCATTACCAACCCCAAACAACATTGAGATCTTCTTATTCTTGACCGAGTTCTCGCCTGAGAACATAAACCCAACCACATAAACGAGCCATCAGACTCAAATCTCTAGCCATTCTCTTCATCTCACTTGGCCGCCATGCTCGTTTCTCTCTTCTCTCGAATTTCGGTTGGAGTAAAAGAAAACTAATGATAAGAAATAAATCTTTCTCGCAATTTGGGTTTTGTGTAGGAGTAAATATTGATAAAGACACCCCATTGCCTAGGATAAGGGCTGCCGGATCTCATTTGGCATGTCGGTTCGGCCCCGAACCGACCGCCTATTCACTTCTTTGCTCAACCGTAGCTAGCTTCGCTCGCTTCGTGAATCGGTCTTTTTGCTCTTTTTCGCTCCAAATGGACTCTTTCGAATTCGCTCCGAATAACTCCAAAGTAACTAATAAACTCAAAAGTAAACATAAGATACATAATTTACAAGAAAACTCGCAAAGAAAGCATAAATACTAGATATAAAATTAGGTGTTTTACGACACCTATAAGATGTTATGTTGTAGTTGGTTAATTATCTGAGAAGATTGGGGGGTTTACTACTAATGAAAGAATTAAACATGAGAAAGAGTTGGTGAAAGAACTGATATGGGTTTGCTAGGAAATGAATGAAACAAGGTTTGATTGAATCAAATAAAGAAATTGAGGGTTTGATGTGAATCGGGAGTTAGATAGAGTTAGGGTTTGATTGTGTTATTGAAGAGGTGAAGCTGATTAGAGATATACAAGGAAGAAAAGGTGGATTTGAGCTGCTTCTGGATTGTTATTCTAAGAAGGACAGTGAACAAAGAAATTGTTAAGGTAGAGCTTATTGTCAAGGTATGGTTTCCATCCTGAAATTGTTACTATCAGTTAAATTGATTTTAAATTGAACTGTGGTTGAATTAAGTAATGGAAATTAGGGTTCATATGAATGAACTGTGTTGAAATTGGAAGAAGTGGTATGGAGTCGATTTTCTATTAGACTTGTATTTGTTGGCCTCTGTCAAGATGCATAATTGCAGATGTATAATTACAAGAAGGTGAAAGTTTGAACTGGAGTGGATAGTTGGGTGCTGTGGCGAGTTTCGATGGACCTGTGAATGAATATTTGGAATGGGGGTGAATAGTTGTAGGAGAGAACAAGGTCAAAGAGAGCTAATACTAGAGAAAAATGATTAGGTGTTGCGGTGGGTATGTGGTCTTTTGCATTTGAATTGCAGTTGAACTGAAGTTTGTTGGCCTTGTAGCTAGCAATTGGGAGTAAAAGGCATTGGTGGGAAACAATATGCAGATGTATTGTTACAACAAGAAGAACTGGTGGTACTGGTGGTGATATTTCTGGATAACTGAAATGAGTGTTGCAGGCGGTGCTGATGGATGAGTTATTTTTGTCTGAGTTGCTAATTTTTTTGTGTAGCATGGTTCTGGTGCTGATAATGGATTGCTAGTGGGGTTGTAGAGTGGTTGAATCAGAGGATATATTGACGTTTATAACTGATATAACGAATTTGGATGTGTTTTGGTAATGAATGAATGATGCTGGGTTTGTTGAGGTTATAGTGCAGCTGCATTTAGGAGATGGAGTTGATGGATGTGCATTGGTGATGTTGATGTGAAGAGGCTGAAAATATGATATTACAGGTTGATGTAGGTACTTTATTGAATCCTCTTTATTTAATGATACAATTTCATACAAATCATGGTTGTAATGATACAATTTAATTTCTAATGTTTTACTAAACCTGTTGTGCTAATATTGGTGGTAGTGGATGTTGCAGTGGAGGTGGTTTGTTTTGTTAGAAGTAGTGGTGATATGTTGCAGTGGACTTGTGTTGGATGCGCTCAAACTATTGGAGACAACTTGACCAAGTTGCTTCCACTATTGGAGACAACCTGAGCTAGTTGCTTCCTTTTTTTGGAGACAACTTGAGCCAGTTGCTTTCACTTTTGGAGGCAAATTGAGCTAGTTGATTCCAGATTGAAGGCAACTTGAGCTAGTTGATTCCATTTTGGAGGTAACTTGGTTATGTTTTTGGGTCCATTCATTCATCTGATATTATCTTATATGGTAACACAAGGTTGTGTTGAGTTATTGATGATGGTTTTGTTGCTAATGGTGTTTGAGTATGGGCATGGAAGTGACTGCAGCTATTGGCTCATGTTGCAAGTGTGCATAAATGGTTGTGGTCATGAAGTTGTTGCAGGTAGAGTCGCAGTAGCAGAGAGGGAGGATATGGTGTTGTCTGGTGGTGGTTTGAATTGTTGGTTGAGCACTGACGTTGTGGCGAATATGTGAGTCTGTTTACTGGGTTTGCAATTGAAAATCTGCTAATGCATTAAAGAGATATGGAGCCGGAGATGCTGGTATGTGATTTTGATATGTTGTTTTTGTATAAACGAATCTGTGGTGCAATGGTAGCACAACTGACTATATATCAGAAAATGTGTGTTCGACTCACACTAGGTTCGCTCATTTGTGTATATGTTTTAATTTTTGGAGACAACTTGTGATAGTTGCCTCCATATTTGGAGACAACTTGGGCTAGTTGCTTTCACTTTTGAAAACAACTTTGTGCTAGTTGCCTTCATTTTTGAAGACAACTTGAGCTAGTTGCCTTCACTTTTGAAGACAACTTGAGCTAGTTGCCTTCACTTTTGAAGACAACTTGAGCTAGTTGCCTCAGATTCAGAGACAACTTGAGTTAGTTGGCTTCATTTTGTTTTGCAACTTTTTTTTGTACACTATTTGTTGGAGATAACTTGAGCTAGTTGCCTCCACTTTTGGAGACAACTTGAGCTAGTTGCCTCTGAATTGGACACAACTTCAGTAAGTTGACTGCACATGACGGTGGTAGTTGGCGGCGGTGATGGTGGTTGACGTCGGCGGTGGGTGGCGGTGGCAGTGGGTGATGGATACGAGGAAAGTGGTGGTGGTGACGGTGGCTAATGGTCGGTTGTGGTGGTGGCTCATGGTCGGCGGTGGTGGAAAGTGGTTGTTGGCGGTGGCGGAAAATGGTGGTGGTCGGTGGTGGTGGTTGGTGGTTGGTGGATGGCGGTGGCGGAAAGTGGTGGTGGTTGGCGGTGACGGTGGTGGTGGTTGGTGGACGGCGGCGGCGGTGGACAGTGATGGTGGTGGTCAGTAGTGGTGAGCAGTAAGAGTGTTCTTTTTTTTAGTGTAGTGGTAGTAGTTTTGTATATAATCATATAAAAAGGGTATTTTAGTAATATATTAAGCATAGGGGTATTTGTATAAGTTGATAAGAGTATTTTGGAAGGGGTCCTATAATAAGGGTATTTAAATAATCTTCCCTTATTTATATAATGGGATACAACACAAGTTAAAAGAAAAAATGAAGTAAGTCTTTCGTTACCTATTTACTCCCTCCGTACCTATTATATAGGCGGAATATTGATTTTTCCTTATACCATTAGATAGGCGGAATGACAATTTCAAGATGGCTTTTAACTATTTTACCCTTATTTATGTTGTTTGGTTATCATCACAATTGAGTTTATGTCTCTAACATAGGAAATATAATAAAGGGCAAAACAGGAAAAAACATGGATATTTGTAAAACCAAAAAAGGTTTCTTAATCTAAGAAAATTGGTCCCTCCACCTATATATGTGGTACGGAGGGAGTATTTATTATTGTCAGGAATATTATTGTTTATCACGTAAATTCAGCCGGTGACGCTGTAATATAAAGTAAAATCATTTTTTTTTTTTTTGAAAGAGGAAGGATATATATTAAAAAGGAAAAAATATGTACAATATTTACAGGAGATTACAGGATCTCAAAACAATCCAACGAAAATACAGAGAGTTCCTATTACAAAGAAACTATAGTGTCCCAATGAAATAAAATTTGGTTGTGATTAGTAATCTTTGAATATATCCTTTCCAGAACTCCACAAGTAAATGTTCTGTATGATTAGAATTTTTATATCTTCAAAAGATTTACCTCTGCGACCATGAATTCTCGCATTCCTTTCCTTCCAAACCTCCCAAAAAATTGCATAGGGAACTAAATGCCAAATTATCGTTTTCCTTTTACTGACCTTGAAAAGTTTCCAGCTCTCCAACATAGTTTTAAACATCTCTGGCATCGACCAGTTTACATGTAAAGAAGATAAGAAGAAATCCCAGATTTGTTTTGTCCACTTACAATGAATAAACATATGCTTTAAGTCTTCCTCCTCCTCATTACATAAAACGCACCTAGTCGAGGCAATCTCCACTCTTCTACTTCGAAGCATACATCTAGTAGGTAATGACTCATGCAGTGATGCCCAAGTTAGAAACAACACTTTTGGTGGAATGAGATTGTTTTCTAAAAGACCTGTAAAATCTGCCTCCTCCGCCCCCTCAATAATCTTTTCATACGCTAGCTTTGTCTTATACTCACCTGCAATACCATCCTCTACCCCCTTCCACTAAAACAACATTCCTCGGCTCATATCTTAATTCAAGAAAATCGATCCTTTCTATAGGATTTAGAGCTCTTGCGAAATGCATAATCATATTACTTCCCGAGAATATCTCGCCACCATCACATTCTTTTGAGTGCTTAGCTTGTACAATCTTGCATATTTGCTTTTTAAATCCTTCCTCCCGCTCCAGCAATCATGCCAAAACCGTAAGCTTCTTCCATCCCCCACTTGAATATCCACCACAGCAAGAAAATCCTGGTTAGCTTTTGATAAAGTAAAATCATTGAGTGATGATATGAGTAAAACATCTTAGATTTTAATTAATAAAATGTGTGATCCAAAAAAAAAAAAAAAAAAAAAAAAAAAAAAAAAAAAAAAAAAAAAGATGATGATATCAGTAATTTGGGTTTGAAACTCGTGAACACCAATATCAGCAACCAGTGAACACCAAATTTTTTACCGTAAAAGTTGCTGAAACTCATCAGGCTGAGCATGATATTTTTTTACTCGTTGGTAATACAATAAGACTATAGAGGTAGCGTATAATTTTCACTGATGAGGTGGACTTTACGCGCCCCGCTTTTTCTCTCTCTAAAAAGTTCCTACTCTCTTAAATTCGCAATTTCGGTCTGATTACATTTGTTCTTTCTCTGTCTCCTCCTTGCTCGCTACCTCACTTTGGTTTCTCAAAATAAAAAAAAGAAAGAAAGAAAATCCTAAATTTCTAGGGTTAGGGTTTTATCAGGGTTTTCAAAATTTCGCGTGGAATTTTCTTCGAAAACTGGGTAAGTAATTGTTCTTTTTCAATGATTCAATGTCTCATTTAGGAACAAGAACGATCGATTGCGTTCCTCAATCACTCCTCGATCGTATCTCTTCCAAAAGAAAATTAGATGAATATGATGAAGACCAAGAATACCCTGATTTAGTTTATGTGAAGATGAAAAGAGATGATTTTGATGCTAATTATGATGTTAAAACTAGGGTTCTTGATGCTAATAATCAATCAGTGTCTTCTTATACTACTAGCAGTAGTAGTACTAGATGTATTGGGTCTTCATCAAAGACTTTACATTTCTTCGTGAGAAACATGTCTGGTGGTAAGACAAAGGTTATACATGCAAATTCTGATGATACAGTTGAATCTGTTCATGAACAAATTAGAAAAATGACTGGAATTCCTGTGTTTGAGCAAGGTTTAATTTATAGAGGAAAGCAACTTCAGATGGATAAAACCCTTGAAGATTATTCGATACAGAACGATGCACAACTTCAATTGGTTGGAAGGATGAGAAGTACTGAATATCCCAAAACATGGAAAGTTGTTAATCAGTTGATCTCAACAATATGTAGTCTTTGTAGAGGTGAACGTCGTTGTGCAAATACTGTTGTCGGTGATGTTAAAATTTTTATTGATATGGCTTCGATATTTAAGATAAGAAAAGATAATGATGTGAGTTTTGGTCATATTCAGATATTTGTATCTGCAGGCGCAGCAGCAGCTCTGGTTATGATGTTTGTTTCGCCGGTTGCAGGTAACAAAGAGTGTGCTGAAGAGGCGATCCAACTCTTTTTAAACCCTACTCTTGATACTGAAACAAAAGAATTACAAACTCATTCTGTTCCCATCATTTTAGAATTCTGTAAGTTGCTTAGTAAAACATCTCAAGACAATCCACTCTATATTTCTTGCCGAAACACGCTGGGGACAATGTTGGAAACTATTCAAGTCGTGCATAGGAGTAGATGTTTTAACTATGCGGAGGCATCTGTTGTAATTCAGGAGTTGTTTCCATTTGTATCTGAGCTGGGACGTAAGGTGATAAAGGGTTTAGAGTCTTCTATAAATTCACCCCAAATTGCTGTGATGTCATTATTAGGTGATGTTCGTGATTTTAATGCATTCTTGATTCCCTTGCGTAACGCAATTGAGGACCAGTTAGGTGGGATGGGTCATCTGCCTATTTGTTTGACCGATTTACGCCCCTGTTATATCGTTGAGCTAGGATCACTTCATGTTATTTTCTTAGAAATTCTTGAAAAAATTGATGAATGCTTGAAAATAATGGAGATACCGGTCAGCAAAAGTACAGGGGAAATTGATAGTCTTCGAAGTGGGTGGGGTCAATATCTTTCTATTTTGAAGGCACTGAATACTCTTTCCAAACTTTATAAAGGTGCTGAAGAAAATGTTCTCTCTGTTCTGCGGTCAAGGCAGGTTGCTCTAAACACTCTTATTAGGAATTCAAGGAGGAGTGAGGATCATCGTTGGATTCTTGAGCATAAGGATTTTACATCTTTTGAATCTAGGAGGCATTTGACGTTGATGTTGTTGCCTGAGTTGAAAGATGAATATGAGCATTTGTTTGAAATGCTAATTGACAGAGAACAGTTATTGGCTGAATCATTTGAGTATATAAGTAAAGCTGATGCTAAGGATTTGCATGGTGGTGGACTTTTCATGGAGTTTAAAAATGAGGAAGCGACTGGTCCTGGGGTTTTGCGAGAGTGGTTTTGCTTGGTCTGTCAAGCAATATTCAATCCACAGAATGCCTTATTTCTACCTTGCGAAGATGACAATAGAAGGTTCTTTCCTAATCCAGGTACGCTTTCATTTTCAGTATCATTTCTCTCTTGTCGTTTTTTTGTTACTTTTAGGAACATGTCTAATTAATCATAACACCAACAGATTAAGTATAACACTAGTATACCAAAATTCTAGATCAAATGTAGCAATTTGGCTATTTAAGTAAATAAAAAGCTACATTAAGGTTCTGAAATTTTGCCAACTAAAAAATGTTTTGCATGGTCTGTCACCCAAACATAGGAAAGGTGGAGAAATTAATAGCAGCCAGTGGCAAGTCCAGTAGTTGGACTTGTTTTACACAGTTTTTTTCTATCGAAAAGTTTAACTGCAGCATCATATAAAGCTCTATTGACATGTATACATGTTACTCTATTAGAGATTATGAACATATTATTATTATTATCATTGCTGTGTTAGTGTAATCCCTTACATCCTTCCACTGCTAGAAGTCCATTGACTAAAATGTATAAGATATCATGCTGACTTACAAAAGGCAACCTAAATGATAGCATTCAATACACTCTGGCGGAAGACATCTGCCGTCCTTTAGAGTTCAGATGCATGATTTTCCAAGATATTATCTTTCCATTTATGTGTATCAGTTGAAGCTTTATCCTTCATAGTTGTGTGCTTGTTATGTTCAATCATTTTTGTGAAGTTCACTGCTCGTTTCTGATTTTGGTACAAAATTAGATTCTTGTCGAGAAGCCCCAACTAAAGTATTTCTCATATAAATTTTTTTTATATTTTGACCTCATATCTGTATATATATATATATTGCATATCGACCTCATGTAGAAGATCATGTACTAGATCGTCATAAGTACTGCTATATAGACGAAAATATCATGTATTGTTTTGTACTTTCGTTTCATTTTGCACATCTATGCAGACAACTAGAAGGTTGCAAATCATGGCTTGCCATATCACTTGATCTGGTTGGGAGCCCTATCTGATTTGTATCGACTTGCGCTGATCTGCATGGACACCCTACTCAAGTCAACTGTAGTCCTTGACTTGTTCATTTGTCGGATCATTTTTTTCCCTTGGATAATAACTTTTCTCTTTCAGGAAGGCTCAAGTTCAGTCTCTGTAGATGTACAAGTCACGTAATCCCTTTGTATAAACATCTAAGCAGAATCATTTGGGTCTTAGGTGTCAGATTATAGGTTTGAGATTGAAGATACTTAGATACAGATTTCAAATTAGGTGTCAGATTATAGGTTTGAGATTGAAGATACTTAGATACAGATTTCAAACTCTGATTTAGAAAATTAGTGGGATTATGTTAACAACCTGAAGTTGAGTTATCCAACGATCTTATCCTGGTTTTCATGGTTCATTGCTTTCACTTAAGTTTTGAAAAGTTTCAACGCTTAAAATTTTAACCACTGTGTATAACATAGCAGTATATTACGACTTCCTAAGCTTCTTATCAAGTTATATATAGATTTGGAGGGAAATAAAAAAAATACCCCTCATTTTCAGGATCTTCAAAATACCGTTTTGGTGTATTATTTAGGTTTCATGTCAAGTCAACCTCTGAAGGATGTTGGATTGACATTTTCACATGCCAAAAAGTACTAGTAGTCTCCTGCCTCAAAAATGTACTAATTCATCTTCACTAAACTCTAAATGTGTGTACCCCTTGGGGTTTTTTTTACAAAGGAAGGTAATTGAAGGGTGTTTAAATAATGCTCCATAGATTTTAATGGCTGGGTAATTTTTTAGCAACAACTTTCTGGTGCGTTCTTTGTTCCTTAGTGTTGCATCTTTTCTTTATTATTGATCACCAATTTTCGAAGTTGTTTGACTTGACATATATGTTGAAAAAGTATTTTAACTGCACGTACCAAAACATGATTGCTGTTTTCTGAGAAAAATTATTGCGGAGGAGCTGATATCCTCTATAAAACTCTAATTCATGAGAAGAAGAATGTTGATTGGTAGTTCGTCTTGTACTGATTGCAGCATCTGATGTCGACCCACTCCACCTTGAATATTTTCACTTTTGTGGGCGGATAATTGCATTATCGTTGGTGCACAAAGTGCAAGTAGGCATCTTATTTGATCGCACATTTTTCTTGCAATTGGCTGGAGGGACTGTTTCGTTGGAAGATGTGCGAGATGCTGATCCATCATTTTATTCAAGCTGCAAGAAAATTTTAGAAATGGATACTGAATTATTGGATATAGATGGTGGTTTGGGTCTAACATTTGTCAGAGATATTGAAAAGTTAGGATCTAGGGAAACTAAGGAGCTCTGTCCAGGAGGAAATAACATCGTGTTGAATAGCAATAACAGGGAAGAGTATGTAAATCTCCTTATACAGCATCGTTTTGTGAACTCGGTCTCAGATCAAGTAAGAGAGTTCGCCGAGGGTTTTTCTGAAATTCTTTGCGATGCATCCATGCGTGAGTTCTTTTTTCGAAGTTTAGAGCTTAAAGATCTTGATCAGATGCTGCATGGAAGTGATAGAGCTATATGTGTCGAGGACTGGAAGGCGCACACCGAGTATAATGGTTGTAAAGAAACTGATAGTCAAATCATCTGGTTTTGGAAGGTATAGTCTTCTTTCATAAGATTTTTGAGTTCTATATTCTTCCAGTTTCTACTAGGATATGTTGTTTAATTTATGTCAGGAAATATCTTTCTCAAAGTAAACTAAGAAATGACCTGATAGGATGGCATAGAGATTCTAGAAAAGTAAACAAATTTTCTTCACTATGCTTTGAAAGTTTACATATCTATTTTCTGGTGTAATTAGTGTATGTAAAACCCTGTTGCAGATTGTAGAAGGTATGTCAGTTGAGCAACAAAGGGTACTTCTCTTCTTCTGGACATCAGTGAAATACTTGCCAGTGGAAGGATTTGGAGGGCTTCAATCTCGATTATATATATACAGAGCACCTGAACCCCATGATAGACTACCTTCAGCGCACACATGCTTCTATCGGTTGTGTCTTCCGCGCTATAGATCTGAAGCCAAAATGCAGGAATCTCTTGAAATCATCACCCAAGAACACTTGAGCTGCAGCTTTGGCATATGGTGAGAGACACCCACACACACACACACACACAAAAAAAAGGCTTAATAGGTGGGTCATTGACTGTTTTGGTTCTTTTCTTTCTTTTGGTGGGATATAAAAATCAAAGCTTGGCTGCATATAGAGATTGGGAAGAACAGTATGTACAGAAATTTTAGGATCATAACTTATTTTTGCATTTTATATCTTTAATTTTAGTAATAGTCTGTAAGAAGGGTCTGGCTGAAGTCTTTTGTCCTGTTATGTATTACCCATGTTGTTTTGGGTTCAGTTCTATCCAAATACATGTGAATAAATAATCTGTTGTAGAAAAAAGAAAAACTCGAATGAAGCATAGACTTCTGGTGTCACATTCTCTAATTGCATAATATATATATTTTGTTAGATTTGTCAGCTCCATTGTGTTTTACAGTTTTTATGTTTCAGTTTGGGCGATAATGTACGAGTGAAGTTGTTTTTCTGAGCGCCTGTCTCATGCTTTGTTTATATTTATATGACTAGTGAAAGATCCAAAATGTAACAGATTAATTACTCTTTATTATATTTAAGCAAAAGATAGTTGAACTTAAAAACACTTTTAATACTGATAGCATATTCTAATTACTTCCATCATAACTCAAAAGACAGATCCACCAATACCAACTTGCGTAGACACACAATCCACAGTTTGGAGACTGCATGGATATACTAAACAAACACCACTAGTACGGCCAGAAGCACTACTCCATATCAATAACACCACTTCAGCAAATATTATTACTCCTCGCTTTTCTCAACTGCGGATTCAGTTTCAACTTTCTCTTCTGGTTGCGCTTCAGTACTGGTAACAGGTGCAGGTGCCTCACTTGACTCTTCTGTTACCTTGGTCTCTTCCACGGCTGCCTCTGGTGTGACCTCCTTGGTTTCCACTGCAACCTTTTCTTCTTCCACCTCCTTAGCCTCCACTTCAACAGGGACTGTAGCTTCTTGAACAGCTGGTTCTTCAGCTTCAACTTTGACTGGTTCTTCCTTTGGCTCTACTGCAGCAACTGTCTCAGTTGGCACCACCTCTTCAGTTGGTGGGGCCACTTCTTCGACTGGTGCGGCAACTTCTTCGATTGGGGTTGCAACTTCTTCTGTTGGTGCCGCAACTTCTAAAGTTGGAGTGACCACTTCTTCAGTTGGTACTGCAGCAACTTCTTGTGCGGTGGTGTTCAATTCCTCTACTGTTTCTCTCTCGGCTGACAATGCTGCTGTTGCAGATACAACCTACATATAACATGATCATACATTAAAGTTTCTTAAAACAGCGATAATATAACAAGATCATAGCCATATAACTATAAGATGTTTCGATATTTTTGTTGTACCACCATCCAATTGATATTGTGAAGAAACATAGTAGTAGTATAAACAAACATAGATAATAATAAAAAAAACGTATTCAAATATTCGGCAGATACTATCAGAGGGTAGATCGTATCAAATAGAAAACTGTCATTTGTAGACGAAGAAAATAGCTATATATAAGATCAAATTCTGATTTATAGATATTTTAACTCTTCAAATAAGAGCTAGTATTCTGATGGTATCTGTATAAATATACCTCGACAGTGGCCATTGGTGGATTGGAAGTGAAAACTAAATGAACTTGAAAGAAAAAGATAAAGAAGTTGAAATAGCAAGAGGAAAGCTAGATTGCTTATGCTAGATTGTAGAGATTACTGGAGTGATGAAGAGAATTGGTGAATGAAGAGTGGTATTTATAGATACAAATAGAGACCAACCCTTGTTGAAAGCATATGAAAGAGAGATGAGAGATCCAGAGAGAGAGAGAGAGAGTGAAGTGGTATGATGGCAGTGGCACATGAAGAATCTTTAAGCAGTACACGTAAGAATGGCTGTCAAATTAAATCTCAGCAAAAAAAGGACTAGGCTGCCTGCTTACCTAGCATGTCATTTACATGTAAATGATGTAATTTTATTATTTTCTTAAAAAGCTATTTGCTTTTTCTTGGTTTTACTGATAAGGCCCTAGCTATCCATCTCTATTATTATCATAACTTTGCTTACTTTTATTAGAGAAACCTCCAAATGGTGGAAGCCATTTTCAGACCTCCTATCATGCATCTCTCTCTATGTATATGTCAATCTCTCATGTGTAGTGTTTTAATCTTTTGGGATTCTACCTCTCTTTGGTATTATTTGTGTCTTTTTTTACTTGAAATTTCATGAAGTTTTGGTGTTTTTCTTTTGTTTATTTAAAGGGTTTGCAAGTAATATTCACTACTCACTACTACTAGTCACTACTGTTCTCTTTATTGAATTTCCTATTGTTTTGTACTTGGGTAACAATGGTGAGTTCTCTCCTGTTACCACTAGTTTTATGAACTAGGTACATGTCAGAAGGAACATGAAAGTTACGCCTGTCATAGTTCTAAGCTGTAACATTTGGCAGTAATAATGGAGCCATAAAGTCTATAGCCATGTTCTCTTAATTACTCAATGTGTACCAAGGTTTTGATTGTTTTAACATTTTTCGGATCACTAATAATCCAGATTCAAGTATACATAATTACCATTAGAAAGCTTACAATGAACAGCTAAACCGCGCAGAAAAAGCTTACCCTCTTGCATTAATTTACCTAACTAAATTCATCAACCATGATGAAGACTTTATGCTTTCCAACCTAAGGTAGTTCTTTTAATCTGAATCTTACAAAATGAGATTACCTTTATTTTTGCACCTTTATTACCCTTTCCATTCTCATTCCTAAAGATGATTTTATTTTTCAAAATCAATCTGAGGTGGAGTGACACAGACCAAATGCCAACCAAGAAAAGCTTCTTGGACGGTGCTAGAATGGGTCCATCTCACTACTTGACATCATCAACCATCCAAAAATGAATAGTGGATGGATGGATACTGAAAAAAAGAGTGTAAAATAGCAAAACTGACGTGGCAATGTGTCCCTTACATAACTTGTTGTCCCTCCCTGGAAGGAAACCTCTTTTCCAAAAGCTTCCTCTAGCCATCCAAGATGATCAAACTATACTATATAGGTAGAAGAGAATCTCATCAAGGGAAATATAAGACGTGGTGTCCTGAAATATAATGGTGTCCATGACATGAGATTCATTAAAACTTCTGAGGAGAAAACAGTTGACACCTACTACTTAGTATTGAGTGTATTGACGATGTTTAGTACATCTTGCTGTTACAGAGACGTGACATGAGCGGTGGTAGAGTTAATCTTTTGAGGATTTCGGTGACTGAGATGGTCACTTGCTATCTATAATTCATTTAATCAGATCAGACACGCAGGACACGTCAAAGTCTGGTCACAAATCAAATAAGAATCGTCCTTCAAATATCTAAATCTTTTTTTGGACTCGATGCAGTATATTGTCAAAAGTGAACATTATTTTGTGCAGAAAATGCATACCTCTGCTGTCTTGGTTTTTCTATATCATCTATTATTGTGATCTGAGGGTATTTCTGTCAATAACCGACTGTGCGGATTTCTCCTCTCAGATGAGGTGGAAATGCTGCTAATGACATTGGGTTAGAAGTTAATTTTACTGGAAATGCTACTAACGGTGGTGCTTGCTAACCAATGTTCAGGCGCATTATTTGGTATTTGGATTCTCCATTCACTCCAAAAAAAAACTAATGAATTTCATTATTAAGACCACCTGGGCACCATACTAGAATGTTATCACAAGCACCAAACACTAGTTGTCCAGATTAGGGGTGCACAGACCCTACCCATACCCGCCAATCCTACCCTACCCGCCAGTTTTTTTACCGTATCCTATCCTACCCATTATTTGGCGGGTAGGGTGACGGGTAAACATTATTTTATCCGCCGTCAAATGGGTAGGGTGACGGATAAAACCCGAAATTATCTATCCTACCCGCCTACCCAGCCTCATATGGAAAAGACAAGTTAATCCTTCTATAGTTTTTTCCTCCTCTGCTTTTTTTGTTATTTGAAAGTACATCGGGGGTAAAATTGAAACTGCTTTTTCCTCTCCCTATTTCCTTTCTCGAATCGAAGTATCGATTCTATGATTCTATCGAACACAAAAACAAATTCCCCATTTTTCGAGAAAATTTTCTCTACCAAAGTTTTTCGAAACACACAAGCGAGAGAAAAAAACTAATTTAGATCGAAGAGAAAGAGAAAGAAGAAGAAGAGGATCCATTTATCGATCCCGTATTGTAAGTTTCTAATCCTTCCTCGAGATCTTCTTCTACTTCATTAATTTGTTTGAAAACAAAACCTAGGTTTTGATTGATTCTTGGGCATACAGAGGCATATCAAACTTGGGTTCTTATTTAATTTTAGAAAAGCATAATTACTCTAGGGTTTGGTTTTAGTTGAAAAATTTGAGGCATGAAATTAGGTTTTGGTTTTGAATTCCTTTCTTTGAAAATGAATGAAGGGTTTTGATTAAATTTAATAGAATAACAAATTGGGTTAAAATCGGGGTTTTGGTTTTGAATTACTTAACAGGTGAAAATGAATGAAGGGTTTTTGACTAAATTCTATTTCATGCATGTTGCACTGGGATACGATCTCGAGTTGAAGTATAATTCCAAATTCATCAAAGGTTGGTTTCTTTAGATTCGAAGTTAATTGCGAAGTTATTTGAAGTAGTTTCTAGGTTTTTCTAAATTGATTTTTGGGGTTTACTAAAAGTTGATTTTAATTTAGTTAGTGATCTTCTAATATCACAACTATGAGTAAGCTTACGATTAAGGATTGAGGGTTACTACACGATGATATAGGATGTCTATGATGATATTGTATCTTACTCTTTTTACTAAATGTCAACAATTTTTTTTCCTGACTATGTACTTGGACTCAACTGCCAATGTTGCATCATTTTCACCTCATGTTTCTTACAGTAGTTGGACTTTTTGCATTATGGCATTTCAATGAATCATTCTTGTATGAATGCATATAGAGTGCAAAAAAGTAGTTTAGTTCTCCACGTATAAGCTAGTGCAATATGTATAAACAACTACCAATATGTATCATTGGGTAGACCCTTCGTTATACCTTCTTTCAGTAATGTCATCTAAGACAGTTTAGATGAGGTGCATATAATATAACACTAGTGTGATTTCTATCATATCATAGTCTGCTGTTTTTGTTACTTATGTTGCAGTAATTATTATTTTTTTAATTAATAATAGTGTGTTCCTTAACTTTGAAGAGGAATCGAAAGCCAAGGAGAAGTTTCACGAAGCTGAAGTTAAGCGGCACATATGCATTTAAGAAACAGGACTATTTTAAGGCAATAGTTTTGCTACTCGCAGTACTTTTTCTCATCATAGATTTACAAGGGCGACTCCATTCAAGTTTGTAATTAACTTAACCTTTTTAATTTGTAATTTTTGTGTTAGTTTGTAATCAACGTGCGCGAGGTAATTTTTGTGTTAATTTGTAATTAACTTAACCTTAACATGGCTTGTTTTAGAGCATTTCCATTTGGTGTGGGGTTTCTTTGTATTGCTTAATTGTTGTTGTACTTGGAACATACCGGACAACATAGCATGTTGCTTGTTTACAAAATTGTTTTATTGCCAAGTTGAGTTTAGTATCGTAGTTTTTAGTTTATATACGGTATGCAATATAACGTGTATTCTTGTATGAGTTTTTCGATGAACTGATATAAACTAAATTTGACGATACTTGTAACTTGTTTATCTTTTCTACTTTATGCTAGTTTACCATTATGCGATCAGGCTTTCTTGTTCTAGAGCGAATCTTTAGATAGCTACACAATCCACTTGACCAAATTATGAGTATCCAAACCCATTTTAGTAGTTCCCCAAACCCATTTCATTAGTTCCCAAAATGCGAAAATGAGAAACACGTCATTTACGTGTTTTGACTTCGAGGAAATTCTTTGATTACATTACGTATCTTTGGTGATATGTTTTCATGTTGAAAGTGCTTTTGTTGAACTTAGTTCCTAAACCGGGATTGACTACTCTGCGAGAGACATATGTTAATGTTAATGATTAGAAGTTCTACGTTTGCCATATGTATGTTCTACGTTTTGTATAAATGACTATGTAGGTTGGATCTCGTTGACATCTCTTCGGTTTGTGATTTTGATGGTTGCTCTTATTATGTTGTAGCTTTACCATCTCTTCGATTTGTGATTTTGATCTTCACATCGGGAAAAGTCACTAAACATGGTTTAGTTTGTGCGAGGCTTAGTGTGAGGAAACATGGTTGAGATTACGAATTGATGTCAACGAGACCTCATATTCCATCTCAAGCTATATCTCAATCTGTGCAACAAAGGGCCGATCTTTTGCATCTCCGCCACCTCCACCTCCACCATCTTCTCAAAGCGAGGTCGGAGAAAGTATGAAGCGGAAGAGAACATCTTGGGTATGGGAGCATTTGAAAGGAGTGTTGATGGTGGTATTACATGGGGGAAGTGTAACTCTTTGTGAAGGTGGTAAATATAAGGTTTGGTGGTAAGGAGTATGGAACATCTAATTTGAAGCGGCATTTGACTAAGTGTCAAAAGTATTTGGATACACAGTTGGGACAACAATCTCTCGGTCGACCCTAGCACTCGGGAGATCGGCAACATATGGATGGGGCTACGTTTTCTCAAGAAGCATGTAGGAGAGCCTTGATAAATTTCATTATCACGGATGAACAATCTTTAGAATGGTTGAAGGTGAAGGGTTCATAGCATTTTGTAGGTATCTTGAGCCGAGGTTCAAACTTCCATCTCGGATGACCGTCTATCGTGATATCTCGCCAGTCATTTGTATTTGAAAAGGCCAAGTTGGTGAACTATTTCAAGGTAAACAAGGTTAGAGTTTGTCTCACAACAGATACTTGGACGTCCATTCAAAACTACAACTACATGGTAGTTACTGCCCACTTTATCGATGACCAATGGAAGCTACACAAGAGAATCATATGTTTTTGTTTAATCACTAGTCATGGAGGTGAACATATTGGAAGAACATTGGAGAAGTGTTTGATCGAGTGGGGGCTTGAGAGAGTGTTCACCATCATGGAGATGACCAATGGAGAAGTGTTCAGGACTCCTGATGTTCATAATCTAATTAGTCGGTTTTAACTCTGGCTCCCGATAGTCTGTGCCATAATATTTTGCCGTCCTCTGTCCCCGCCAATTAATAATTGACACGCATTTGATTAGTCCTAACTACTAAAAAAAACAAGCCTTGTGCACACTCTAGAGATTTGACACTTGTTTCATCCATGCTTGGATTCTAGACTCTAGTTATAACTCCCGGAATTAAATTAGTGATTGAGATTAAAATGTCACATGCATATTCGTTAAAGTTGGTTAAAGTACAAGATATTGTATTGTAGAGAAAAAATGGCGAAATATTTAAATCTTTCTTAACTATCTCTTCCACCCATATATACTCTCAGAGCCGATGCCGAGTCTAAGAGGGCTCTGTGCGAAATTTTTTTTGGGGCTTTTATAAGGTCGAGTTTTATACATATTTCCTTTTTCTCTCCTCTCTAGCTCCTCTCAAAAAACAAAAAGAAAACTTCACTACCATTAAAGCTTACTGCTCATATCTAATCCATTGGGGGCTAGATCTGAGCAGATTTCTTTCTTTTTTCTTTTTTTCATAAGTAGCTAGTAGTATAGGTTAGATTTGTTTAAGTTTTTGTTTCGATCTCCATTGTTTTTAGGAGATTTTTATGGTGTTCTTGTGGTTTTTTTTGTCCTTTTTGTTTGTCTTCTCCTTTATGGAGATTCTTTATGTGCTCGCATGGCATTTCTTTGTGATCTCAATGGAGATTTTGGGTGGAAGTTCAAGTGTGGTGATCAAGATTCAAGACTTTGGGCATATTACTCTCATAATTTTATAAGAAGATCTCTTTTTCAAGAAGAAGAAAACCCTATTAAAATGGTTGGATTATAATCCCCTAACCATTCTTTCGGATTGCTTGGTACTCTTGTTGGTACTTCGTTACTTCTCTTCACGGATTACTTTTTGTTAGTGCCTTTTAATTGTATTTCGATCTTTGATCTTGATGTTCTTGAAGTCTGTAAGATTTATAAAAAAAAAAAATAGTTGAGTTTTTTTCCGATAATTTTGTAACAACAATAATATCGATCAATTATCAGTGTTTATTTGTAAATATTTTTCTTTCATACTTATTTGTAAAGTTAGAATCCTTAACGCACTAAAACAACTGACCATAAATGTAGGTGGTAACGCATACTCCAGAGAATAAAAGAAAGTATAAATAAAAAATTTTGGTCAATATCCACCAATAAGAACAAAAATGCCCACCAGAATTTGGTCAATGCACTCCTTGCACTGCCTCAGGCTCGGCTTTGCATACTTCCTACACTAACTTCATAGTTTAGATATGTTGATTTTTGTTAACAACGACATTATAATTGAATTTTTTTTAACTTGTCTTAAATTGAATTTGTAGGTCCTAAATTATTGTAAGAATTTGATACAATAATTATAAATAATTATCACTACCATAACATTTATCATGGGCTATTCTTCAAGCTAATAAGTGGTGTCATCGACATCAGCATGTTATTTTTGAAACTGATAACAAGTCTTCTTTTCAAGTTACCACCATGCAAACCTTTAATCCTCCTTGGTGGACCTTGTTATTGTAATGTAAATGTATGTTTTCTATCCATCGTACTTGGTCTTGTGTTTTTACTTGGTCTTGTGTTTTTTAATCCAGAGTCTGTAACAAAGCTGCTGATGCTTTTTCCAAAAGATCTAGGATAAATTGTGTTGGTTCTGTAATTCAGACTCTTCTCATGAGTCCTAGTTTCTCTTTAATGGAATTTTATTCACAAAACAGAAAAAAAAAAATTATACAGAGTTTGAATGGTGAACTGTTCCCCCTACCTGTTAGCCTACCAGCTAACTCTGAATGTACCATATTTTGTTAATAAGAAATTAACGTTTAGTCCCAAAATAGTTGGTCTTTGTGCTCCATAGTTCTACTCTCTCAATAGTAATAGGATATCTAAATATGCACACTTTGATACGAGTTAGTCCTTTTGTGAACTCTCAGTCCAAAACGGATTTCTTTTATGACAAAATTACCCATTAATTATTAATATGTATATACGTAGTTCATGATTCATTATGTTTTATTTCTTCATTTCCATTATCGAAGAAACACCTCTCAAAAGAAAAACGTATCCTAAAAACCTAATCTTCTCGACGTCTGGATAAAAAATCAATCTTCAAACATAAATTTGAGAATTATACAAGCATATTTTCAATTCGATTCTACTCAAATAGCCTAAGTCGTCATCCTCAATACTTTCCCTTGAAGATTAACTTAAGGGGAAAAGTTTATGAGATGCAAATTAATTGAAGATTTTATCAATCAAGGATGTGAAAGATAAGTTTAGTCTATTCATATTTTTCTAAGGGGCAGGATCCGATGACATGGTTAGGATGACATTATCATGACATGGTGACACCATTTTTCCTACAAAACCCAAATGGCGAAGAATTTGAAGCTAATTATTTTGTGACACGTTTCTCTTACAAAGCTAATTATTTTGAAGCTAATTAGTTTACAAGAGTTATCATAATTGATATTCCCTTGCTCAAGTCCTCCTCGTAATCTTCCTTGATGGTTTTTCCTTTGGATGTCATTGTGAACAGACACTTCTGAAAGCAAGAAAAATCAGCTTTCAAACAAACCAAGAACAAAACCGAAACAATTACGAAATTCATGTTATCGAATACCCTTTATATAAGAACATAAGATTCGTACGTTGTCTTATAAAAAGACATTCAATTTTGAAATCGGAAATCAACTGATTTTTGGAAATATTCTAATAGTCGGAAATTGAGCATAAAAGATTTTTTTTTTCTTCTTTTAGGGTTATTTGTTATGACCGAACCTAATACCTTTTCCACATTTATTGAGAGTAAGGTTCTCAACGAACATAAATGTCTATTATGCCCTTTATTATAACAAATCCTTAAAAGCCAAAGAAATAAAAGTGATAGTGGTATAATTGCGAAAAAATAGTTCATACAGAAGTAAGAATTTGTATATTTAAGAAAGTTCATGGTATTTGAATTTCTTTTACTCTATCACTTTCTTTATGAAAGCAATTATGAGGTGCATGCATGAACCCATTTCTCACAATATAATAGAAAGAGTCTTTATGTTAAAGTTTCCTGATTGATTTCCTTCAATTTGAAAGGAATTTTTAACATAATACATATTATAATTCTTATGGACTTTAAAAATATTGCAAAGAGAAATACAACGACTATAATATGTGAACCGGAAATGTTTACCTTTTATGAAATTATAATATTTAGTCTTTTGAGAATACTTAATGAAAACTATGGATATTTCTTGATTGATTAAAGACCATGCATCTGTTGTTATAATTTGGTAATCCAAATTGCAGCGCACAATTTTTGGAAGAAAATGAAGAATTATGGATATCATAAAATCATAGATCTTTTGTATTGTTTTCTTGAATATAAGAGAAACTGAAACACGAAATTCCACATTGTGGTGAACCATATTTTTAACATCACTGGGTGACTCAGATTTACTTGTTAGAAAACATATTTGTTGAAGATCATAACCCATAAAATCCATATGGGAATAGAAATGACAACTGACGGAAGTCATCATATATGATCTTTCGGTTTGTTGATCTTAGAGTATAATAACAGTTTCTTATATAAATATAGGACACTTACAACTTTATCTATTTTCCAACAGAGTTTTGGAATGATAATTTCCAATTCGTCATTCGTGTCTTCCACCACGAAAAATTAAAGCCATCGAATCTTGATTGTACGTTAACTGAATCAGTTATGGTTTCCTTTAAAACCATATTTAGATTCAAGACTTATAGGTCGGATCGCACCAAACACAGATTGTTAAATCTTATCGTGTTTGCCTACTCTGATACCAATTGAATTGACGAAAGTACCAAGTACACCACAATCTTTTCGATATCTACTTATGCAAGACACACCTTGTGTGATCTAATACGGGTAATAACTGTCAAGGAGATTACAACAACAAGATGTGCACTTCGTATATAAAGTAAGTTCGAGACCAAACCAAACTATGGAATCAAACCAAGTGCTTTATTAACGTACAGTGATATTACTTTAATATAACTATAACGATAATTATAATGCATAAAGTAAAGTAAAGGCACACAATAATATTTTGTTAACGAGGAATACTGCAAGGCAGAAAAACCTCGAGACCTAGTCCAGTTTTGAATACTCTCATAATTAAGCCGTTATACAAAGACTAGTACAACCCCGTATGGTTGAGACCAAGTAAACTAACTTCAAGTTACTCAGTTCCGTCAGTATCCTTGCGCCTACAACCATTCTGGTCTACACACGTGAATCCTAAGATATAGTCCACTATCTTAAGTCGCTTCACTTGATGTGGAAACTTCAAGCACTCAAATCCTTTGGATCGTATTCGGAAACATTAAAGGAATAATTTGTTTCAGTAACTGTCCTATCAATCCAAGGAAATTAATCAGAGATATAGTTGAGTACAAATAGAAATACACAATAATAGATTGTTGATCTATACAACAAGCTTAAAAAGTCTATACGAGATAAATAAACTTATCGGATCCCAGTCAATCAAGTGTGCACGAAGTTATCTAGAAGACCAGAATAACAAAAAGTAAATATTATATTCTGCAATTTTCAGTGTTGAAAGTACCTGCAAAAAACAATTTGATTCCACTAACGATTGATCATGCACAGAACAGAGTCTGTCAATAGTGGATGATCAAAAGTCATATCTTCATATCTGGATGCAATAAAGAAGATCTGAAATAATTGATCCTTGAACTAGTTCGAGTGACCTTATATCAGAAGACAAGGACATGGAATAAACAAACTAGATCTATCAAGGTTCAACACATCGTTAATCAATCAAATCAATAATCGAAAACTAAATAACAACACGATCTAGTTTCCCACCAATTGTACTAGTAGAAACTTATTGGTCCCAAAGAAGTATTTAAACGAAGCGTGCATAAGATATTTCACCTAATTAGGATACTCTGCGTTCCAGTGATTATTAAGAGATTATTGGTAGTGGGCTTCCTCACACAAACAATAAGTTTCATGTATTCCGGGATGAGTTTGTAAGAATGAAAAACTTCACTATTTATAATGACCAAGGTAGTTTGGACAACAAGGAATTTCCACTTTTGTAATATTCCAACTCTAATCCAACTAAAATACCAAAAAAATTCTTGGAATGACAACTCAATATTAGCTAGCATATAACATATACTTTACTAATATAACAACCAGAGATATACTTATCCACTGGTATATGAATAACACATAAATTCCGAATATCAAAAAGATATTTAGAATATTTTGGTTTGGGATCTCACCTTCAGTATCAGGAAAAATACTTGAACATTAAGTAATAAGAGTATATCACATGTTCAAATACTATGTAGACATCTTATGAATTTTTTATATTAACCAAACCACATTTTCGATAGCTATCCAAACCCTAAGTTAATATACGAATCTAAAAACATATTATTTGGTTACATAAGGATTGGTCCTGGTAAAGATCCTTGGGACCCATCCTAGTAGAAATCATTGGTAAGGTATCAGCCCTACTAGAGATCCTTGTTTAAGGAATTTGTCCTAGAATAAATCATTTGATTCCTTTTAACTACGAAACAAGTTTCACAAGTCTACTTCCTTTAAACTCATCTAGTTAAACATAGTTTTCTAGGTATAAGATCCAACACACTAACTTGTAACGAATTACCAAATAATGTTATGTCGAATCTAAGAAGTTCAAATAGCTAAACCATACTTCGTAACTCGATATACCAAAGTTGTATGAAACAATGAAATGATCAAGTCACCAATACTAGAGATACAAATATATATACTGATACGTCAAGTCTTTGTTACTTGCCTCAGGTTGATGTGTTTGCTGATGCTGATACATCTTTGTTACTTGCCTCAGCTGCAGTCGTATTCCTTACATCTCTTGAACCTCGTAAGACTCTACACACTTGATTCTATTAGGTGACGTCCTTTACATCCTTAGAGTTGCTTTAACCTCAATAAACACTTATGATACCAATCTTCCTCTAACAGATAAGCCTATTAGATTTCCCTTTTGATTTTTCAATCTAGGTTTGAAAATATGTTTGCAATGGATAGAGTCCAGTGATACTCACAAATCCGGAATACTTACACTGAATTAACTGGGAAGCTTGGATTACTAACCACCTCTCGAGAACAGTTCAAACAAATCAAAGAAGAGTTTAGATATCTATCTTGAGGAATCACAAAGTCTGATACGAAGAGAACTTTGCGTTTTCTATTTATCTCGTTCCTGATCCGAGATTATAAAAACCTTGAAGATCAATAAGAACAAGATCTGGATACACGGACTATCAGGTAAAAGATAATTTGCCAGGGCTTCACGAATCCCTAAGTGAAGTCTTCACAGTCGTAACCTAAAATACAATTCACGAAGAACCTAGGTTATATAGAATGAATCTAGGAAGAAACAAGGACACATCATGAAGTTATCTGGTGTATTCTTGGTTTGGCAACGTAGCAGCGATGATGCATACACATCATAAAGCTCTCTCTAGATGATAAAAATATGGCATCTACCAGCAACTGACAGCTGGAGCTTCTGAAGCTTAGAGCTAAGAAATAGCTCACGTCGAGATCGAACTATAAGTCCTCACATCAAGCACGATCTAAAGATAAAGACTTAACATAAGAAGACACACAAACATAACATCATGACATTTGAAAGACGCGAGTTATGGAGCTTATTTTCATGTCAGGAACTACCTTTTTCTATCCATTTTCTTTATTGGAAAAGGTACTCCTAACTAGCTCAAATCTAAACTAAGTTTCAACAGACATTTCAAGGTAACCAATAGATGTAGAGGTACCATCTAACTGATCACTTGAACCAACACGATAAAATATAACAAAACCAAGGTCACCAGATGTAGCATAAACAAGATATTTAGAAAGTAGGAGAAGTGAAGACTAGGTCAAGGATGTCAAGATCGCGACCTGAAGATCAAGATATTCTGAAGATCACACGTCGAGAGATTATCCGACTAACAAAATAAGGTCTGAGTGGATCATGACGTTACCTCCAGCTAGGCATAGATGGTCAATCTGTATTAACATGTTTAGCGTGAGTCACACGCTAAAATAACTGTATATAACCTCGAAGGCTCACTATGTAAACTAAGATGGACAATTCAGTCTAACCAAATCAATAAGAATTATATTTCTATTATTCTTTCTCTAACTAAGTTGTGATCACCGACCAAGAGGTAACTCGACAATCATCAATTAGACTAGGATAATCATCTCTAGACGAAGATCAAGAACAGCTAGAGTCTGAAGATAGGGATGAAACCAATAATCAAATTATAATTTCATGTAGGTATGTTATTTCGTAAGAGCATTTCCTATGGACTCAACAAAACAAGGATTTGTTCATTTTGATCCCACTATGGACTCAACAAACATGAAAAATAGATGAACAAACCAACAAATTTGTTGGTTTGTTGAGTGAGATGAAAGAACAGCCGCGCGCTTGAAAGAAGGACGGGCGAGCCTGGCACAAACGCTGGCGTGTTAGCCAAAAGCGCTGGCATTTGTCACAAAATTTTCCGTTATTCTGTCACACGCCAGCGCCTTTGGTTAAAGTGCCGCGTTATTCCCAAAGACGCCAACGGCTACGGCTATTACTCCTTTTTGTTTACCTATAAATTCAGTTCATCTCAAGACTCAAAACTCACACCTTCGTCATCTCTACCTCAAAATTTCACAATTTCATACCATCTCTAATTTTTCTTTTATTTCAAACAAAACTATTCATATCAACTCAATCTACCAGAAAAAATATCATCTCTTTAAATTTCATTCCTAACAAATATGGCATCATCATCGCACCGATCACAACAACGATCACAACAACAAACACCACAACAAACACAACAACAATCACAACAAGAAATACAACAAAATACACCACAATCACAACCAAGAAACACAAGAATTCGTGGTGTCAAGTATACGATGGATGAAGACGAGTCACTTTGTAGAAATTATGTATTATATACATTAGATAAAATCAATGGTATTTATCAAGAAAAAAAAATTATGATAAGATTTTACAAAAAATTTTTGAAGAAACCGGTAACATCAATAGACATGATGCCGATGGGTTGTGTCATCGTTTTCACGCAATTTCAGCATCCGTTAGTGAATATGTAGCTTTGATCACTCAAATGTGGCACAACAAAAAAAGTGGTGATGGCGAAGTGGATGTGGAACAAAGATGTCGGGAAGAGTGGAAAAGATCCAACAAATCGAGCTTCTAACATGAAACTTGTTTCACCATTTTTAGGGTGCTTAACAAGTTTAATCCATACTTGTTGGAAGGTAATCAAGTGCCTGCAAGATCACCACATGGTCCAATATCGCAGGATTTTGTTCTTCCCACATTGTTATAATCTAATGGTGGGCCCGCTTCTCTCACCATATCTAGGAAGGAACTGTATCTCCATATAGGGTTTCCAAGTAGTCGGAACAACACAACACTAATCTAGATGTTAATTCCAACGTCAAGAGAAGAAGATGAGGGTCGTGTCTCCACTCCCGCCCATGTCACAATACGCCTCCTCTCAGAATTTGACATAAAATCCTCGTGAACATGAACATGGACTTTAGGAAAGTGTGTGATGGTGCAAATGATTTTATACATGAACACAACTTAGATGTACCTAACCTCTCTCCGAGTCACAAATTGAAACTCCATAAAAGAGTTTGTTACCAAAACCAACGAAAATGCCTAATTTGTGAAAAGTCCTCTTGGACTATTTTTGCATCAAAGTATAACACCTTTAGGGAACCAGAGTTGGTATGTATATTTGTCATATTAGTAAAACTCATTTTGAGTTAGACCGATGATGGCAGTTCAAATTGCAAGATTTTGTGTGAATTCAAAAGTCCTTACGTGCACTCTCATATTATATTTGTGTAAGGTTATCGTGTGTATATATCTAGCTTTGAGTTTATAGTGAATTTTCATTATATATATCCGGTGGGACTTGTTAAATTTCTTTTCTTGATGGTTGAGTCTTCTTGCACATATATTATCTAACGATATGAAAAGAAATTGGTTCTAGTGGCTCTCAAATCTTGACATACCCCAGCTGTGTAGATGGTACGTGGATATGTGACACATTGAGACAATGTTTAATTTAGGGTTTGGGGTGCGTTTGCATATTTTTGCATATAGAGAGATTTTAGTCACTAGCATGCTTTGTTATAGTTTTACATAGAATTCCGACGAGAAATAACGAGAACTTATGAGAACACAATCGGGTTTCTTAGTTGATTAGAGCGTTAAGTTGGATTTAACCATCGGACGAGCCAATTAGGTCTTTGAGATATGTCGGTAGTAACTGTGAGTCACCAGTTTAATTTTACATCAAAGTGACACCAACCTAGAATCATTCCGGGTAGGAATGGTGAGCCTGCACCAAGATTACTTTTGATCTCTTGAGTGCTAGTTTTTGTCAATCAATAGCGTCTGATTTTAATGCCAAGACCTATAGAAACACATCATAACAAAGAAGGAGCGAGAATGAGAATATTGGAAAGAAAAGTTGAGATAGTCCAAGGTTTATATGCAACAAAAACGTAAGAAAAGAAAATAGGATGAGAATTAATGAAGTTTACAAAGTAAAATCAATGGTATTTTATCAAGAAAAAAAAATTATGATAATATTTTACAAAAAATTTGTGAAGAAAGGCAAGTGAGTACTCCCACCCCTTACTATGATTGATTTTCCTTTCTTAGATCATCATCACCTCTCGGATCAGACGTGATGCCGATGAGACTAAAAGGATCTTTTGTGCAATTATCATAAAACCCATCGAAGTGAGGCTTTTATTTCACTTAAGGGTGAGAATGCGTTCTTGAGTTCTCCGTTAGTGAATATGTCCTAGCTTTGATCACTCAAATGTGGCACAACTAGGGAAAAAAAGTACATACGCTAAATGTCGAGAGATGGCGAAGTGAGGACAAGATGTGGAACAAAGATGTCTTTTGTGGGAAGATGGTTTTTAATTAAAAGATCCAACAAATCGAGCATCTAAGGAGCAGAGCTAACATGAAACTTGTTTCACCATCTCTCTTTTAGCTACAGCTCGCCTCATCAACCTCGATGTACTCGCGCTTAACAAGTTTAATCCATACTTGTTGGAAGGTAATCAAGTGTGAGCCGCACCATCACCACCAAGATCACCACATGGTCCAATATCCCAACACCACAAGCATGCGTTCTCGGATTTTCGGGGTATGGGTTTCAATTAATATTTATAGAATTAGGGTTAGGTATTTTGGGCCTACGCGGATTCCTCCAGAGGATGTTGAGTTGTATCTCCTTTATTGGAAAGTTTGGATTAGTTAATGAACACATGGGTTTCCAAGTGGAAGAAATCGAAGAGAGTATATTTAGATTATAATTGCTTAGCATAAGACAACACTAATCTAGATGTTAACACCAACGTCAAGAGAAGAAGATGAGGGGTCAGAAAGCTGCAAAAGCAGCGAGAGATGCAGCCCAACGAGCATTAGAAGGAGGTTCAAGTTCAACTATGTTGAGCACAAGGAATTTGAGATGAAGATAGAAGCAGATCGATCCAGAGACCGTGGCATTGCTATAAACCAATCCCGGAAAAGTCTTCTTTCGCGAGAATAATACTACAGGGATTGTAAGCTAAACAAGCTACTCGCCTTGAACACTTCAACAATCAATGAACGACAACTTGTTGTATGAAATAAGGAAATAGATGCGACCGAACAACGACAAGTCCCTCAACAAACTGGCCAGTTTGAGAATGTGGAAGAAGACGAAGATGATGCCTCGGAAGAAAACGAAGATGAATACAGTCTTGATGACTGATTTTAGTTATTGTTTAGTTTAGTAGTTTAAGTTTAATTGTACTCGTTTATTTAAAATTACTTTTAACATAATTGCCATAATTTTAATTTTAAGTGTAGTCGTTTAAACAAACAATTTTAAATTGAATAATATATTAATTAAAATAAACAACACTAAATTGAAAATAACATCTATCTGCTTCTCCCTCTGCCTCTGCCTCTCCCCCGCGCATCGTCTCTTGCTCCTTTTAAATCCCAAAGGTGCTTAGTTAGATCTTCTCTTAGTTGTCCATAGATCCCCCCGGTTTTGGAGTCGGTCAGTGGCAAGTCTATATTCTCTTGCCGGATGCCCATGCTCCACCACAAGATTCGTCATCAAATCTTCATCTGGAAAACTAGTCCAGGTTGGGTCACGTCTGGTTTCTTCAATGACCATGTTATGCAGAATGATACAAGTCAGCATAATTTTGTTCATTTCTTGAAGATCAAAAAAGCGTGCCGGTCCAGCTATGATGGCAAACTTCCTTTTCATTATGCCAAAAGCACGTTCAACATCATTTCTGCATTTTATTTGTTGGGTGTTAAAGTACTTCATTTCTTTCGAAGTCATCGGTCCAAAACCTACCTGACTATAAGCTTGAACCATAGTTGACCATTCTGGATAGATTCCATCTGCTAGATAATAACCATGAGTGTAGTGATGACCGTTGATGTTTAAATTACAGTGCGGCGCGATCCCATTCTTAATATCTTCAAACAATGGTGACTTATAGAAAATGTTGAGATCGTTATTTGAACCCGGGAGTCCAAAAAAAGCATGCCAAAACCAACAATCATAAGTAGTTGAAGCTTCCAAAATTACAGTTGGTTTTGGATAATGACCCTTATATTGGCCTGCCCATTCAACCAAACACGCATGCCACGTCCAGTGCATGCAGTCAAGACTACCTAACATTCTTGGAAAACCCCTCTCGGTGTTTTCTGCAGTTATTCTTTGAACATCTTCCTGAGTAGGCTTTCTTAAAAACGTTAGACCAAAATTCTCGACTATTGTTTCGTAAAATAATTTGAGATACCTAAAGGCGGTTGTTTTTCCCATACGGATGTAGTCATCCATGGAATCCGTTGGTACCCCGTAACATAGTATACGGAGGGTCGCAGTGACCTTTTGTTCGGGACAAAAGCCTCGTACATGTCGTGCATCATACTGATAATTAAATAAAGGTTGTACCTGACAAAGCTCGAAAATAATCTTTTGCGTCAAGTTGCGACCCATGCGGAATCGTCACTGAAAATCCTCATCGGAATAGACACAATCATGATTAAAATAATCATGCATCATCTTTTCGATCTCGCCACGTCCATCTTCTAGTTGTAACTTCATAGGGCTCTACAGGCTTTGGTATGATCCCTGTTTGTAATTGCAACATAAAATTTCGCCTTCTTCTATCTTGAATTGCATCTTCATCCATTTGACGCAAAAACTCCATACACATTTCTTCCTTTTCTTCATACAACATTTCATCCATCTCCATATCTTCCTCTGAAGAATTAAAATCAGAATTCATGGTTGAAAATCGAAAGCAATTGAAATTAAAGAAAAGATTGATCGGATGAAAGATTGTTGTGAATTTGTGAGATCAAACTCGAGCTTTATTTATGAAGGTAGAAACTAACCGTTCCAGCGACCGTTTAAAAATAGCCGTTGGCGGTTTTGGTTCAAACGCTAGTGTTTGTACCATGAGCGCCAGCGCTTTTCCTTCAAACGCCAGCGGCAGCACTTCGACCTGGCGCTTGACGGTCAACCGTCCACTTCTTTCCCATAGTACAAAAACCCATTTGACCATCCACCTGTTTCAACAAAAATTTGAGTTTGTACATTGCCATAGGAATCTCCCTAAGCTCGATCAAACGATACGAAAAATATGCATCTTCATTTTCGAGTAAGCAACGTATCATAGTGATGCTTTAGCATCATATAGGCTTTGCCGGCTAAGATTTGAAACTTATTGGTGCATTTTCCCTGAATGCACGTTCAACCAACCCCCTTTCCCTATAATTGTCTTATTGGCATTTTTAGAAGTAGAAAAAGATGAGAGAATTGACATGTATCGAGTCCACCTGCTTTTGTAACAACGTTTCGGACCATAGTGGTGCAATATCGCTTTTGGCCAGCCTTCCACTGGCGTGATGCACCGTTGTGGTGAAATATCGCATTTAGCCAGCCTCCCACTAACGCGATGCCCCATTGTGGTGCAACATCTGTTCTAGGCCAACAAGCCCCAAACGCGCAACACAAACTTGAGACAAAGCTTCATCTCATTCAATGACGCATTTTTGAGCAAGCACAGTGCAAAAAGTGCAAGTGCTACAAATGTAGAGCTTTATAAGAAGAATATATTATCAAAATATTAGCTTCAAACTCGTTGTCGTTTGAGTTTTATAGAAAAATTGGTATAAATCATGGGAGATGGTGTCAAAATAAGAGTATGCATGAATCCTCCCCTAATTTAAAAACACAAATATATTTAGTTGATTGTTTATGTTTAATGAGACTTTTTCACGTTATTTTAAGTGGGAATGTTATAAATACCCTCCATTTTTGTTGATTTTGCACAAATACCCCCGAGGGGTAAAAAATAATTTTTTTGGAATCAACTTAAGAAAGTTGCTTCCACTTTTTGGAAACAACTTGTATAAAGTTGCGTCCGCTCTGAAGCAACTTGTGCTAGTTGCGTCCACTTCTGAAAGAAACTTGTGCTAGTTGCTTCCACTTTTCAGAAGGTAAGGGTATTTTTAAAAATTGAATAAGGGTATATTTTAAGGTGCGAATTTTGAGGGGTACTTAAATAATGTTCCCTTCTTTTAAGATCATAAGAGGTTGACTTTGGGGTGTAAAGTCGTTGCGGATTTTTTTTCATAGTGGAACTTGTTAACACTCTTTGTTACTATTATCTATGTAAACCAGGTAAACTATAAGTCTATATCTGGATCGGCATTATTGATGGTGGATTTTCAACAAGGGTCAAATCCGTGAAATCATGATACTGCATGTTTCTGGTACGGCTTCAAGCATGTGACGATTCATATTTTACGAAGCCATGATGAACATGTCTTTCGAAAAGCCTCCACTAGCTGAGCGTTCGATCCCTGGCATTTTATTGTGCACTCTATGTAGAATAATAGAATTGGGCCGTCCTCCTACATAATTGTTTATAGAGAGGGATTAACGCCTTCAGGACGTCGGTGATACTCACTGTACTACATGAGAGAAAACCCCTCTACATAGAAGAACGATTGGGCAGTTCTACGTAAGATTGAGAGCAACAGCGCCTTCAGGACAGTGACACTCACTGATCCTGACTATGTAGAGCTACCGTGTATAGACTCGGGCGTTCTCCGAAAGATCTGAGAGCGCCTTCAGGATATAAGCCGTCTCCTGACTATGCACATAGATTAATTTTGCCGTGACATTCACCACTGAATTCCCAGAATGATCTATTATTGCTCCTATTCCATGGTCGAATCCACGACCTGATCCCATGGAATGACAATAACAATTGCTCCTATTACATGGTCGAATCCACTTCCTGATCCCATGGAATGGCAATAACAATTGCTCCTATTCCATGGTCAAATCCACAGCCTGATCCCATGGAATGGCAATAATAATTGCTCCTATTCCATGGTCGAATCCACCGCCTGATCCCATGCAATGGCAATAACAATTGCTCATATTCCATGGTCGAATCCACAGCCGGATCCCATGGAATGGCAATAACGATTGCTCCAATTTCATGATCGAATCTACGACTTGATCTCATGGAATGGCGATAGCAATTTATATTATCTCATTACTCCGATTTCATGATCGAATTCACTGCTAATCTCATGAAATGTAAAAAGATAATTTTATTACTCCGATTCTATGGTCGAATCCACGATCCCATGGAATGGTAATGCCTATTTTATTATTTCGAATTCATGGTCGAATCCACAGCTGATCCTATGAATTGATAATAAATAACTACTCATTTTTATTTGTTCAATTTCATGAATTATTCTACACTGAATTTCATGGATCATCAACAAATACTCACAGTTGGGCATTTGGACCATCCCTGAGTAAGCCCCACGAAAAATGGTGTAAGTGTACTCGACAATGATGCACGACTGAGCACCCGGATGCACGAACGAGCATCCAAAAACACGAATAGATGAGGAATCCTACGCAAAACAGGAGAAAACAACAAATATTAATAAAATAATAAGGAGCGCCCAGGGGCCGGGCCCACCGGCCGGCCGGACATGCCCTAGCTGTGGCCGGTCCCCATGCTTCTTTCATTATTTTGCCCTATTTTGTTATTTTCATGAACTCATGAAAAACTCCTTGATTTTAGCAACTTTCCTTGTTTTTGCAAAATTCATGGATTCTCCGTAGCTTCATGGATTCATAAAATTATATTATAAAATAGGGAAAGGTGTGCGGGACCGGGCAACATAGCCGGCCGGCCATGCCCAAGCCGTGACCGGCCCCACACCTCACAATCCCTAGCTTTTTATAATTATTATTCCCTAAACTCATGAAACTCCTCTGTTTCAACAAAAACCCATGGTTTCTCCATAACATCACGGGTTCATGAAAATAATATTATAAAATAGGGAAAGGAGTGTGGGACCGGGAAACATAGCCGGCCGGCCATGCCCTAGCCGTGGCCGGTCCCACACCCTGCAATCCCTAGTCTTTTATAATTATTATTTTCCTCAAATTCATGAAACTCCTTGGTTTGAGCAAAAATCATGATTTCTTCATAACTTCTCGAATATTGCTCAAATCACGAAAATTCAAAAGCCAATGTGGTCATATGTCCGGCTAGCCTCTCACGACAATTTTGGATGTTAAAATACTCTTATTTTAATATTTACAAAATATTGATCAATTGAGCATACATGCTCATTCCAACAAAAAATCAAGAATTTCATTCAAGATAAAACTCTTCTGAAAATTCACAATGTTGCTCGAACGCACATAAGAAAATACCGAAACTCTCAGTACGGAGATACGGACACCGTGGTAACACGTGCATGCCTTGATGACCGACCAGAGTCATTCCTAGGGCTTGCACAAAGCCGGACCCACATGTTTTCATAATTCTGACCTAATTTGCTCAATTGCTCATATTGGGCCCAAACTCTCTCCAATCAACCTGGGGATTGCTCAAACGGACAACATCTAGTCCCGTGACCACCAAGAGCCGGTCCCATGCTCTCTTGGTTGGTCCCCCATCTTTTATACTTAGGTTTTTGCCTAATGTTAAACCCAGCAGTAATTCAATAAATGATGAAACCGGCACTTAATCATCATTCTTTCACCAACTCTCCAATTGAGAACCCCGGTGTACGCTCACTCGAGCACTGGGCACCACATGGACGCCCATCATCCCATGTGGTCGGTCCCTCTATCACTCATGACCTATTTTCAGCAATTCATCAATTGTTGAACAATTGCTCAAAAATTAGGGTTTCGAACAAACTCTTCACGGAATCATCATTCTGAGCAAGTTCAAACACCAAATGAATTTATGTTGATCCACGGGGATTAATTATACAATATTTGGTAATCAACCAATATTTAAATATTTTATTGGGTTACGTTACCAATAAATATTTCCTCAAATTGAGCGACATTGCAGTTGCTCAAATATTGGTCCAGCTATCAATATTTAGTAATTTATCAGTATTTTGTCGAATTGAGCAATACTTGCTCAATTGCAAGTCAAATTATTCATATTCAGTATTTGTCGGATTGAGCAATACTTGCTCAATTGCACGTCAAATTCTCAAATATTCAGTGATTCGTCGAATTGAGCAATACTTGCTCAGTTGCTCGAATATTGACCCAACTATCAATATTCAGTAACTTATCAGTATTTCGTCGAATCAAGCAATACTTGCTCAGTTGCTCGAATAATCCATAAATATTCAGTAACTCATCAATATTCAACAACTCTTCAAATTTACAATATTTGCGCAACGTTAACATTCATGAATCGCTGAGCATTTGCCAAACATGCTCGATTCAACAAAACCTAGTCTCATTGCCTAATCAGTCAAACAACTGACAAAATAAATACACGTCTGTCATACAGACTCCACGATTCGTGAGACATCAATCACGTCAACTTGGGGGATAACAACTAGGGTTTGGTATGGCGGCCTACAACACATGGATTTTATCCACGACGAGAAATGTGCGTAAGTTGTGTAAACGGTTGAAGGAGTTAGCAAAGTAGTGGGTGCACGATCCGTCAAGTCTCCACATGACATGGAACTGACTTTACCACGATCTTCCATTTGCCCACTCTTCCACTCATGAAACCGTCACACTTACAGGGATCAAGGTGTTCACAACTCTGAAAATATAAATAAGTTTATGAATCCATGATTGGGGACAACATTTTTGGTTTATACACGGAATTTCTCAAGTAACTACTCTCAAGAATTCATCAATCCATCATAACTTATTTGAACTCAACAGTTCACCAATTATTGCAGAAACATTCAACATACCCACAATCCTTGATCATCATTGATCCCTCACAATTCTCAGCTTCCCTCCTACAGATCAACCCATATCCCTCTTTGCGACCGAATTGACTCTGAAACGGCCATTGACTTGGTTTAGGCCGGATTCCTACAGATTGATCTCTCGAATCTAAGCACTCCCTTTGCAGTGCATCTGTGTGAGGTTGAGCAGTTTGCCCGGTTCGAGGAGTCTCGACAACACGCTCGACTCTTCACTTTCCTAAAAAACCAGCGAACCGTTTTTCCCCATCCACAGATTGGCGACCACAGTGGGAGATTAATATCTCGGTTGCAATCTCTCATTTTCACAAAATGGTTGATCTTAGGTCAGGTTCAGTTACCAATCCTAACCCAAACAATGCTAGCACTAGCAACGGCGGTGGTGCTCCGAAACCGTTCTCGCTTCCAACCGGTGGTGGTGACGCTACTCCTCCTCACACTAATGTCGAAAATCATCCTCTTTTTGGTCGACATCCTGAGGAACTCAGAGAAAATCCACCCACCATCGCTGATCTCATGAAGATTCAGGAAGTGCTCGCTAAAAATCAAACTGATATGGCTGCTACTCAGAAGGAATTATGTAACCATCTCAAAACTCTCACTGACAAGATGTCAGACAAAACTCGGAAGAAAGGAAAAGACAAGGAAACATCTCCGCTCACGGATCCGTGAAGTTATTCATGTCCCCGACGATGACGAAACCCGCAAAGCTCGCGAGAACCGAACTCGCTAGTTTCATTACTCGTGAAGATCCGGGAACGTTTTATGGAGAGCCGGGGAAAGGGACATGCACCATCAGTCCATCGTCATCAGCCTCCATATCCCGCTGCTACGCAAAGAATCCCTCTTCCAAAGGGCTACACTTCTCCAACGTTCACACTCTATAACGGAACGGGGAATGCTCGAGAACACGTCTCTCGATTCCTGGAATCATTGGGAGAGCATGAACATAACCATGTTATGCGTTTGAAGGAGTTCTCGAAGTCTCTGACCGGCCGATCCTACACTTGGTACAACAACATCGCACCAGGGAGCATAGCCAATTGGGGAGAAATGATTAATGCTTTCTACAGGAAATACTTCTTTGTCTCTGAGAAAGTTACTCTCTCCGACTTGGGAAGGATGTCTTAGAAGAATAATGAACATCCGAACGACTACGTAAAGAGGTTCGAGACTTGGGCTTTGGATTGTCACGATCCAAATGTCATTGAACAATAACTGGTAGATTTGTGCATCAATGGGATGATCCCAGTCTACAGAGCTTTGCTGGAAAACCTTCGTTTTCATACCTTCTCAGAACTTCATGAAGTGGCCAAGCGATCAGCAACTACCGCTCCTTCCTTGCTAGAAAGAACGAAAACTGTCAAAGTAGAGGAATCGAAAGACACTCGGAGCACAATGTCAGGTGTCTAATCAACAAGCAGTACAGTGTCGAAACCTCCATGAATGTTGCTGAAGGGAGCAAAAGAAAAGCTTAAGCACAGCCACGTAAGAATGCTCCTCCAGCGTCCAATCCCTCAAAAGTGCCAAGGAAAGATGGTCAAGCCAGGAATGCACAATCGCCTACTCAACATCAACAGAACGATCAAGATGCACCTGACTTCCCCTTTTCTATTGAAGAAGTGATCGAACTATTGGAGGTTTGGATCCAAGACGATGCAATCAAATTGCCTCCTGTCAAAAGGGAACCACTGAGGAACAAATGGAAAATGCACGCTACTGCCATTTCCATAGGTATGTCAGTCATCCGACAAGTGATTGCAGAATCCTGAAGCGTATATTCAAAGAAAAGGCCGACTCGGGGGAACCGAGGCGAAGGAGTGCACAAAAACCCTCTCCCAATAAAGACATTCACACTCTCTGAGCAGCCGGTCAAGGAAGCGGTTCAATCCCTAATTGAGCATGTCTGTGAGTTACTATACTTATCAAAAGCTCAAAGAAACGACATGTTTGATGCATTAAACCACACTGTATCTGGGAAACGATTAGACATTCAGGAGATACGCCCTGAACCTCCAGTAACAGACAAGAAGATGTATGACTGGGGACTTCTCACTACAGTCCATCTCAAAGGAAATCAATTCAAGCGAGCATTGGTCGATGTTGGCACTATTGTTAACATCATCCCTCTTAAGGGTGCACAGGAACCGAGCCGGAACGGATCATCCCTCTAAATATCCTTTTAGGGAACCGAGGTACAAGGGCACCGGTCAAAAAAATAGGAACCGATGCTAAGGGGGTACAGGTACACGGTCTTATATAGGTCCCATACAGTCGTGGACCGAATGTACCGAAAAATTATAGCCATTAGATTTAGGGGTAATAAACTAATAATAGCCTTTGGATTTAGGGATGGTATATATAAAACATAAGGCTAGGGTTTCTTATTTTCTTATTCTTCTTTTTTTTCTCATTAGATTTAAAAAGTGAAACTAATTAAAAAGACTCTGTTGTTGAAATTGGTGACTGGATGGATTAAAGGGTATGTATGAATCAATCAAGGTTCATGAGAGTTGGGTTTGTTATAAATTTGAAGGAATAAGTAGAAATTGATAATAGATTGATCTGCTTCTGCTGCCGTTTGCATTGAATAATGAGTTATATTGTTAGAATGGGTTTGAAATTGTTGGTTTCTTATGGAATTCGAAGTTGCAGGGTTTGGAAAATATATATAAGAAGGACAATGGCTTGAAAATGTACATAAAAAAGATTCACAACAACACCACTAACATCTATCACCGCTAACCCACAAATCAATAAAGTAATATCCATCTCCATAAACAAATTGATCAAATTATCAAAAAGCTATAGAATGTCACCAAATATTTTGAAAATCAAACAAAATCCCAATTGTTAAATCTTTCAAGAAATTTTTTTGTCCGGAACCGAGACTCCTAACCGTACACTACAGAGGAAAGCTCCGGTGTGTACCGGTCCAAAAAATTTTGGAACCGAGGTTAGGAAGAACTCGGCCTGGAAGACAGGTGTGCACCCTTAATCCCTCTAAATACCATTTAAGCGTCTTCGAGACCATGAAGGGGAAGAGCTTACGAAGTTACATCATTCTCAAAGTGAAAACTAACTTGACTTGGAAACCAAGTTTTTCATAATTAGAGAAGATCAGGAATGACATGGTTCTTGGGCGAGCATGGATTCATGGTGGAAAGCACCGTAACATCTTGAATTTCTTTTTGCCAAAAGGTTCGGAAGAAGTGGAAGACACTCCACCATTTAAGCGTTTGGGAAGAGTCGAAGCCTTGATGGAACTCACACAAAAACCTGAAGAAAGCGCACATGAATTTGCCAAAAGGTTCCTCACGCAGGCAAGTCTCATTCCCCCTCAAGCTCATATATTACCAACTTTCAAATACCCTACTCTAGTCATGGGACTTGATCTTGCCCATAACTCGGTAGTCACCAAACGTTATGAGTGAATTGGAAGACTCCACCGACAGTGCATCCCGATGTGCGAAGAATCCTGACCAAACAAAAGAAATTCGGATCACGACCAACTAAGCCTAACAAGTTCCGTGAAGGAGATTTGGTTCTTAAGGTAACTAGGCGCAATTCGCATTCTGCAAAGAATTCTAATTGGGAGGGGCCTTTCATGATCGCTAAGTCGGCAACCGGAGGATATCACAAATTGGCTGACATGAAAGGCAAGACAAGTATACCCGGTGATCCATGAGAATTGGCTCAAGATTTTCGACGCATGAAGCATTCAACGTTGGGTGTTTTATGCCCAAGACAAACGCTCAAGACACTTGACGTTTGTATTTTAGGATTTTCTTTACCTGTATTTCAATATCTCCAAAACGTTTGCACTACTTGCATTCAGTATTTGAATTCAGCAATTTATCAAAGTTCTTTATTTAAGAAAAATATCTATCAAATCCAAAATCCAAAAGAAAATCCTCACCACTCATAAATTCAAAACCTATCAAAAATCAAAACCTAAATAAAATCTCACATCTCCCAGAAGTTCAATGTTCATGAGATTATGGAAAAGAAATTAAAGGAAGCCGTCAAAGAATGATTTTTGCTTCTCAGCATTCTCCAAGACTTGCAAAGCCGCTTTCTCCAACTCCAGCTTTTCGGTCAGCTCAGCAATCTCAGTCATTTTCTTCATCACAGCCTCACTAGTAAAAGGAATGTTCATCACTACTGCATCCTTGATGGTGTTGATCTTCTGGTGGAGCCACTTCAAATTGAAGCCAAATCTCTCATAATTTTTCAAGTTGTACTCCCAATCAAAGAGTACATCTCGAGTCACGGTACTTCTGGCCCTGGTACGAATATCATCTATAACACGTAACATGCTCTTTACTTTCCTTATCAAGAAATAGCTATGCTCTGGATCTTTCATAACAACAAAGTGGCCATACATCTTCCACAATTTCTCGTACATAACAAAGATACTCAAAGTGGGAACGCTAAATCCACCAACTAACGTGTGATTTGGGAGTGTCTCACCGAACGGAGGAGTAAAATCAATCCCTGCATTGGGATATTCATTCACTATCATACGCTTCTCAATTACTGGAGCAGCGTCAACAATCATAGGGACAACTTCAGTCGAAGCAGCTTCTACCATTCTTGATTCGGGTTCCACCATCTCAGGCACAATGGGAGTTTCTGCCACCTCCACGGCATCAACCAGCACTTCATGACCCTGAGGTTCAGGTATGGGAGTCTCATCACCGACACCTCCAGGATTGCCCAAACCGTCATTATTGGATTTGTTATTCCCAACTTCAACATTCGGCACCTAATGTGAAGATTACATGGGATTAGAATGATTCAAGCGTGGAAACCCAACACAACCATAAAATTAAGAAATTAAGTGAAATAACATCATCCAAGTTCCTTATTATGCATCTAAGACATGCACAAGTAGTGTGAAAGTTATGAAGCACGTTTTCAAACAAGCTCAGGTGAAGAAAGTTTACACTGCCCTGTGTTCAATGATGAATTGGGAGCAATTGGTAAGAAATCTAAGGTTGAGTAATATACCATTATCTTCATATGGATGTCATCTACAACATATCAAAATTTCATGGCAATCGGATGAACGATCAGGGAGTTGTGTCCAAAACATTGGACCTCATACCGACTGAAAATTTTTATGGAGGTCTCCTGGAAGTTCACTGTTTCGTTGATTTCGGCCCCTAAAAGTGATCAAAACTTAAAAAGATTCTCTTTTAAAGCTTGTAAATTTCCTGGGCTTAAAGATACATGGGTAGATCGAGAAAATTTGATGTCTAATGAAGATTCTACAACATTTTTACTAAAAAACTGAGGTCTGGATTTTTTCTGATGACGTATTTCGGCAAAATTTCCCATATATTTGTTAGGATCCTCATGCATTCATCGACAAGTCAAAAACATTATACTTCTATGAAGATAATGCAAAGTATATACTTACTTGAGGAGTCTCCAACTCATTCGAAGGGTTAACAGGGTCGGCATCAACATTGGAAGTACCATTATCTTCATTCAGTCGCGATTCTTGAAGACTCTCTTTCTCACTACTATTCGAAGACGAATGAATAGCATGACCATGCTGGCTTTCCATAACAATTTCCTCCTGGAATTATCAATAATAATCATCATTATTTCATTCAATGAAATGCCGAAATCACTTACACGAAAGGATACTCACATCAACCTCTCCATCAACGCTGGATTCCTGAGTTGTTCGTATAGAGGAAAGATAAAGACCGTCAATAACCGATGGAGCAAAATTCTGAAACAAATTAGTAATAATTTTCTAAGATCCTGATTATATGGACAAGAAATCCGCAACGATAAGAGAAATGCTAACAACTCACCAAAGAAGCGGCAGGGGACTGCACTTTATTCGGTATCATTCTATGAGCTGTTTTACTCCTTCCTTCTCCACCCTGGGGACTTTCTTGAAGGTCTAAGAAGTTTACACATATTCAAGGCCTCACATCACGACCATCCTACACAAAATCAATGAATGATCAAAATACGACTAGCTTACTCTCACCAATTGTGAAGAAAAGAGGCCTACCTGCGCACATTCTGGAGATGTCTTCCTCTTGTCACTACGAGAAAGGTACTTTAGTCTCGGTCGAGCATTAATGGAGTCAAGGGAAGGAAAATCTTGCACTGGGGACTTAACATCCCTCACGAAAGCATACAGACGCTCAAGTTGCTGACGCCAGAAGTCTATGTAACTCGGAGTCACGAAACTAGCACGATCAGAGCATGGGGATAAATACTCATTCCACTCCACGTGAGTGCAGTCCAGATTAGCCTTCAGATACTCAACTGATGGTTTGTTTATTCGGTGACCTAAGATACATTGGTCGACGCCCATTTGCCGAGCTGCTCTGTCGATGTTATATTCCTCTACTCTGAACTCTCCATGCATTACTGATACTAGGTGGCTGTGGAGTGCAAATTAATATGAAAGATCTCTCTCCATCATTCAAATCAGACTGATTCTCAATGTGATATTTTCTTCAGCAGTATTGAAGGTGATCAATTATGAGAAGAGGTCAGGGACCGACACCCAGGGGCGAAAATTGAACTCAGATTCAATGTCCAAAATATCAGTGATGCATATCTTGTATTGCGGATGATTTGTAGACCACCTCATGATCCTGGCATTGTCTTTCTCGAGGAAAGCATGGCGAGTGTCGACATTAGGCCCTTGCAAAACACTACGGGGAATCGGAGCATAATTTTCAAGATGCTCCCACATCAAAGCTTGGAGGAACATAGTATTAGCATATGTCTCAATTTTCATGAAACCATTAGAAACACTGGAGTCAATAACCAAGGAGTCCAAGTTGGCAAACAGTGAACCTAAAAACAGGCTACCAATTGGAAGTTTCTCACCTTTAGCCATCCTAATAGCAAAGGGTATCACCAACGGCTTCAACAAATGTTTGTTGTCCTCAAGAACATCTCTGGAAAGCCACAAGCACAGGAAAGCGGAAATGAATAGGGTACCATCAACAGGTTCTTCAGGAATTCTATCTCTCGGCCACCAGTATCTCAACCACTGAGCATAAAAAAATTTGGGGGACTCATTGAACTCGTGCATCTTAGTTTCCAAAGTATGAGATATCAGCTTCTCCTCCGTCGAGAGTTCTCCAGGGAAATTTCCGGTGACTGGAAGATGCAACAGAGCGACTACGTCTTCCAAAGTAATTGTGAACTCTCCCCATATGCATATGAAGGTGTGAGTAGGAATACACCAACGAGCAAGAAGAGCCACGATACCTGGTATATCATGATTAATGATCAAATCTCCAGCAGCTTGAATGGCTCGCGTCACTTGCGCACTATCCATCAAGGCCCTCACGCGACTGTGGCCTAACATATGCCTTTCCCATCCAGAAAAATACGTCAGCGGCTTCCTAGAAAGTTTGAGTTCCACATGAGAGGTCGAATAACGCCTTCCTTCCAAACATAACCGAATTATTGTTGAAGGAGACACCAACTTGTTTTGAGCAGTAGTCCTGGGATTTATGAGCAACCGAAACGAAGAACCTAAAGGACGTTTTTCAGGCCTATACAAATATTCGAAGAACCTATCTTCAGTGCTTGGAATGTTCTTGGGTTTGGGAATTTCTTCCCTCCCCTGAGAAGTTCCAGAATTGTCGTCCCTGGAGCAATCATCATCTCTAGAAGATGCATCTGTGGAAACATCATCTCCAGAAGTGTCCATGGAAACGTCACTTTCAACATTATTATGGAGTCGAGTCATCTTCACCAAATCGCTGCAACATTCCACACGAGTTTCATCAATACAACGGAATTAAAGCAATCAAACAAGTTACGGCGTTCACAATCAGCGTCTACAAAATGGTGATCCTTAACTCTTACCTATTTACGATTTCACGAACTTAGTGATAACAACGTAAAACCTCAAAAACTTGTTCATTCTTTCAAACCTGCAAAACCGAGCAAAAAACTTATTATTATTTAAAGTCAACATTGGATTTTCATGAAACTATGAATAATTCACACAACCTTCCATGTGAATATTCGCTGATTTTTAAGTGTACATACACTATAAAATCACCAAACTTGCACATACACTACGAATTCATCAACTCATAGAAACATTGTTTGTTTTCAACAATTTCCCATAAATCAAAATCTAATTTTCTTTTTAAAAAACAAAATCGTGAACAGGTCACGAAACCAGGGTCTTTTCTATTTTTGTAAGAGTCCACATGTTCCAAATAAAATTTTAAAAAGTTTACAAATAAACTTTATCATGAACTCCAGGTCTTTTCAAAATTTCCTTTAACCCTAAGGATTATTATTTACTACTTTTGTTGCGAACAATCCTACGTTCTTAAAAGTATTTGCAAAGTTCATGCTTTGAAAACAAACTTGGGTTTTCATGAAACCTAATAAACAAAACTTTTACTACTGCAACTATACCATATCCATGCAAAATTTTATGTATCTCTTCCATATTGAGGATTTTTATTTCGTTTCCTGAACTAACAAAAAACGGGCATTCATACGTTTTCTAAAAAACAAATTCTTCATAAATCCTACGCATGCTTGCAACTATGGGATTTTTGTTTGATGAACAATTCATGAATCATAGATCAACAGCAAAAAAAAAAAAATTGCACGAACTTACCTTTCGGCGCGGCGAAAAATTTTCCTCCTTCCTGCTAATTCATCGGACGGTGATCGGACGAAAAGTTTATCTTAATTTAATTTATGCATGTTAATGGTTTTAATGGTGTTTGTCTAAAATTCTTTGAACGGCGTGAAAAATTTTCCTCCTTCCCGCGCTCGAGTGAAGAATAAAAAAAATATGCTCAGTTGATCAACAATAAAAATATTAGGGTTATTTACCCTTTATATTATTTTTATTTCCAAAACCTAAAACACTTGGGTTTCCTCTTTTGGGCTCGGGCCCGAAAATCCTAAATCGACCAAAACTGGGCTTTTAACTGACCAAATCAGAAACACTTCACCTCTCCATGTCCACAAAATAACACTCTATCACACTATCGGGGTCCTCACCCGAACATTTGCTCGTACATGACACCATTGGAGCAAATCGAGGATTTTGAAACTACCTTTGTAGATTGAGTTCAACCACGATCTCGTCAATTGAAAATCACCATCTAATGCTTCTTTTTGTGGAACATGATTGTTCCTCACTAAGCGGGGGACTTAATGTTGATGGTAGATTTTCAACAAGGGTCAAATCCGTAAAATCAAGATACTGCATGTTTCTGGTACGGCTTCAGGCATGTGACGATTCATATTTTATGAAGCCATGATGAACATGTCTTTAGAAAAGCCTCCACTAGCTGAGCGTTCGATCCCCAGCATTTCATTGTGCACTCTATGTAGAATAATAGAATTGGGCGGTCCTCCTACATAATTGTTTGTTCAGAGGGCTTAACGCCTTCAGGACGTCGGTGATACTCATTGTTCCCTGACTACATGAGAGCAAACCCCTCTACATAGAAGAACGATTGGGCGGTTCTCCGTAAGATTAAGATCAACAGCGCTTTCAGGACAGTGACACTCACTGATCCTGACCATGTAGAGCTACCGTGTATAGACTCGGGCGTTCTCCGAAAGATCTGAGAGCGCCTTTAGGATATTAGCCGTCTCCTGACTATGCACATAGATTAATTCTCGCCATGACATTCACCTTGAATTCCCGAATGATCTATTATTGCTCCTATCCCATGTTCGAATCCACGGCCTGATCCCATGGAATGGAAATAACAATTGCTCATATTCCATGGTCGAATCCATGGCCTGATCCCATGGAATGGCAATAACAATTGCTCTTATTCCATGGTCGAATCTACGACTTGATCCCATGGAATGGCAATAACGATTGCTCCAATTTCATGATCGAATCTACGACTTGATCTCATGGAATGGCGATAGCAATTTATATTATCTCATTACTCCGATTTCATGATCGAATTCACTGCTAATCTCATGAAATGGTAAAAGATAATTTTATTACTCCGATTCTATGGTCGAATCCACGATCCCATGGAATGGTAATGCCTATTTTATTATTCCGAATTCATGGTCGAATCCACAGCTGATCCTATGAATTGATAATAAATAACTACTCATTTTTATTTGTTCAATTTCATGAATTATTCTACACTGAATTTCATGGATCATCAACAAATACTCACAATTGGGCATCTGGACCATCCCTGAGTAAGCCCCACGAAAAATGATGTAAGTGTACTCGACAATGATGCACGACTGAGCACCCGGATGCACGAGCGAGCATCCAAAAACACGAATAGATGAGGAATCCTACGCAAAACAGGAGAAAACAACAAATATTAATAAAATAATAAGGAGCGCACAGGGGCCGGGCCCACCGGCCGGCCGGCCATGCCCTAGCCGTGGCCGGTCCCCATGCTTCTTTCATTATTTTGCCATATTTTGTTATTTTCATGAACTCATGAAAAACTCCTTGATTTTAGCAACTTTCCTTGTTTTTGCAAAATTCATGGATTCTCCGTAGCTTCATGGATTCATGAAATAATATTATAAAATAGGGAAAGGTGTGCGGGACCGGGCAACATAGCCGGCAGGCCATGCCCAAGCCGTGACCGGCCCCACACCTCACAATCCCTAGATTTTTATAATTGTTATTCCCTAAACTCATGAAACTCCTCCGTTTCAACAAAAACCCATGGTTTCTCCATAACATCACGGGTTCATGAAAATAATATTATTATAAAATAGGGAAAGGAGTGTGGGACCGGGCAACATAGCCGGCCGGCCATGCCCTAGCCGTGGCCGGTCCCACACCTTGCAATCCCTAGGTTTTTATAATTATTATTTTCCTCAAATTCATGAAACTCCTTGGTTTGAGCAAAAATCATGATTTCTTCATAACTTCTCGAATATTGCTCAATTCACGAAATTTCAAAAGCCAACGTGGTCATATGACCGGCTAGCCTCTCATGGAAATTTTGGATGTTAAAATACTCTTATTTTAATATTTACAAAATATTGATCAATTGAGCATACATGCTCATTCCAACAAAAAATCAAGAATTTCAGTCAAGATAAAACTCTTCTGAAAATTCACAATGTTACTCGAACGCACATCAGAAAATACTGAAACTCTCAGTACAGAGACACGGACACCGTGGTAACACGTGCATGCCTTGATGACCGACCAGAGTCATTCCTAGGGCTTGCACAAAGCCGGTCCCACATGTTTTCATAATTCTGACCTAATTTGCTTAATTGCTCATATTGGGCCCAAACTCTCTCCAACCAACCTGGGGATTGCTCAAACGGATAACATCATCTGACCACCAAGAGCCGGTCCCATGCTCTCTTGGTCGGTCCCCCATCTTTCATACTTAGGTTTTTGCCTAATGTTGAACCCAGCAGTAATTCAATAAATGATGAAACCGGCACTTAATCATCATTCTTTCACCAACTCTCCAACTGAGAACCCTGGTGTATGCTCACTCGAGCACTGGGCACCACATGGATGCCCATCATCCCATGTGGTCGGTCCCTCTATCACTCATGACCTATTTTCAAGAATTCATCAATTCATCAAAAATTGTTTGAACAATTGCTCAAAAATGTTTAGGGTTTGGTAAACCAATATTTTAATAACGCAATAAATATTTCTTAATTGAGCGACATTTGCTCAATCAAATATTGGTCATTACGATGGATAAAAAGTTCAAACACCAAATGAATTTATGTTGATCCACGGGGATTAATTATACAATATTTGGTAATCTACCAATATTTTAATATTTTATTAAAGAGTAAACCTAGGTATCGAAAACAAAAATTTTATGATATAGTTACACCAATAAATATTTCGTCGTTAATTGATAGCGACATTTGCTCGTTAAGGTTGCTCAAATATTGGTCGATATTGTCAATATTTAGTAATTTATCCAGTATTTTGTCAATATTTAGTAAATTAAGCAATACTTGCTCAATTGCACGTCAAATTATTCATATTCAGTATTTGTCGGATTGAGCAATACTTGCTCAATTGCACGTCAAATTCTCAAATATTCAGTGATTCGTCGAATTGAGCAATACTTGCTCAGTTGCTCGAATATTAACCCAACTATCAATATTCAAGTAACTTATCAAGTATTTCGTCGAATCAAGCAATACTTGCTCGATTTTGCTCGAATAATCCACAAATATTCAGTAACTCATCAATATTCAACAACTCTTCAAATTTACAATATTTGCGCAACGTTAACATTCATGAATCGTTGAGCATTTGCCAAACATGCTCGATTCAACAAAACCTAGTCTCATTGCCTAATCAGTCAAACAACTGACAAACTAAATACACGTATGTCATACAGACTCCACGATTCGTAAGACATCAATCACGTCAAATTGGGGGATAACAACTAGGGTTTTGGTCTGGCGGCCTACAGCACGTGGATTTCATCCACGACGTTAAATGTGCGTAAGTTGTGTAAACGGTTGAAGGAGTTAGCAAATTAGTGGGTGCACGATCCGTCAAGTCTCCACACGACATGGAACTGACTTTACCACGATCTTCCATTTGCCCACTCTTCCACTCATGAAACCGTCACACTTACAGGGATCAAGGTGTTCACAACTATGACAATATAAATAAGTTTCTGAATCCATGATTGGGGACAACGTTTTTGGTCTACACAGAATTTCTCGAGTAACTACTCTCAAGAATTTATCAATCCATCATAACTTATTCGAACTCAAAAGTTCACCAATTATTGCAGAAACATTCAATATACCCACAATCCTTGATCATCATTGATCCCACACAATTCTCAGCTTCCCTCCTACAGATCAACCCATCTCCCTCTTTGCGACCTAATTGACTCTGAAACGGCCATTGACTTGGTTTAGGCCGGAGTCCTACAAATTGATCTCTCGAATCTAAGCACTCCCTTTGCAGTGCATCTGTGTGAGGTTGAGCGGTTTTCCCGGTTCGAGGAGTCTCGAAAACACGCTCGACTCTTCACTTTCCTAAAAAACCAGCGAACCATTTTTCCCCATCCACAGGCATACTATGTTTTTATTAGGTTTTACCTATTTACCACCCACATATTTCCTATTTACCACCCATCTTGATTACCACCCTTGATTATCCTATTTACCACCTATAGATTTTTCATATCTCCTAAGTACTACACATTGACTTTTTATTTACACCCATCATCTCAAACCACCCAACAACCTAGATAACCTAAGTTTGGAAATCCAAACTATTTCTTCTTCTTCATCTCCCCCGTCGGCCAGCACCTCTCTACTTCGTCTCCACCAGCCCCCACCACCTTATGATCTAAAGAATTTTGAGTCCGATCTATAATGCTTAGAGATCTATCTAAATAATAGTGTCCAACCTTTTTGTTTCAAGTCATGAAACCAAAAATGGAATTTTGAAGTTTTAGCACAAAAGTTGATCTTTCAAGGTCTATGCAGCAGCAACTTTTCATTTCCAACTGTAGGACTTGCTCTCGCTTGTCTATGTGAAAAAAGTGTGCAACGTTTTTCCAACGTTGATCAGTGTGTATTATAAATGGGAAACGTTAGTCTTTCGATTTTTGGTTCCTAAATTCCAATATAATATTCGTTTGTCTTACATATTCTTATTGAGGATCGATAACTCCTCATCACCTATCGTTAATCAAAAAGTTTTACAAGGATTTGGACCAGTGTTATCCTAGATTTTCAACAATGAATTAATCACAGATTATTTCGTCTATTTATTGACGGGTTAAATGATAAACATAAGGAAGTAGTGAGATTTTGTTGTGCGATAACTAAACAAAATTATAACTAAGGTTGATAATTTTATATCAATGATTTTTTAATAAAAACAGAGATTAACTAAGAAAACTGAATAAAAATTGTAATTGTTATAGTCAGATTTATTTGACTTTTGTAGGTGGTAAATAGGAAAAATTAGAAATGAAAACTATAATTACTTTATAAATTGTGAGGTGGGTGGTAAATAGGAAAATCGTGGGTGGTAAATAGGTGAAACCTTTTATTAATGATATTCAATCAAAGTCAATCAATCTTAGAACTAAAACTTCCCAAAAGATGCAAATAAAACTAAACCCGGTTAGAAACACCCATTAGCACGTTATGAGTCATATAATAGGAATATTGGTGTTCAATAGGTAAGTTTCGGTTTGAACAATCCCCGAATTAGACGGTACATTTGAAATTAAAAATAAGAGTATGTTTGTTGCATTTGTCTACAAAAAGAAACTTTACAATAAAGGTTGGCACTCTAGTTAACCAAAACTGATTTTGAATGCTTCTTCTTCCTGCTTCTTATACCAATCAGTCGAGGACTAATTAGATTGGTGTGGCCTTATGGCGTGAGCCGTGTATAAGTTATTTTGCTCCGTCTGCCAATTGTATTATACCGTGGGGCATGTTTCACATAATAAAGAAATTTTGGCCTACTCTTCCGTCTGCAAGTAGTCTTTTTCTCTTCTAATTCATCAGAGGGAAGAAGTTTGCACACTTAGGGTCTCCCTATTGGTGATAAGCAATCAAAAATAGACACTATTTGTTACGAACCTAAACGCAATGTGATCTGTCAATGAACGATAATGGTTTAATTCGAGGAAAACCAGACCTCCAACGATTACTTCGAGTGTAATCAAACTCCCAACAAAGAAGAATTCTCAAACTTTCATAATTCAATTCATAATCCTTGATAACATCATAACATCACTTATATATAACATCCTATAGAAACTACCCACATAACTGCCCCATACCATAACTACCTAAACCACCGTAAATCATATCCAAAATACATACGTAACATTCCCACCCCCTTCAAAGCAACCTTGTCCTCAAGGTTGCATACATACACAACAAATTGGCGCACCATATTTATTTGTACACGAAAATAAGAACAAAAGAAACACAAAAATAAGAACAAAAGAAACATATCACACTTGACCCCTATTACTTGGATAAAAGTGAACCAGAAAGTATGGATATGCGCCCCCGAACTCTACTCGCATATTTATTGTACTCAAGTTTCAAGGAGATGTAACCATAATATAAACCATGCAGATGACATATGGGTTTGGAAAATGTGAAACTGTGTTGAAGTTCTTCACTTCCATCATCAAAAGTTTTGGAAAAATTGTTGATGCTTGAAGAAGTAAAGTTTCGGAACCTTGTTTGTACAGTTTCATGCTTTTCTGCAACTTTATTCAAAAAGTCATGCAAATATTTGCAATCTCTGTCATCCATAACATCACCGCTTTGAGTAATTGATTCTTCAAGTTTCTCTTCAAAAATGGGAAAGAAATCATCAATATCAAACGAGATGGCATTTCTAAACTTTATACGTGTGATTTCATTTTTCTCTTCAAAGATATTGAAAAAATCAGTTAAATATTTGCAACCTTGTTTTCTGAACTCAATCATTGATTGATTATAAGTACATCGAGCTTTCGTCCATTTTTGCACATCAGTAAGTTTTTGTTTGAGGGCGATGAGCAATTTCAGAGTTTCATCAACATAACAATCTTCATAATCATCCTGAGAAACCATTTTTCCCTAGTACTTAAATAGTTGTTTGATCTTCTTAAAACACCAACAATTAGACTTGAGCGTTAAGTGTTTTCACTTATCAGAATCTAGTGAAAAATATGTGAACTTGGACCGAATCTTTAAAAACGGTATTTTTAGTTTTGTAAACTCTTTAAAAACAAGAAGATAAATACCAACTTGGACCGAATTCCAAAAAAACAAGATATACTTCAAATCTTCACCGAGCAAATAATAAACAACACCAACAACACTTCACTGAGACAACTTGCGGAAATAAAGTTGAAGATAATCCTGGATATTACTTTGCGGAAGCGAAAACCTCGCTCTAGTAATACCACTTGTTACGAACTTAAACGCAACGTGATCTCTCAACGAACGATAATGGTTTAATTCGAGGAAAACCAGACCTCCAACGATTACTTCGAGTGTAATCAAACTCCCAACAGAGAAGAATTCTCAAACTTTCATAATTCAATTCTACATCATAACATCACTTATATATAACATCCTATAGAAACTACCCACATAACTGCCCCATACCATAACTACCTAAACCACCGTAAATCGGATCCTTTCCAAAATACATACGTAACACTATTGGTGATTTGGGCATGTGAAGTAGGTTCGTATCAGGAGAAAAAAAAAAGAAAAAAAAAAGGGTTAGTGGGAATTATATAAATGCCCCTCCTTCTCATGGGCTTCAAAAATACCCTTGTCCATTATATTAATACCCATAATCTAAAAACAAGGAAATTCAATTAGAAGATATTTCCTTTAATACCCTTAATCTATTCGATACTTCTTCTTCTTCATTACTAAAAACCGAAACTCATCTTCTCATCTCCGCCAGTACATCTTCAGAGTCGCCACCACCTCCACCGATCTCGTCATCAGTTCCGGCAGCAGCTCTTATGCTTCCAGCAAATCCATCACAAGCAGCAGCATCACCACCTGATTTAGATCGATTTAACGGCAGCATCTCCCCGTATTCCTTTCGCCGCCACCATCATATCCTCCACGATTAGCAACAGATCTATCACCGAGTTAGTGTTCGATTTCAACTTATTTCAACATTTTATTGTTCTTCATCTTCTTAAGTTGATGAATGATTTTCCAGATTCAGAGATCGACATATTTGATTTTTTGTATTCGATTACATAGTTTTATCGCTATTTCTTTGTTCGACTTCCACTGATTTCATCTTAATTGTTCTCCATCTTTCTAGGTTAAAAGATTGATTTTCCCATTGGATCGATAGATTCGATTTTTTTGGTTTTCGAGTTGAAAATGGAACGAGATCTTTGCATGTTAGATTTATTGAAGCCAGACATCGTTGCAAAGTGTGTATGATTTTAGAGTTGAAGTTCTTGAATTATTGAAGCTCAAAAAGCAATGATGATGGTGGTGGTGATGGTTCTAGTGGCGGCGGTGGTGGAAGAGGTATGTGTTGGAATCTGTTTTTGTTTTGAAATTTGGGGTTACATCGAAACTTTTTTATTTATAGTGATTCCAATTGAGATTTAGGTTCGTTAAGTCTTGAAGATAGTGGTGGTTATGGTTGTTGTGGTGTTGGTGGATATTCGTGTCTTGGTGGTGTTGGTGATTTGGTGAGGTTAGAACGATGAATTTTGATGATGGAGATTGTGTTGGTTGTGGTTGGAATGATTAATTAAAGTTGGTCATGAAGATAATGGTGATTCGGTTGTTTGTGGTGTTGGAAATGTTGTACGTTATCTTGGCGGTGGTGGTGGTGAGGTTGGACGACAAGTTGTTGAATACTACTCCATCAACTATTTAGGAGTCAACAACGAATGTTTGTGTATCAACAATGGAAAAATGGAATCAACAACCAATATTTGTGTGTCAACAATAGATTGATCTTAGTTTAAGGAGTCAACAACAAATATTTGTGTATCAACAATAGAAATTGACCTTAGTTTAGGAGTCAACAACCAATGTTTTTGTATCAACAATAGAAATGGTGGTCAACAACTTGATTTGTGTATCAACAATAGAAATAGATCTTAGTGTATCAACAATATTTGTGTATCAAAATAGAAATTGACCTTAGTTTAGGGAGTCAACAACCAATGTTTGTGTATCAACAATAGAAAAATGGAATCAACAACCAATATTTGTGTATCAACAATAGAAATAGATCTTATGTGAATCAACAACAAATATTTGTGTATCAACAATAGAAATTGACCTTAGTTTAGGAATTCAACAACCAATGTTTGTGTATCAAGAATGGAAAAATGGAATCAACAACCAAATTTTGACAATAGAAATTGACCTTAGTTTTAGGGAGAACAATGTTTGTGTATCAACAATGGAAAAATGGAATTTTGACAAATATTTTTGAACTTTTGATTTTTGGTTGATTGTTGACACCTAATATTAATGGCGGCGGAGTGGCGCAACAACAAATGGTGGTGGTGTGTGGAATATTATTGGTGGTTGTATTTAGGTGGTGGAATATTATTGGTGGTTGTATTTAATATTGTAAGTGAGGGTATTAAGGTAATTTATTTTTTAAGGGATAAGGTATTTAAATGGTGGTGGTCCCCCACCACCGGAGTGGTGGTGGTCAACAATGGGAGTGAAAGGCGTGGCGAAATTGCAAAATTAGTTCAACAAAAAGAGAAGGTGAAATGGTGCGATTAAGAAAGTAAGGGCCTACTTAAACTCACTCTGAATATTTGAATTTGCGCTATTTCGCCGCAATGTGTTTGTTTGGTGGTGGTGTTATTCAACCTATAATCTTGCCGCTTAAAATTTTATTTTTTAAGCCGGTTGGTTAAAAATTTTAAACTTGATGGGATTTCAGATTTTTAGCGTCTCCCGATGCCTTGAATGATAAATGGTATCTGGCGGCGTTATGTTAGTCTGTTGTTTGGTGGTGGTGAAATAGTTGTTAAAAGTCGGCAGGTTATTGGAATAAAACCTCCCGACCCTTGTTTAGCCTTCGGCTTGATGTTTAGATATCGACCTTCCGACCTTAGTCCGCCTGGGAATGGTTATATATGGTGGATGTGAAATAATAGATGATGAAAATTTATTTTTAATGATGAAATAAGATTTTTAAATGGAAAATAATAATTGTAAATGATGTCTGACTAAGACTTGGGATCTTGAGGATGAATGTGAGGAGGTATTAAAGTAATGATAATGGGTGAGAGGTTCTTTTTTATAACTCCCGATGATGCTCATCAAATTCTAGGCCTCGAGGTTTGTCAGTGAGGCTTCGATAACAACATTTCTTGGGGGATAAGGTATTTAAATGATTGGATCCCTTAGATAAGATGATATTTATATTGTTGAAAACCAATAAGGATATATTTATTGGATGTCAAAACTAAGTTATTATTTAATAAATTTAACCAAAGGGTTATCTCACAAATGTGTGATTAGGGAAATGATGTGAACAATTGGCTCGTAAGAGGAAGATGGCATAATCACAAGGTTTTAAGAATGAATCGAGAGAAAGAGGAGAGCCTTTGTCGATTGAAGAGCAAACCAAGTACATTCACTATGCTAGCAATATTGACAATGAGGATGCCCATGAAATGTTCAAGCAAGCCGAGGTCAAGTAAGGAGGGAAGAAAAGGCCAGGAGGGAAGCACAAGCCAAGATGAATGCCCGACAAAAAGAGGGCTCGTAGTGGTCGTGGTGGTGAAGGTAGTAGTAAGAGGGTGTTCCTAAACGAGGGCCGAGGTCGCGGGTCGTGGGTCATGCTCGTGGTGAATGAATGCAGTCTCTAGTTTATTTCTTTATGTTGGGTTGGACAAATGTCAAGGTTAATGGTTGGACAAATGGTTGTTAATGGTTGGACAAATGGTTTTTAAGGTTTATGGGACATGTTTTCTTATTTTGGACAACAACCAAGATACCTTTTGGGCTAGGGTACACAACAAATTTTATTCAAATGAAGTTTGGTAATCCTAATGGAAGAAGTATTCAACAAGTCCACGAAAGGCACCTAGTCATCGAAAACGCGATACTTGCTTTTTTGGCTCTCCAACCTCGGATTTTTAACACTCGCCCTTCACCTTGTCCATTGCACAATTTGTAAGCAATTTTGTGGTTTTTTTACGCAACCCATGTTGTTTTATCTTTCAATGAAACACCACTAACATATGTAAGTTTGTTTTTGTGTTTTTGTAGCATGAAGTCGTGAAAGCGCGCTACTTGGATTTATCTCGATGCAAGCTATCACTTGGCGCAAAGAATCCCGGAGGAAAAGTCTGCTTTGAATAAGAATATGTGACAGTACTGTAGGACCCGTACAATATATTCGTCCGTGCGCAGATATAATAGAATCCTAGTCCAGTTAGAGTTGTAGACGTGGATAGACAACCGAAGCCCTGTCATCATGTGAATTAGACACGTGACACACCAAACCTGTATCAAACAAACTCCTGAATCTATCTCCGAGAGTCCGAGACGGACACTAATTCCTCGGCGTAATAGCAAAAAAAGAAAAGAAAAAAGAGTTTGATTCGAATACTTCCTGGGTGTTTTTCTAAACCGAAGAGGAGAAGAATGGAGTTATTTGGTGACGGTGGTGTTGGTGGAATGGGTCTGATAGCAAGATATGTGAATGAGGCAGATCATGCTCAGGTGGTATCTATAGTACTCTTTGCAGCTGTACTTAGTCTATGTATAGTTGTTGGCCATTTACTTCATGAGAATAAATGGGTTAATGAATCCATTACTGCCATTATCATTGTAAGTACTATCAATTTTGGACTAGTTTCTCATAATATGCTGTTTTTCAAATTTCATTAGTTCAATTCGGGATTTCTAATTTAATGTAAATGGTATATAGTGGCTAAAATTGATATGCGATAAACTTTTAAGTATCTAGAATCATTTACTTGATATTATACCAGTCCTCTTTGACATGTTATAGTTTAGCGACTATATACAACCCATTGATAATGAATGGAGTATCTTGTTACTGATATGTTCTTTGTGGGCATTGAATTTAAGACCAAACTATAAATAGCATGGTGTGCATCTATGCATGCAAGGTTTTATTAAGCTCTCAGCGTCCAAGGGAAATTACTCCTGTCATGTCTTGTCCCGTTCGCCGTTATCTGGAGCTCGATTGTATCAGGGTTAATTATATTTTGTTTTATTTGTGCGGATATGGGGATTGTAGTCATTGTCCCCTGTATAATTTCACTTCCATCCTAATTCAGAGGAAAGATACTTAATTCTCTCAATGAATACGGTTGTTTCTTGTGTTAATCCTGCAGGGAGGTGTCTCTGGAGTTGTAGTCTTGTTTCTTAGCAAAGGAACAAGTTCCCACATTCTAAGATTTAATGAGGACTTGTTTTTTTATTATCTTCTGCCACCGATAATCTTCAATGCTGGGCAAGTTAACTATTACCTCTAAACCATGTTTTTCCGTTTGGATATTTTGTTAATTTGTGAATAGTTTAGTGAGCTAGTTTCCTTTGGCTAATACTTCAACAGGTTTCAAGTCAAGAAGAAGCAATTCTTTCGTAACTTTTCAACAATCATGCTTTTTGGAGTACCCGGTGTTTTTATTTCAACCGTTATCATTACGATTGGTAATACATTTCATCCCTCTTCAACTAGCAGATACATGTGATGTCCCGAACAGTAGTTTGATTTTGGAGTCATTTGTGTCTCAAACTGTAATGATTTATGTACCATGACGAATTTGCTTTTGACATCCCTGCTTTTTATTGTTGATGTTATAGGCTCCATGTGGTTATTCCCGAAGATAGGGTTTACCGGACTAGAAACACAGGACTTTCTCGGTTAGACTCTTGACTGTTTTTCATCCTTTATTAAGCCTTTCGCCATTGTTTTGCACCTTTACATTTCACATGAATAGCGTTTGAATTTTGCATTATTTTATGATTTAGCTATTGGAGTCATTTTTTCATCGACTGATACAGTGTGCACATTACAGGTTAGTTCGATTTAGCTTACTGTCAATTTTCAGTGTTTTATTTGTCATACGTGTATAACTGAAAGAAAGAAAAATTATCTACGGTGCTTTCATGAAGGTCCTTGACCAAGACGAGACTCCTCTGCTGTACAGCCTAGTTTTTGGGGAAGGAGTAGTGAATGATGCAACTTCAGTTGTTCTCTTTAAAGCAATCCAAAAGATTGATGTATCAAGGATTACCGGATGGGCTGCAGTTAATGTTATCAAAGATTTCCTCTTCCTATTTTCGACAAGCACTGCCCTTGGAGTTGTTGTAAGTGGAGCTTCAAGAACAATACTTTGAAGTAATGGGTGCTTCTCAAAAAAAATTGGTAGAATTTAGAGATTGATCTAAACCTGCTCTGATACCAGGTGTTAGGGTTCTAAACCTTTACGCTGGATATAAATTGCAAAAGAACTCAAAAACAGGGATAAAGCCCTTCGATCTGGGGCGAGCAGCCTCTGCCTTTGAGAATTAACGTAACAAACTTCTTAATATTGATAACTGTTTTGTTACAAGCTTAGACTCGAGCTATATATAGCTGAATAAACTTGATAAGCAAGCAAACTAACTAAGGAAACCTGTAAACTAGGAAACTGGATACTAAACACGTAAAGCAATCAAATACTAAGCTAATAAGCTAACTATAATAAAGGAAGTATAGGAGTTGGCATCGCAACAACATTTGTTTCAGCATCTTCTATATGTACATTCGCAACTTACCTGTTTCACTTTATGCAGGTAGGGCTTCTGACTTCTTACGCTCTTAGGACGTTATACTTTGGTAGGTAAGTGATCTTCCACGACTTCCTAGTTGCTTCGTCTTGATTGCAATGTTGATGAATATATGTGTTGGTATGCAACAAATATTCCTCTGCCATAGAGATGTCACCTGCATGTGTTCTTCTTTTTCAGGCACTCAACTGACCGTGAATGTGCTATAATGTTCTTAATGCCGTATCTCTCATATATGCTGGCCGAGGTAACGAGGACTGAGCAATTAATGTTCTTTTTAGATCTGAATCTCTGTAGTTACTTACCCTCATTCTCTTATTTATACTTGTTTGTTCTGCAGCTGCTACACTTGAGTGGTATCCTCACAGTTTTCTTTTGTGGAATTGTTATGTCGCATTATGCTTGGCATAACGTCACAGAGAACTCGAGAGTCACAACTAGGCAAGTATACAATTACACATTGTGAGCTTATTTGCAGCTTCTGGAGATTAAACCATTTTCTATCGATGTTGTTAGCCTGCTAATATCATTCACATTTTGCAGGCATACATTTGCAACAATGTCATTCATCGCGGAAGCTTTTATCTTCTTATACTGCGGAATGGATGCCTCAGATGTAGAGAAATGGAAAATTAGCAATAAGAGGTCGTTATTTTCTATAGAATATATATTTAGATTAAAAGAAGATCCTTTGAAATATATTTAGTAGACGTGTCATTCTCTTCCTGCAACTTCAAAACCTATCTTTTACTTCCTGCAGCTTCAAAACATGCATCAGCATGTACTCCATCATCATCCTTCTGATTGCAGTTGGCCAAAGGCGTTTGTGTTTCCTCTCTCTGTTTTATCCAACTACATGAATAAAAGTGATGAAAGAATATCGATAACATTCAAACACCAGGTAAGTAAAATTTCAAAATTTCATCTTCAACAATTTTTGACCAAGTATCCCCCAAAGCACCGCCAATATGAAACTAGTGAAATGCTTAGATGTGTATTACTTTCTGCTGCTAACTTAACTAGGTTGTAATTTGGTGGGCTGGTCTTATGAGAGGAGCTGTTTCCATCGCCCTGGCTTTCAAACAGGTAAGTTGCAAATACTAAAAACTGAATGTTGTAATTTCCAACCATTGACAGAGCGGTTTTTCTGATACTCTCTCTTTATTTCTGAAGTTCACTTACTCTGGTGTAACAATGATTCCTGCTCATGCAACAATGGTCACAAACACGGTTTTCACTGTACTTTTTACTACTGTGGTGCGTCTCTCTCAGAACGTTTTCCTTTTTTATCTTTCATTATTTGGTTGGCTTGTGCTAATTAGCATAATTTTAAACGCACAGGTATTCGGTTTTTTGACGAAGCCGTTGATAAGGTTACTGCTTCCGCACCATACGAGCGGAAACCACCATCCAGATAATACTATTCCAAGTCATGATATGACCCTTCCCTTGCTTTCATTTGATGAATCTGCCTCGACCAACATCCTTAGAGCGAAGGACAGTATCTCCATGCTGTTGGAAAGACCTGTATTTACGATACACTCATATTGGAGAAAATTTGATGATAAATACATGAGGCCTATGTTTGGAGGTTCTCGCAGATGAGTAGATCAAGCTTGCCTGGAGTTGGAGTAGAAGATATGAAGCAAATAATACGAGTACACAATATAATACAACAGACTAATCCTCAGATGAGGTAAACGGTAAATCGGTGAAGGATCAAACTTACCTTTGGAGGATGAGTTAGCAAGGCCTGGGGTCAAACTAACCTCCGAAGGTTGGTCTTTTAGGCCCAAGAAAGAAGATCCTCTCTTCAGGTGTACAGGAAGCTGTTATTATGTATTGATGCATTTTAACTCTATAATTTAGACTCGGAAATAGTTAAGTATGTCCGAATTAATCATAAACAAGTTCTGAGTTTTTTCCTACTTTCTCATTTCAGAGTTCTTTATCTATTGGCATCATTTGGGATTTTTATCAGTGTGTTTTAGGGAGTCGAGAAAATACGAACTTCAAATCCGATAACATCTTAGTATGGCTTTGTTGTATCATGACTCTGTGAGGGCTTGGCTTTAATTCACCTCAGAGCTTAGAATGCCTCTGTTTAGTGTAAACTAGTAGCGCGAGGCAATAACTCTGGAGTTCCTAGATTGCTTTAAAATACAAACTTAATTATGATAAAATGACTGCGAAGGATAAAAATTAAGCTTAGAAGTGGAATTGATTAGAAAGTGTAATCAGCATTTGTTCTCCATCTTTCTGATAAACAATTGCAGCTATCCCTCTAGTTTTCAATAAAGCTCATCCAACAACATTATCTACTAAAACATAAAACTCACTAGAGAACCAGAAGCACATGTGAAAACTGATTCTAAGGTTGCATTGTAATCGATTGACTGACCCTTTCCAAAAGCTTCAAGAATTTAGGGTGAATCCAGCCATGTTGGGTGATGATCCCACAGGTACACATGAAACTGAAATTGAGGTCAAATTGCTTTCTGTTGAGTGGGAATCAGGCGACAAGTTTTCTCAACACTCTTTCAGCACGTTTTTCGAATTTTGGCAGGACCCAGTCATGCTGGATGATGTCGAGGCTGTCTTTTTCTGCACCCAGAGTCTGAAAAAGGAAATGAGGAGGAAATAGAATCAACTGTAGGAAAGCACCAATTTGTATGAAGAAAATCCAAAGTGCTCGGTGTACACATGCTGCAGGATGCGTAGCTTGATAGACTAATATGAAACCACTAGGCAGAACACCCGGAAATTACCTTTGTGGCATCCATTCCAAATCCACTCATTTGCATCATTTTTTGTGTGTCATCAGTAGCTGCATTGCCAAAACAATAAATTACTAACTAGTAACAGAACAAAAACTTCGAACTCTGTCACATCTATTCTCATGTCTTTAAGCTGTGACTAAAACATTAAACCGGGAGTTAGAAGACTACTAATCACCATTTTCTTCCCCCAGAATAAGGCTGAAAAGACCCCTTAATCCAAACAGGTTGAGAAAATACCTGCATGAAAATAGTGATAAATGTTTCACAATGATCACAAGATCAACTAAGAAATTTTAACTGAGAAAATAGATGCAAAGTTCTGGTTCAAAAAAGATAATAGTTACCATGAGCGGCTGCTAACGTAGCTGACGTCAACGGTGCTCAAGTCAATTCCATTTTGTAACATTGATCTGAACCTCTGAGTAAGTGGAAATGGTATCTTGGCTGAATGAAAGACCGGAAAAAAGGAAAATCAGATGGACACGAAACAAGCATATAATGAATCTCCTAAATGTATCAGAAGTTCATAGAAATAACAAATGTCCGCCCTTCTTATTGGCCCCAACATAGATAACAAAATCACCAATTTCAAAGCCTATATCTTGATAGCTGAAGAACCATAGAGCTAGAGTTTAGAATGAGAAATACCAGCAACAAAACCAGAGAAGAAAAAGTTGACCCATGCAAAAGTGAGGGTCTGAAAATAAGGGACAATATAGGAAAAGAAGGTTAGTATTCCCAACCAAGCAAGTGTTTAACATATGAATAAACCATCAAATTGACAACATAGAAAGATTACCTGGGGAATGATCATAGAAAGATTTTTCTTCATCATATCCATGGCCATGTTAGGATCAGACAACATCTGAGCTTGTGGATTTGGAGCTGCTGTCCCCTTAGGAACGTGAAGTAAACCATCTTCCTGTCATTACAGCAAGCATTTTTATTTATTTATTTCCAAAACTCCTGCCAATGGCCTAGTAGCAGAAATGATACTCAAAATTTTCATGCATTTTCAACAATGTCACATATAATGGAACTCAACATTGAAAACATGCAAATCTCTAAATATTGTGTCCTACATAACCAGAAAACAGAAGTTCAAACCTGTAGGAAACATTTGCTGACTATGGATTTCTAGTCAATTGTCGTATATTTATGGTTTTATAGTATCCTCAATTTGTATTGTGATCTACATTCTGATGTTGTTTCCTCGGCTACTTAATTGTGGATGTTGTGGATGTTGACTAATTGTGATGTTTATCTTATATTAATAAAAGATTAATTGTGGATGTTGTGGATGGAGGTTTTCTGCAAATTCGAAACCGAGTCTGTCCAAGCATAGCCTTCTGCATCTCATTGTTTCTCTTTTTACAATACAGCTTCACAATTACAAGTGTTCTCTAGTTGTTATACGGCAATCAGCGGTGATGAAGAGCTACATACACTGATAAAGGGAACAATTGCTGCTGGTGTTGTTACAAATCTATAAATCTCTCATCAATAAGTCTTTAAAGAGTAAAAGAACCTGTTATGTAGTGGGGGTTATCTAAAAAATTCTCTCTTTCTTCCTGCTTCTACACCTTTCTGGTAGCGTTTAAATTTAGGCCACAGAACCTTCAGGTTAGAGGACAACTCTGTTTCTGCTTTCACTAATTCCTGTTTAAGAGCTTGTGTAGTTCTGTGCTGATCTTAGAAACGTCAGGTAGTGTTTAAAATTAAACTAAGGAACCTTCAGGTTAGTGGTCTGCCTTCACTATTTCCTAATTAAGCACTTTTGTGGTTGTACCGATTTTAGATAAGTTTGGTACTTGTTTTGTCTGACAACTTCTAAAGCTGGTGGCCAGATGTGATTTTCATCTACCCAATCATGTTGGCTAATTCGGAGGAATTATCAAAACGGGGGAGATTGGGTGTCCAAGCTAACCAAAATTCATACAGTGAGCCTATGTCTTGTGCACACAAATGTGTAGCCTAAATTCAAGTGCAACTATTCACCAATCTTGGTGCTTTGAGACATTTGCAATGCAATCTTACGACCAACTCATGGTTTAACTGCAAAACATACCTAGTCCACATATCTAGTATCAATTAACTATCTAAACTCTAGCGAACATAAGCAATTTCCATGAGAACAGAACCATATATTAATCAACCAAAACCTATAATAGAGTCCAAACCTCGTTAGTGAAATAAGCTTTGCGAACTCGAAATGACTTCAAAGGAATAAAATTAGCAGCAACTCGCAAATTCCTTGCCCTAAGAACAACCTGCCTATGAAATCAACAAACAAAAGAATCAGAATAAGAAATTTATAGGTGAATTGAAAAGAAAAATACTTTCTAGGGTTTTGAAAATACAAACCCTTCTTTGACCATCTTTGCATCTGGTGTAGGAGAAGATCGCATGAGTTTAGAAACAAAATAACGAAGGATGCCAATTAGAACCATGACTACAGAGAGTGGGATCAAAACCCAATCTCTGATTGCTGTATCTAAAACTAGATCTTCCGCCATTACGAGAAAATTTCACAGTTTCTCTCTCTAAAACTCGATCTCTCTTCCTCTTGCTAAACTTCCCAGATTTTACCAACGAAAAACAGTGTGTATATTATAAGGCTAAAAGTCCAGAGGCTGGACGGATATTTCCACACATATAATTGTTTCTGACTAGTTGTATCTCACACTCTGCTGACACCGAGCTTCACGGCCAGTATTTTAGTAAGGCCTCTTCCTATGCACATGCCAAAACATGGTATTTGGCATATATGCACCCACTATGGGTATGCCAAACTGCCAAACTCATATGCCAATATGTTTTTCCTGGCATATAGGCATACACGACGAGTTTCGGCGAGCGATAGAGTCTCGCGGTTGCTCGATGGTCAAAGAATCGTTCGATGGTCATTCACTCGACAAATGACAGTCAAGCTATCGCTCGATACTATGATAATCGCTGACCAGATCTTCATCTAACGGCTACAATTTCCCCCCTCTATAAATACTTGATTTCAAACTCATATCAACTCACACCAAAAATTCTAAATCTCTGTAGAATTTCTTAATTTCTCAATCTTTTCAAATCTAAAACTATCACAACTCCTCTACAATTATATTTTCTTGTAAAATGGATTCACAAGCACAAACTCAAGGCAAAGGTAAGAAGAATCGAGTCCGTGGTGCAAAATACACCATGACAGAAGATGAATGTATTTGTCGTAATTATGTTTTTTTTACCCAAGATTGTATCGGTGGTGCACACCAACATGGTAACACCATGTGGGATAATGTATTTCAAAAATATGAAGAACAAACCATGAACATCAATGGTCGTGATGCAAAAGGATTGTCGAGAACACTTCATTGTAATCAACCCGAAGTAGCGAAAACTTATGTTGCATTGATAATGCAAGCCAAGAGAAAAGGAAATAACAGTGGTCAGACTGATGTTGATTTTGAAAGAGAGGTTCGTACAGATTGGCAACGAAAACATGGTAAACAGTTTGCTTTCGAAAGTTGTTATCATATTTTGAAGGGTTTGAACAAATATAATCCCGATTACTTAGCAAATAATCAAATAGTACCGAAAAGTCACCATATAATTCTTCTCCCTCAACACCAAATTCTTCACCATTTTCACAAGGTCCATCAAATTCTTCACCAGATACCCCTACAAGCTCAAATTCCAACGTAGTTTTCAATAATTATGTTGATGGTAATAATAAGGGAAAACTTCCAGGGAGGAATCGGGCAAAACTGGCTAGAAAATTAGCTCAAGAAGGAGGGAGTTCCAGAGGATTTAACATAGCGGAGTTTATGGATTATCAAAAAACCATCGCGAAGGAAATATCCATTCAAAGGAAAATTCAAAACCGGAGAGTAAGAAAAGTCGTCTTTCTCAAGAAAAATTCCAGTTTGACTATGACAAGCATAACATTCTTCAAGCTAACACCTCAATTATGAACGCCAACAAGCGCATGTATGGCAAATCGAATTTGACAGGATTTAAGCACAGATTGAAAAGCAAGCTGGATTTACTAACAACCGTGATGAAGAAGATGATGATGATGGAACTGATGATGAGTTTGATGAAATAATTCCTCTAAATGATTAATGTACTAGTTTAATGTAGCAGTTTAAGTTTTAATGTTCTAGTTTAAGTTTTAATTTGATATGTTGTTATGCATTCCAATTAATATTAGTTTGAAATGAAATGTTGAAGCTTATTAATTAGAAAAATAACAATACATAACATAACTTAAACTGAAGCTAAAACATTAAGAAAATACATAAAATCATCTTCCATGCTCTGCCCAAAGATTCAATCTCAGATCATCTCTTAACTGGTCATACAAATTACGGTTCTGAATGTAGTTAGTCATTTGACCATAATTCCTTGCAGGGAGGCCTCTTTCAGGTCGAATCTCCGGCCTCAAATCTTCATCATCATAGTTAATCCAATCCGAATCACGTCTGGTTTCCTGAATTACCATGTTATGAAGAATTATGCAAGTGAGCATAGTCTTGTGCATTTCACGAGGACTCAACCCACGATATGGGCCACAAATGATAGCGAACTTCCTCTTTTAAAATTCCAAAAGCGCGTTCCACATCCTTCCTCAGTGCCATTTGGGCATCGTTAAAATATCGGTATGAACGGCCCAATGCACCGGCAGGAGGCTGACGGTAGCATTGAACCAAGGTGGACCATTTTGGGTAGATACCATCCGCAAGATAATAGCCATGAGTGTACTGATGGCCGTTGATCATGAAACGGACAGATGGAGAAATTCCATACTTCAAATCTTCAAACAGAGGCGACTTGTGCAAAACATTAATATCATTTTGTGAACCCGGAAGACCAAAAAAAGCGTGCCATATCCAACAATCGTAAGAAGCAGCAGCTTCTAGGATAACTGTTGGTTTTGGATAATGACCTTTATATTGACCAGCCCAAATGAACAGGGCATCCATGCCATACGCAATGCATACAATCGAGACTACCTAGCATTCTGGGAATCCCCTTTCCTCATTCTCCCTTAATATGTGTCTAACATCTTCGTCGGTTGGTTTTCGTAAATATGTTGGACCAAAATGATTAATCATTACTTCTGAGAACAATGAAAGGTAAGTGTAAGAAGTTGTTTTACCCATACGAAGGTACTCATCATTCGCATCCGCTGGAGTGCCATAACCTAGAATCCTTAAAGCCGAAGTAACTTTTTGTTCGGGACTATGACCTCTAATATTCAGTACATCAAACGATAATTGAATGAGGTTCCACTCGACAAAGCTCTTCAATAATCTTTTTCACCAGATGACGAGGCATGCGGAATCGACCTTGAAAATCTCGATCAAAGTACACACAATTGGGAAGAAAATAATCGTGCATGAGCTTCTGATGGTAAAATTCCCTCCCTCGATACGTATATCTTCTTGATAATACTTCTTTGGGCTCTGGAACTCTTGGTATTTGACCCGTATGTACAAGCATCATAGTTTCGATTAGATTCTCATCTTCACTTCCTCTTCGTCAATTTCTTGCAACCTCATACGATAACTTTCTTGCTGTAACCTGAACCTATTCATAATAATATCCCTTTCTTCATTGGATCTCGACATTGTGAAGCTTAAAATTGAGAATAAAGGAGTAATATCTTTAGAAGCAGGTGTGAGTTTTCTGTCGAGGTAAAATGACGTATATATAGGAACCATGGGGAACTAGCCGTTGCAGAATAACTACTTGGCGATAACCATTGTATCGCCAGCGTTATTATTATTATCGAGCGATATTGACAATATCGCTCGCTAGGGATTCGATCGCTCAGCGGTTTCCCCATAGTGGCGCAAATGGTTTGGCATGCCAGGTGGCATGCCAAACACCATTTTTTGGCATGTGCATAGGAAGAGGCCTAAGTAGGCACAAAAGAGACTAATGGCTTGTTTGGTTGGAACGAATGGAATGAAACACTATTATTCTGGTGTCAGAAAGTATGAGAATAGAAGGAGGAAGTCAGGGACGTAGCTCAATGGTACCCCATCAACTCCAGTAAGGATGAAGAAGATGGGCCTCCATCCGAGTACTAAGAGTAGTATTCCCAAGATGTAAGAAAATACAAAACTCATGGTGTGGTGGGTTTAGGACTTCCTATTCCAAGGAACTGGATTTCCTTTCTACTATCTAAACATGGCATAACGGCTGATCTTTACGAGGATACCAACAAAAAGAGTTATTTTCGGTTTTCCTGTGAAGATAGGCACTAGCTTTGTCCATTAAATATATTGTAAGAAGTTGGTTCAATTTCTAAAAGCAAATAGTAGACTTTTTACGAAGCAAAATATTTTTGCTTCTGATGTCTGGGGTTGGCTTCTGCTATCTAAACACCCTATTAAAGTACATTGTTCTGTACTCTCCCCTCTTTCCTCTCTAACGGCTCTTTTTCTTCATCCTCTTTCAAACATTTCTCTGAAACTGTAATGGACATAGAGTAGATATCTTGGCTTGTGTCGAATCCTTTGTTACAAGGGGGTAAAGGACTGGGAATGGCATGATGGGAAATCAAATAATGAAGATCCTTCTTTCAAAATTTTATTTATAAAACGGTTTGGCTTTTCAAAACTGAAAACGAATTAATTTGAAACTCAAAATGAATTTATTGGAATCTTTTTTCTACCGAAATTTCCAACTATTTCTCAAATATCTTCCTCAATTTGGCTTCTTGCCTCTTTTCTTATTTTTCTGATTTGACTCTATAAAATGATTTTGGCTGATAGTAATTAAGTCCTTAGACAAGAAATTGCCTCAACAGCTTTCTGCATCAATTTTATATAATATAGTTCTGCTACAATAGTATTATTAGTTCTCTCGTGAAGTATAATCGATAAGGCTTAAGAAATTCAAAGGATGATTAGTTTTGTGTTGATTGCTTCTTATAGTTCTTAAGTCTCTGAGACAAAAACTTGTCTCAACTGCAATCTGCTGCTGAATCGGCTCTGTTATTTTAGTATTAGACCTCTTATGAAGTCTATTAATGTAAGGTTTAAGAAATTCTAATGGTTTTGTAGTCTCTATGCTGATTTCTTAAAACTAACCCAGTCTCTGGGTTGGATATCAATCCAATATTAGAATAATAATCAAGGAAACACCATTATCAAAGACAACTAGATAGAACTTTAGAAGATAGATTGAACAGAATACACAAACATAGAAACAAGATCAACATACCAATCCACAACTCTTAGGCAATAGAAACAACACATAACCCTTAGTATCGAAATCAAACATAAGACAAGTTTTAATCCTCCTCCTTGATTCTTTTTGCAGCATCTTTCCTCCCCATCTCATCATAATGGTTTTTCCCTCTTTGATGGAGATATCTAGTCTCTCTTCTGAGAACATATCCATAGTCGAATCCAGGGGACATCTCCTTGTAATATACAATCGCATCAAGAGACAGACCTCTCTCTATCTTCACCTGAATCCTTTTTTTAGCACTAATATGAAGCTTATCCTTCTCTTCTTTCTACAAGTTGCAGTAAGCCAACCATTGGGCCTGATTAGGATGAAGATGGCCTTCTCTTCCGCATCTATTGCACAGATAGTAATGAATCCGATGTAGGTGATCGTCTCTACACCGTATTACTCTGGTGGTTGAAATCTTAACATCCTTAGGAACTTCTTTTGCGACCGCAAGCCATCAGAGATTCATAACTCTTATTGGGATATATATCCTTTTCTTTTGATTAAGATCCGGTCTTTCTATGGCCTTATTATAGAGTATTTTTCTCCTCCTTAGTAAAGTTTGAAAAATTCATTAAATAAATCTCTTTATCTTCCTCACGAATGTCTCTTAGTTTTCTTCTCCTTAGAAACTAGGAATTTACAACACCTTACCTCCTCAACAATTTTTTAGAGGTATAATTATATCTTACTTATCAGTCTTAATTGACTATTAGAATGAACTTAACAACCCGTAATGGGTCAGTCCTTGTGGCAAGAGAACTTTTCGCAATACGATAAGTGTGGTATTCCTGGAATTTAATTCCAATTTTAGTTCTACATCTCATCTTAAGCTTATGGAGATGCAGTTATTAGTTTGGTTCTCTAATTTGTCCGGTGTTTCTGAGTCCATTAGGATACCCTATAATTAGCCTATTCCATGTATTCTCCTGATATGGAATTTGCTTTATTAAGCTCAAATCTAGCAAGAAACCGTAGAACTCATAATAAAGTAGATCTTTTCCATATCCTGTCATCAGATGAATAGAACTAAGTCCCTATTTTTCAGCACCATAAAAGTATCACCCATATACATAAATACGAGCTTTAAACAGAAATGCTGCAACATTTTTAGAATCGGGTTACTCATAACCTTTTATATAGGTTCCTGAGAGATTCTAGCAATTTATCTATCTGTTTTTATAAAAACATTTGGAAATGTTTCATAGTTCATTTGAATGGAAAGTAATAGTAGTTTCGTAAATTTATTCACACGTTATTCTTAAGACCTGGGAGGTCTCAAGATTAATTAAGGTAACTTCACATTAATTAAGAATGTTTTCTTCAGGAGGTTTCGGCTATTAGAACCTTATAATGAACATAGCTTTATAAGGCAACCTTTCTTTAAATTGATTCTGATAAGTTATGAGACTCTCTCCTCTTTGGACAATTCAAATTATGATAACTTTTACCCAAGATAATATTAGTTTTCCCTTTCTATAATAAGAGTAACAAAGTAAAGCTTTATATCAACCATCAACATAAACAGGAAATTACTAATTTTAAACTTAAACTTTAGAAACCAGTACTTTTATTCACAAAAGATAGACAATTGTTTTAAACCTAAAAGATAGGACTAATCTTAGCTATAGCAACAACTTTAAACACAAAATATATATTTAGTAAGCTTCATCCAAACTTTCAGCATTTTAGCTTAAAAAGTTATTTCACCTCTGCATCACTTGCTCGGCCTCTTCAAAGTTACCTTTTTCCTTTTTCCGATTATATCTAGCTTCCATTCTTGAACATAAGCATAGTCATAACAGGTGGCATTTCACAATATAAAAGAGAAGCATCGGTAGGAATACCTAGCTCTAAGTTATATTGTATCTATGTCCTTTGTCCTTGCTCTAAGTTATACTTTTGTATCTCTGCCATTTCCGCATTATTATATTGTTTATCTTTATAATAATAATATCACAAGTAGTACGTAACCAATCTAGATGATTTAAATTCTTATCGGTTAAGATCAGACCAAGACTTGTTCTTCATGAATTCATATTTAGAAAAATAGATTACAAGTTTCATACTTGTTAGAATTTTGATCTTGACAATTGGGGTTCAAATAGATTGATCTTGGATATTTATTTTTGAGATCACCCAAGAACTCTTCTTCATAATCAGGTACGCAGACCTTTGAACTATACATATTGATTGTGCAAAAAAAAAAAAAAAAAAAAAAAAAAATCTATATACGATCCCCTTCAACGGTCTTTACAGTTGACCTACTTGTGGTTATATTATGTAACGACACGTTAATTTTTCGCTGGGCTTTGAGCCCTAGCCCAGCCTGTTTGGGGGTACGCAGTATTGTGCAGCAATGTAGACGCTTATAATCGTGGTGAGTGCCCAAAATCCTGGACTGGGTGTTATTAACCAAGTACTTATCCCTTAGTAATATTAGAGAGCATGATTAATAAACACAATGGAGAAATCTAGAAAAAAAACAAGATTTCGCATATGTGCCACGTGATCGACATGAGCTAGCTAGAGAGTCTTCGTAATTTACTAAACCAACTCTTATTTCTTCAAAAGAAAAATCTCATCTTCTTTTCCTTGTTCTTCCCGTTTTTCTTTCCTTTCACATAAATTTGTTCTACTGATTTCCAAGACCAACTTGAGGAAGAGAGTCTTTTGGTGAAGAAGTTCACTGTAAAATTTTGGAGCAGAAATTGGCTTCCACCAAGGTAGGGGTTTATCTCCATTCTTCATTTTATGCTGTCTCCACTTTTAAAATTGTCATTCCAGTTGTTTCCTTTTAATTTTATGCTTCATATTATGTGAATCAATATTGAGGAAGGGGTTTCATTTTCACTGTTAAAATTGGGTTTCAATGCAATTTCATTTGGGTTACACAAATATTGATTTGTTTTACTCTGTATGTGTGCGAATTCCTACTACTAGATTGAAGAGACTTGTTTTATAAACTTCCTTCAAATATGTTTTAGAATATGTGATTCTGATTCTTTTTAAATTGATTTTATGAAGACTAAACCTGTTGGGCATCTATGTTCATTTTCTATCCCAAATTAGGAGTTTGAATTGAGTTTCTAAACTAGCCCATTAGCTGTTTGTGAAAATGACTAACTGAATATTATTTCATTTTAATATCATGCATGACACCAAGTTTTGATCTACATATACACAGCAGTAACCATGATTGTATATCTATTTTTCTTTCTTCCTAAACCACCGTTTCGGTTTAATAAATTACTCTATGGATTTGTTTGAACGTGATACCATTTTGGTTATGCCTTCTCAAGTTTTAATTTTGATATCCCTCCTGACTAAGACATTTCCTTCTTATGCTTTTTCTTTTTACTTATTTGTTTTCTCAAACATCAAATGTTAAAAGAAAATGACAGCACTGTGTCATGCATGTGAACTATTTTCTTCCGTGAAATATTTGCTTCTGATTTATGGTTTACTAACTAATCCCCCCTTTCCCCAATTTGTATCTAATGTTACTGTCCACTCATTCTCCTCTCTTGATTTAAATGTGTTAAATTATTGAACTTAATGCTTTTTATTTAAAGGAAATGAAAATGTACCAATTGCCTTATTTTACTGTTGCGTAGATGCTTGATTTGCTATCAGCTACGATGTTGTTATTTGTTTTCACAGCTCCAGTAATTGTATTACTTCCGTTTTCTCTCTATTTTCGGATGAATTATGTGCATGATTTACTCTGTATTATGGATTTGGTTTGGCTTTAATTCCCATGGTGTATGGACTGTACTTAAAGTTTGGTATGTTACTTGGCGTGGGCCTTTGGTAAGTTGTGCCTTCGTTGCTCTTGACTTTTGAGAATTAGTTCCAGTTTCGGAAATTCACTTGAGATTTGCTGCCAGTAAGAACTAGAAAGCTCTACTTTAGGAACGTCGGGCCTAAGTGGCACCCCACCACCACGGTGGCAACCCGGAAGATCGTTGCGGCAACGATGGCTGGTAACCAGAACTACCCTGACGGTGGCACTGGCCATGTGAATAGTAGAGTAAATGTTATTTGCGGCTCTAAATATCTTTGTGATCTACATTTGCTTAAGATTGACATATTTACATTTTTACTTTGATCTAGCTGTTGCTCATTGTCGAGGCATTTATATTTTCGCACTGGTATTATGTTTTCATCGTTATACCCTCTACTGGGCATCTGCTCACCCCTTTTGTTTTGTTTTTCCCCCCAGTGTACGAAGAGAAGTTGCAGCAGTAAGCCGGGCAGAGCTTATGGAAAGCTGTTAAGCGCTTGAAAGTTAGTATTTTGTAAACTTATGATATTGTATATCACAAGGGCATATGGGTAGTTAGTTTTTGCTGTTGTCCCCTGCTATTTTGATGTGTTTTGATGTTGTACATATGATGGGATTTGGTAGAAGGTCTTTGCATGGTTTACAAGTAGAAACCTAATCATGTTAAGAACAAATGGTCTGATTTCAGGGGTGTACAGGATGCTTTGAAACTTTTCTTGCTGTCTAGCGTCTATGTATTACTGGTCGGTCTTATATGTATATAACTACTTTTATGATTTTCACCTAAGAGTTATGATATCATGGATTTCCTTTGTGTATTTTTAGTTATACCTTTAACTACTACAAGGCTAGTATGGCCGTTGATTTGCTTTTGTTCAAGTGTACTTGGTATTTACCCTATTTCCCTACATAAATTGAATATCAAATGTGCTTATCCGTAGTGTATGACCTAATAAGTTATTTGTGCTTGTGCTAGTAAAAAGAAAGGTGTCATTGATTAAAACTAGGAATTATCGTTGTTAATAATGGTATAGTTGCTAAAATGTATTTGAAAAATGAATTTATCTTGGTGTTTACAAACGGCATGTGAAGTTCTCTTTTCATTTAACTGCCTCTTAATATTTATGCTCTCAACTGTTAGATTTTGATGAGTACATTTAACCATTTTCACTAGGCTTACAACTTGCTGGTCAATTTTGGTTGGTGTAAATTCGTGGTCGCTAAACTGATTTTTGTATTGTGTGATTTTACAATCCTTTAGCTTTAAATATCTTTGTGGGCATCTTGTTAGATCAACTGAAAATGATAGCCTGTTTTCATCCCATGATTCGTATCCGAAGCTTAATTTAAATCCAATATCTTTAACTGGTACTCAAACTTTACTATGTGGACTTCATTAAATTAGCCGTGTTTCACTTACGCCATTTAACCTTCTTCTTTTCTAAATGTACTGTGTATTCCCCTCGTTGTCTGCAATGTATACTATTTTGGATTTGACTAAAACTAAAGTTAGAACTGGGTACTTGGATTATTAAGGTTGCAATTGCTACATGGCATCATTTGAGTCTTGTACAGAGTGTTGTAATCAATCTCATTTGTGAACTGAGTAATTGTACTTTTACTGTTTTAATTTTTAGCTGGATAGCATATAAGTATCTTCTTGCTTTATTTCCTAATACCCGCTATTAAAATTTCTTTTAATATCATTTCGCGTCTCTAGTTCTATCGAACGGCCAAAAAAAATTTCATTTCTTACTCCGCTTCTTGATATCAGTTTTTGACACCCGTTACTACTTGAATTTTAAAATGAACTCATATTTTACTTACTTCCGAGTGACGCATCGGAGGGTTTTGCCTTGTTAGATGGGTTGATAACCAACCCGCTGGAAGGGAAATTCACCGGTCCGTTACATATTAGGTTTTGTCCATACAGGTTGCTGAACGAAAGAATTGGTGGCATACTTGTTACCCTCTCCTTTAAAATTAATTTTTCTTGTCTATTCACATCCTTAAGGATTTGACCTCCACCTTTATTTTTTGATACCAAAAACTGACATCCCCTCTTCTCCATACTACTTCAGAACCATCGGATTGTGCAAAACCACTTACAAAATTATATCCAAGCTCCTAGCTCAGAGAATGAAATCCATGTTAAACAAAATCATCTCTCCTTATGAGTCATACCCTTCATTTCTGGTAAACAGTACTGAGAATATTGCAATTGCCATGAAATTATCCATAATATGAGATCCAAGGGGGAAAATAAAGGTGAGAAAGGCAACATGGGAATAAAAATTGATATGTCCAAGGCTTTTGATAAGGTGGAATGTAATTTTCTAATTGTTGTCATGAAGCAAATTGGTTTCACTGACAATTGGTGCAAAAAATATATCGATGTATTTCTATTATTGACTCAGTAGTCCCGATAAATGGAGTCTCGGTTAACTTCTTCGAACCTTCTGGGGGGGTCTTAGGCAAGGATACCCAATTTCTATTTATATGCATGTTCTGCATGAAAACCCTCTCAAGAACCCTCATCCATGCTAAGGCTATAGTCTGATAACTAGCATAAAAATATATAAAGAAGACCATCCCACCAGCCATCTCTTTGTAGATGAGGCGCATGGTATCTCTGCAAAACTAGTAAAATTGAAAGTCGGGATCATGTCTCAAAATCTTGAGTGTTATTTCGGAAGCTCATTAACTTCAAAAAATTCGGGGTGTTCTTTCAAAAAACACATATGAGGATATTAGCATCGCATAAGTAACTCCATGGAGGTGAAAATAATTGCTCTAGATGATATATATGTACCAATAAAAGCTTTTAAAACTTATAAGCTCAATCACCTCTACTTCAAGCATATACCAAATGAATTGTTGTAAAGTCCAAAAAAATTTGTCAGGATCTCAACATGATTCAACGAGATTTTTTCTTGGGCAAAGATCCTGACATCCCAAAGGGTTACTACCCTAAGGATGGATATCTACCTGTAAACCAAATGAGCTGGGAGGTTTGGGTTTTGAAAAAGCGGGGGTATAACAACCACACCCAATATTTCGCTTAGCAATGTATGGACAAACTCCAATATACTTTCTAGAGAATCAACTAGACAGTCGGACTCAATCTAGGTAAAAGGTATATCCAAGAGTTTATATCTCAATCTCTCGATTTGATCTTTACTCAAGCAAATATAAATCTGCGAGTCTTTATCAAAGAGAGATAACTTGGATGGGACCAAAGACCAATATCCAAGTGTCAATCAATTTAAATCAACAACCAAAAGTTCGGATATTCTAATTGATTGAACAACGCACACTCTGTGATATTTCAATTATATAACAAAATATAATGCGGAAAAGAAATAACACAGACACGGAATTTTGTTAACGAGGAAATCGCAAATGCGAGAAAAACCCGGGACCTAGTCCAGATTGAACACACATTGTATTAAGCCGCTAGGACACTAGCCTACTCCAAATTAACTTGAATCTGGACTATAGTTGAACCTAATCAATCTCACACCGATCCAAGGTACAGTTATGCTCCCTACGCCTCGATCCCAGCAGGATGCTCGTACTTGATTCCCTTAGTTGATCTCACCCACAACTCGAGTTCTTTATGACCCAAAGTCGAAGACTTTAATAAACAAATCTGTATCACACAGAAAAAGTCTATGGTAATAGATAAATCCGTCTCCCATGAATATACCTACGAGTTTTTGTTCCGTCTTTTGATAAATAAAGGTGAACAGGAACCAATTGATAACCCGGACTTATATTCCCGAAGAACATCCTAGTATTATCAATCACCTCACAATAATCTTAATTGATGCAATGAAAAAGATATTGCGGAATCACAAACGACGAGGCAGAAGTGTTTGTGATTTCTTTTCTATCTTGTCTATCGGAGATATAAATCTCAAGATAATTATTCCAATTGTACTCGTATGATAGAAACAGCAAGATCAGATCACACAACTACAAGAAAAGTAGTATCGGTCTGGCTTCACAATTCCAATGAAGTCTTTAAGTCGTTAACCTGGTTTAGAGAAGAAAAATCAAGGTTAAAGGAGAAACGACTCTAGCTTATGCAACTAGTATCACACGTAAGGTGTGGGGATTAGGTTTCAGTTGCTAGAGTTCTCCCTTATATAGTCTTTCAAATCACGGTTTGCAATCAATGTTAGCTTGGTAACAAAGCATTCAATATTCAGATTAGATGAAAACCGATTAGATTCAAGCTAATATTTCTCAACCGTTGGATCAAAACCTTAGCTTATTACACACAAATGAAATGTCCAATTTTGGGTTTATGTAACCGTTCCCAAACATTAACATTTGTTGGTTCAACAATAGTTAACCAAATGGTTAGCCATATGATCACTTTCATATCAACCATATTCTTCTTCACATAACTAGTTCAAATGACTCAAATGAACTAGTTAGAGAGTTGTTCAATTGCTTAGATCTTATGTAACTACACAAGACATAATCGAAGCAAAAACGGTTTGATTAACTCGAATCGTTTCATGAAATTTATAGCCACGGTTTGCAAAAGCATTCCATAGTTTATATAAACATGAGTTCAAGAACAACCGGTTTTAGATATAACCTACTCAAGTTCGCGGACTTAAGCTCACGGAATGAGTTCACAAATTCCAGAAGAAATTCTCGGGTCGAGAACTTCCGCCAGTTCGCGGACTTGGCTCACGCCACATTCCATTTCTCTTGATCAACAAAGTTCGCAAACTTTGGTTCAAGGAATAAGGACTTATACATATATGTGTTTCCACAACAATGCTTATATCCTACCAATGGTTATGTAATCTAAACTCTCATTTCAATCATTGAAACATTCTCGAGAGAACGTTATATAGCCGTTATTCACAGACCATTTTTTCGTCGAGCAATTTTCAAAGTGATTGAAACATGACATTCGTCACTAGGTAAAGATGAATTTGGCTAAAGCGAAAGCTTACCAACACATAATTCGAGAAATAGATAGGCGAGATAAACTCGGCTCGAAATATCAAATGTGTATAATGAAAGTTTATATATCAAAACGATTTTTGTCTCAAGAATAGGAGATAGAGTAAATAGATTTTTGAGTGACATATAAGCTCAAGTCTCCACATACCTTTCAGTCGATGAAGTTCCACTAGTTCCTTGAGTAGTCCTTCGTCTTGTATGATGATTTCCATGGAGTTCTTGAGCTCAACTACACTTTTTATCCTAGTCCAGGACCTTTAGCTATAGTAGACTAGAAATCAAGACTTATAGTTTTGATCACTAACATTAACAAACATGCTTGAGATAGCAACGTATGCGAGTTCGATTAGAGCAATGCTCTAACATGTTTCAAGAACATTGAGATGTTTAACAGTGTCATGATCACCAAAATTGGATGGCGTCTTGAAAAAAATAAGGATTCTCTATGGTCTCAACTTACGACAAAAAAGTATCTAGATGAATAAAATATTTTGGATTCAAATACCAAACCAAAAGTGGTAGATTTTTTGAATTTGGAAAAATATTTTGGAAGACTTCACCGGTATTCGGGAGCATAACAAACTGGAAGGTTGACATGGGACCTGAATAAGCATCTGGGATGATAATTAGTTGGATAACACTATTATCATCTTGACCAAGCCAGATTATTTCCCACCAAACTGTTAATGGTCAATCATCTAATATCTACATGATAAAATTTGGGGTGTTAGAACACTTGCTCGGTCGAACTCATAGCGTTGCTATCTCAAGCTTGTTATCAATTTTAATTGCCAAAACTATAAATCTTGATTTCTAGTCTACTTATAGCTAAGTCTCAGATTAGGATAGAAAGTGTAGTTGAGCATTAGACTTCACAGCTTGCATCGATTGAAGATGAAGAACTACTAAGGGGAGCTTGTGGAACTTTGTCAACAAAAGGTATGTGGAGACTTGAACTCATCTATCACTCAAAATTCTATCTACTCTATCTCCTATTTGAAACAAATTTCGTATAGCTATATAGACTTCAATTATACACATTTGATATTTCGAGCTGAGTTTAACTCGCTTACATATTTCTCGAAATATGTGTTGGTGAGCTTTCGCTTTAACCAAGTTCATCTTATATTCTTGACGAAAGTCAAAAGATAATCATGTGAAAATCGCCTGGTAACATCTTACATGATTTGTGTGAGACAGTCATTTAATGTAGACTTGGAATGTTTCGTATTGATCATTCGATCACTTGAAAATTGCTTTGAAGCTAATAGTTTGTGTGAGACAGCTATTCTCGTCTTCCAAGAATGTTTCAATGGTTGAAATGAGAGTTTAGAACAATTGGATATAAGCACAGTATGCGTACTTGCATATGTGTAATCCAAGTCCAAGAACCATGGTATGCATACCCGTATGCGTATTGATTGGTTTGTCAAGGTCCGGGAACCAAGTACGCATACTGAGGATGGTGGTATGCGTACAAGTTTATCTGCCGGCAAACCCAAACTCATCAAGCCACTAAGGTATGCGTACACGTTTGCATACTTGAGTGGATTATGTTCTAAAATCGGTTTGTTCATGAACTAATTTACATTTATATAATAAGGAATGCAATATTTTGCAAACCGTGGCTATAATGTTCATGAATTGATTCGAGTGAATCAAAATCGATTTCTCTTCAATTGTGTCTTGTATACTCTATGAGAATATATACGACTGAACAACTCTAGGACTAGTTTCATTTGAGTCATTTGAACTAGTTATGGTTAAGATGAATATGGTTGATATGAAAGTGTTCATATGGCTAACTTCGGTTAACTATTGTTGAGCCAACAAAAGTGCACACGTTTAGGTATGGTTACTCATATCTAAATGAAGTCACTTTTCATTTGTGTGTAACAAGCTAAGTTCGATCTAACGGTTGAAAGATATTATCTTGGTTGAATCAGGTTTTCATCTAATGGTGAATATTGAATGCTTTGTTACCAAGGTAACATTGATTGCAAACCCTGATTTGAAGACTATATAAAGGAAAACTCTTGCAACTGGGAAACCTAATCCCAACACATTCTGTGATACTAGTTGCGAATAGAGTCGATTCTCCTTTAACCTTAGGTTTTTCCAAAACCCTATTTGTTAACGACTTGAAGACTTCATTGGGATTGTGAAGCCAGACCCAACTATTTTCTCTGTAGTTGCATGTTCTGACCTTGCTATTTTCTATCGTGATTGAGTACTATCTTCTCTAAGATTTGCTCGAGATTTAATCTTCGATAGGCAAGATAAAAAGTAGTCACAAACATTCTCGTCTCATCGTTTGTGATTCCACAATATATCTTGTTTCGCTACCATACGATTAAGATTATTGAGAGATGATTGATATTTCTAGGTTGTTCTTTGGAATATAAGTCCAGTATATCAATTGGTTCATGTTCACCTTGATTTATCAAAACACATAACAAAATGCATAGGTTTATCTGTGGGAGACAGATTTATCTATTCAATAGACTTTTCTGTGTGAGACAGATTAGTTCATTAAGTCTTTTACTTTGGGTCAAGGCAACTCTTAGTTGTGGGTGAGATCAGCTAAGGGAATCAAGTGCGTAGAGTCCTGCTGGGATTCAGAGACGTAAGAGCGCAACTGTACCTTGATAAGTGTGAGATTGGTTAGGGCTCAACTACATTCCAGTCCGAAGTTAACTTGGAGTAGGCTAGTGTCTGTAGCGGCTTAATACAGTGTGGTTTTCAAATCTGGACTAGGTCCCGGGTTTTTCTCGCATTTCGGTTTCCTCGTTACTTTACTTAGGTGTCTGTGTTATTTCTTTTCCGCATTATATTTGTTTATATAATTGATTGAAATATCACAGGTTGTGCGTAAGTTCAATCAATTGTGAGTCCAAACTTTGGTTGTTGATTGAATTGATTGACACTTGAACATTGGTCTTTTGTACCGTTCAAGTTTTTTCACGTAATAATCAGGCTCGCGGGTTTCCATCTGTTGATTACATTATGAAACAGAGATATAACTCTTTGATATATTTCTTAATTGAGATCGCTTTATTAGTTGGTGCTCTCAAAATTATATTGGAGTTAGTCCATACAGATTGTTAAGCGAAATATTGGGTGTGGTTGTTAGACCCCCACTTTTTCAATTGGTATCAGAGTAGGCAAACACGTTCAAGACCTTATAAGTCTGTGTTTGTAGCGATCTGACTCTATGGACAGTAGTGTTATCTCTGAAAATCGCATCACTAGAAATAAAATCTCATTTTATATGAAATCTACTAATGAGAAAGATTTATCAATCTCGAATATAAATGAACCTAGTGTTCCAACGAAACATACTTGCACTGACAAGTGTTACCCCGATTATCTTTCAAACGAGTCTGACTTTGTTAATGAAAGGGAAGCAGCCAAAGAGAGTGAACTGATTCTAAATCTTGTTAGAATCCAGGCTGATAGAATCAATCGGTTGAAAAACAATTTCAACGCACTTATCGGTATAGTGAAAGATATTGATTCTAAATTAAAGGCCTTTAGCAAGGAAAACGTTGTTGCTTGCTCCTCACGAACCTTTCTTGAGGTTAAACTCAAAAAGGATGCCTTGGAAATTGAACATCTTTTGAGTAAACTCTCTATTCAAGGATGTTCTAAAGAGTCCACTATACCAACCGCAACAACACCCAACTGTGAATTCAGTTCCAGAAGTTAAATCGCAATCCCTTCCGATTGGAAAAGATTTGCGTGTAGCTTCCTCTAATCAAGGAAACTTCACATCACTCTTAAGGAAGAAATCTCCTAACAACGGTGTTAAGTCTGGAAAAGTGGGGGTACAATAACCACACCCAATATTTTGTTTGGAAATCTGAATGGATCAACTCCAATATACTTTCAAGAGAATCAACTAGACAGTCAGACTCAATCAAAGAAAAGTATATCCAAGAGTTATATCTCTCTCTCAACACAATCAGAGTTAAACATAAACAAGTCCGTAAACCTGATTATAGTGTATGAGTTCTTGGACGGTATCAAACCAATATCTTTTGTTTTTATCACAACCTATTTAAGACCCACCGTGTATAAACCTCTTTAAGCAACAATCACTAAAGGAATATTTCAACACGGTGTTCACTTAAAATAGGGTTAGTCTAGACTGGTCTAACAATGTTAAAAAGACAAAATCAAGTGTCCAAGATCAATCAAGTCTTATCCAACAAACAAGGTTGGATTTAACAACTATAATTGATTAACGTTTACAACTTTGTATTATTTCAATTATATAATGAAAATATAATGCGGAAAAGAAGTAACACAGACACCAGAAATTTTGTTAACGAGGAAACCGCAAATGCAGAAAAACCCCGGGACCTAGTCCAGAATAAACACACGCTGATTATAAGTTGTTACACCAATTTCCTACTACCTATTCGGACTAGATGTAATACACCGCTTGGTGTATTCAAGCACTTATAGAACTCAGCGAACACCGATTCTCTTTAGGAATTCTTCTTGTATAACTTCTAGCAGAACACAAATTCTCTTTAGAAGTTATTGAAAATGCGGGGGGTACAACAACCACACACAACAATTCGTTGGCAATCTGAGAGGACTTACTCCAATATACTTTCTAGAGAATCAACTAGACAGTCAGACTCAATCAATGGAAAAGTATATCAAAGAGATTATATCTCTGTTTCACAATGTAATCAAACAAATAGAAATCCATGAGCACGATTATTATGTGAAACAACTTGAACGGTACCAAAGACTAATGTTCAAGTGTCAATCAATTTAAATCAATAATGAAAGGTTGGATTATCTAATTGATTGATCTTAACGCACAAACTGTGATATTTCAATTATATAACAAAATATAATGCGGAAAAGAAATAACACGAGACACGGAATTTTGTTAACGAGGAAAACCGCAAATGCGAGAAAAAACCAGGGACCTAGTCAGTTTGAACACCACATCAGTATTAAGCCGCTACAGGACACTAGCCTACTACCAATGAACTTGATTGGACTATAGTTGAACCCTAATCAATCTCACCTTGATTCAAGGTACGATTGCGTTCCCCACGTCTCGATCCTAGCAGGATACTACGCACTTTGATTCCATTAGCTGATCTCACCCACAACCAAGAGTTGCTACGACCCAAAGTCGAAGACTTGATAAACAAATATGTCTCACACAGAAAAGTCTATAAAAATCTTTCTCCCTCAGAAATACCCAAGAGTTTTTGTTCTGTATTTTGATAAATCAAGGTGAACAGGAACCAATTGATAACCCAGACTTATATTCCCGAAGAACAACCTAGTATTATCAATCACCTCACAATAATCTAAATCGTATGATGGCGAAACTATATATTGTGGAATCAAAAACGATGAGACGAAGGTGTTTGTGATTACTTTTTATCTTGCCTATCAGAGATTAAATCTCGAGCAAATCTTAGAGAAGATAGTACTCAAACGATAAAATCGGGCAAGATCAGAACATGCAACTACAAAGAAAATAATTAGGTCTAGCTTCACAATCCCAATGAAGTCTTTGAAGTCGTTAATCTACAGGGTCTCGATAGAAACCTAAGGTTAAAGGAGAATCGACTCTAGTTGATGCAACTAGTAACACACAGGAGGTGTGGGGATTAGGTTTCCCAGTTGCTAGAGTTCTCCTTTATATATTTTTCAAATTAGGGTTTGCAATCCAAATTACCTTGGTAACAAAGCATTCAATATTCACTGTTAGATGAAAAACCTGATTCAACCAAGCTAATATCTTTCAACTGTTAGATCGAACTAAGCTTGTTACACACAAATGAAATGTACCCTCATTTAGGTTTATGTAACCGTACCCAAACGTGTACACCATGTTGGCTCAATAATAGTTAACCGAAGTTAGCCATATGATTACTCTCATATCAACCTTATTCATCTTAACCATAACTAGTTCAAATGACTCAAATGAAACTAGTTAAAGAGGCGTTCAATTGCTATATTCTCATAGAAGTATACAAGAACACAATTGAAGCAAAATCGGTTTGATTCACTCGAATCAATTCATGAACATTATAGCCACGGTTTGCAAAGATTGCATTCCTTATTTTATAAATATTTAAGTTCATGTACACAACCGATTTTAGAAAGTAACCAACTCAAGTATGCAAACGTGTACGCATACTTAAGTAGTCGGACCGAGTTTGGTTACGCCAGTACGCGTACGGGTGCGCATACCAATTTACATTCCAAACTCCAGCAGAAATTCACGGACGTGAGACTTCCGCCAGTATGCTTACGTGTACGCATACTTGCCCAGACATCCAACAACAGCCAAAGATGTGCGTACGATACGCATATACAGTTCCCGGTTTGGACTTATACACAAATGTGATAACACACTCTGTTTATATCCAAACATGGTTACATGATTCTAAACTCTTTATTTCAATCATTGAAACTTTCTTAGAGGATGACAATAGCCGTTTTCACACACTATTAGCATCAAAGAAATTTTCAAGATATTGAAATAATCATAACGAAACATTCCAAGTCTACACCAAATGATTGTATCACACGAACCATGTAAGATGTTGCTCGGCAATTTTCACATGATATAAGATGAACTTGGTGAAACTTAAAGCTTGCCAACACATATTTCGAGAAATATGTAAGCGAGATAAACTCAGCTCGAGATCTCAAATGTGTATATAGAAAACTATATCGTAATACGATTTATGTCTCAATATATGAGATATAGTAGAAATAGACTTTCCAAGTTATAGATGAGTTTCAGTCTCCACATACCTTTTGTTGATGAAGTTTCACAAGCTCCCCTTAGTAGTTCTTCGTCTTCAAATGATGAACGCCATGAAATCTAAGTCTCAACTACACAATCTATGTCCTAGTCCGAGACATCTATAAATAGGCTAGAAATCAAGACTTATAGTTTTGATCACAAACATTGACAAACATGCTTGAGATAGCAACTCATGCGAGTTCGACCGAGTAGTGCTCTAACAATTATTCCCGAAAATCTTCTGGCAGAACAAAGTTCTCTTCAAAAGATACAACAACACGGTTGATATTTTTCGATCTTTTTTTTTCACAAAACACTGAATCGATTTCCCTTTAGATGTAAATCAAGGTTTTGAAAATCTTGTGTTTGTTTCGAACAACTACCAGATAAAAGTAGAGATACCGAAACAAATTGTAGATTAGGGTTTTAACTTACAATCAATATGCGCACACACAAGGAGTCTGTGAACCTGATTTTCGTAAGTGAACTTGGGCGATTCCAAAGATCAATTTCCAAGTTAAGAAAACCCTCATAATTCTACATCAAGAACAACTAGAATAAATCTAGAGATATCTTGTTTAAACTTCTTAAGGATTTTTACGAGATTCCTTAATCGAAGTTTTCTTTCTAGCTTCCGATTTCGACTAACAAGTGTTGGTATACGATCGGAAACTGAAATCTATGAAAACCTAGGGTTTATGATCAGCAACTCTTGAATGGTTTTATATCATAAGAGAAAACCTTAGAATAGACAAGAGGTGAAAAACCTAGATTACAAGTTGTATAATCAATCACGAAGATTAAATCCAACTCGGCTTTGTGATCCCCAATACAAAGTCTTTTATCTCACTCTTGTTCACGAAGAACGGAAGACATGGAAAACAACCTTATGAAGCTTACACCAATTTTCCAAAGGGATGAAAACGTGTAGCACTCACGAACCCTTTATTTATAGTGAACAAGGTAGCTTGAAAGCTAAGCAAAGCTATTTTCTTTTTTCAAGACTCTCCTAATTTTGGGAGTCTTTCCTAAGTTACAACTCTTGCCAAAATAAATAAATAATTAATTAATTTATCAAATATTGTATTTATGTGAATAAATCACAATTTATCTTAGGAAGGAATCACAAACACTTTAATATGGTAATCAAATATGTTTGGAGTAATAGCTATCTTGCCTAGATAAGGAAACATCAAAAACTTGACCAAAAATGGCTTCTAGTCACGTAATTGGGCTCAAGTCCGTGAACCGTTACAAACAGTTCGTGGAATGTTTCCTACTAACAAACTGTAACAATTACAGCAACACTTATAATTGTTACTTTAATAAATCACTCTTAACTTCATCGTTATAACTCGGAATTGAGTGATTCTTGGCTCGTTGAATTATAAGCTCATTCACTACAACATTAGAACCTTTCCAGGGATAAAGGTTATTGTTACAAAAGTCGTGGCTCAAATAACCTCGAGTATATATACATAAATGTACATTTACCGTCATAGAAATTGTTCCATAGAGTGAGCATTTGTTTAGATAGATTATAAAGGTAGAATTGAACAAGAATCCAAACGAAATCAATTACCACATACCTTTGTTGATGAAGTCCTTGTTGATGTCTTCTTGTAGTCTTCAAACTTCATCCGTCAAGGATAGCTTCGATTCTACTTCTTAGACTTAATCTAGTCCGAAACTATCTTTAGTATACTAAATCAAGAATGCATTTTGGCAACTAAAATTGACAACTAACTTGACATACCAACGCTAGTGGTTTCAAACGAGCAATGCTCTAACAAAGTCTAATCACTCAGGTGATCAGAAAGTATGCCTCTTTTGTGATTCAAAAGGACATGTTGAGCGGAAAAGCAAGTCTAGGTTGAATAACAATTATGTTGTTCGACTTCAACACACCTTGGACTTAATATTCAAAGGTGTAAATGACATTCAGATGTCTAAATCTATTGGTTTTAGTACTCACCATGTGAATTCTTCCGGAAAAGTCAGTTCTACTTGCCCATCAAATGTTCGAACAAATTGTGACTCTAATACTATTTGGTCAAGGAGATTTCAGAAAGGTCCCTCTCAACCTTATGAGAAGAATGATGTTCAAGATGTGAAAAAGGTCCTGTGGATGGAAGCAACAATGGAGATATGAAAGACAATCTAAATCTGATAATTGAAGGATACAAGGATCTGATCAATAGGCTATCAAAATCTTCCAAACAAATTTCTTCTGGTAAGGATTCGAACTATATATGTCTCGTATTTTGATGACAGCACGTTTTATGAAAACTTTTCACATCAAAAAGGACTCTTTCCTAGAATTGGAAGGAAAAAGAGACTCAACTGTGAACATCATTCATTTAATGAGCTTAGGGCTCATACTTGTGATATTTAATCACAAGGGTTGAATGCTTACTCATAAAAATCCAGTTGAGTAAAAATTGCTAATAATCGGGTATACTTTCGGCAAAGAATGCTTTCTGATTAGTTGAGCTATATTCTTATCATCCATAAACTATTGTCCACAGACAACTTTGCTTAAGTATTGGCTGTGTCTCAAGATTCTCGTCGATTTTGGTTTTTTTTTTTAAAATGTTTTTGCAACTATGTTGCCTTTACTCTTGTGCTCTAAATTTTTTCTCTATTGAGATATAAAATTTATTGAGCCAAAATTTTGCGAAAGAAAATCTTCATGTGAGAAATGTATTGTTTTGCTTTTGCGTTTTTTTAATAAAAAAGGGGGGTATGTTCGGTTTTGTTTTGGGTTCGGATTGTGTTTGTACGGGTACTCGACTTACTTGTCATGAACTGTCTTTAGAAACCCTAAAAGTTACCTTTTAAATACCAAACCTATTGAATCACGTACGCATACTCTATGTTTTTGTAGTTTTGTCAAGAATATCTTCACTTTCTCGCACTGTTGGTTTTGCAAGAGGTTTTCTTGATAAAGGTATTGGTTTCGAGTCCAAGGGAAGGAAGAAAAGAACCCTAGTAGAAGATGATCATCAAAATCCTAATGCCTCATGCTACTATGCGTATACTCATCAGGATGCTGAGAATGAGGATATGGTTTTTGCTGAAGTGGTTCATGATTTTCTTAAATACTTTGAGGAAGCAAACGTAACTCGTTGATACTATGAAGGGTCTTGATGTGTTAAGATTTGAGTTGAAAAAGGTTAATTCAGACCTTGTTCTCATGAAGACACATGTTAAAGATCTTCTCAATGAGGATATCTTCTCTGAAGAAGCAGTGAATGTTGTCAATCACAAACTCGAATGTCACAAGCTCGTGGGGGTTCTGGATGTGATCTTTGATTTCCGTTCGTGATCGGTTTAATAGAAGTCTTTTGATTTTTGCTTGTTGTCTTTACTTTTTCTAGGAAACTTCTTATGAGAATTTATTCTTGTGTTTTAAGAAGGATAACTAGGGTTTGGAATAGCCATTATTGTGAGTACACATAGCTATTTCCAACGATTTTCATCTTGCAATGTTTTAAGATTTATTTATTTAAATTCTAAAGTTTTTTTGGAAGATGATTTTGCAGTATTAATCTTTATGGTTTTATATATTGCAACTTGTTGTGGGATATGTGTGTTTGCGTCCGTGAACTATGATTGTCCCATATTTGCTCAAAAGTTAAGTCTATCATATGTCTTTATGCAAATATTGATAAAAGATAGAATGAACTTTTGACAACAAAAGTTAAGCTTATTATGTCATTATGCAAATATTGATGGAAGATAGGATGAACTTTTGTTTACAAAGATTAAGTCTATTACATGTCTCTATGCAAATATTGATGAAAAATATAATGAATCTTTGAATATTCTGCAGTATTGGTCTTTCCCTGATCCACATCTTTGTGTAAGTACTGTTCGGCTCCGTAAGTTCTCTTATGTGAGCATTTCCGATTAAATTAATCATGGGTTCTCTTGTGGTTAATTTAATTGAGTACTTTGGATACAAATTTATGTTTCATGTGGTTTGTTAATGTCCAAAGAAATCCTTCTTTTCTTGTGAAAGTAAGGTCGCTCTTGTTGTTCTTTCGGGAATGACATTTTATGGGGGAGAGTTCTTAACTGAATTTGTGCTTAATTGCCAAATCTTTGTGGGGAGTGCGGCTGTGGAATATTATAGGAGTTTTCTTGTATCTTTATTAACTCCTTGATGAATGCATTTAGTTTTGGCTATATGATTGCATCTAAACAAAGTTGATATGTTCATTATTTGGTCATGAATTATCTCTATGGAAATTTCATTAGGATCCCACTAGTTTTTGTACCTTTGCAAATTTTTATTGACAAAAAGGGAGAGAATTAATGTGTAGTTCACACTACAAATACATATGGTTTATAGATCATTATGTAAGGGGGAGTGGTTTTCATGAGAGATGAAGTATTGACTAAGAGGGAGTGATACATATCACCATAGTATTGCTGTCAAAGTTGTGATACAATTGGACTTTGATGTTGTGTAATAATACTATGGCCTTTGTATAACAATGATTGGGGCTACTTTTTCTCATTGTTATAGCTACGGATCTTCGACAACTATGATGCTGATTTGAACACATTCAGAATCACTAGAGTACTTGGAAGTGACGAAGATTTCGAGTAATGTTGAAGAACCAAGGAAATCAAGTATTTGGATTGAGAGCTACAAAGTTTATTTATTTTGTATTCCATATGCATTGATAGTTTTGTCACTAAAATTGACAAAGGGGGAGATTGTTAGAGCCCTGCTCGGTCGAACTCACAATCGTTGCTATCTCAAGCTTGTTGTCAAGTTTAGTTGCCAAAACTATAAGTCTTGATTTCTAGTCTACTTATAGCTAAGTCTCGGATTAGGATGGAAAGTGTAGTTGACCATTAGACTTCACGGCATTCATCGATTGAAGACGAAGAACTACTAGGGGAGCTTGTGGAACTTCATCAATAAAAGGTATGTGGAGACTTGAACTCATCTATCACTCAAAAGTATATCTAATCTATCTCTTATTTGAGACAAAAATATTATAGCTATATAGACTTCAATTATACACATTTGATATTTCGAGTTGAGTTTAACTCGCTTACATATTTCGAGAAATATGTGTTGGTAAGCTTTCGCTTTAACCTAGTTCATCTTATATTCTTGACGAAAGTCAAAAGATGATCATGTGAAAATCTCACAGTAACATCTTACATGATTTGTGTGAGATAGTCATTTGATGTAGACTCGGAATGTTTCGTAATGATCATTCGATCACTTGAAAATTGCTTTGAAGCTAATAGTTGGTGTGAGACTGACTAATCTCATCTTCCGAGAATGTTTCAATGGTTGAAATGAGTGTTTAGAACAATTGGATATAAGCATAGTATGCGTAATTGCATATGTGTAATCCAAGTCCAGGAACCATGGTATGCATACCCGTATGCGTACTGATTGGTTTGTCAAGGTACGAGAACCAAGTACGCATACCGGTACATGTACTGACATGAGGTTCAAGTTCCAGGACTTTACTGAGGATGGTGGTATGTGTACAATTTCGCGTACTGGCGAACCCAAACTCAGTTCGACCACTAAGGTATGCGTACACGTTTGCATACTTGAGTGGATTATGTTCTAAAATCGGTTTGTTCATGAACTAATACATTTATTTATATAATAAGGAATGCAATCTTTTGCAAACCGTGGCTATAATGTTCATGAATTGATTCGAGTGGATCAAAATCGATTTTGCTTCAATTGTGTCTTGTATACTTCTATGAAAATCTAAACAATTGAACAACTCTAGTTTTAGTTTCATTTGAGTCATTTGAACTAGTTATGGTTAAGATGAATTTGGTTGATATGAAAGTGTTCATATGGCTAGCTTCGGTTAACTATTGTTGAGCCAACAAAGGTGCACACGTTTAGGTACGGTTACTCATATCTAAATGAAGTCACTTTTCATTTGTGTGTAACAAGCTAAGTTCGATCTAACGGTTGAAAGATATTAGCTTGAGTCTAATCAGGTTTTCCTAACGGTGAATATTGAATGAATTTTTACCAAGGTAACATTGATTACAAACCCTGAGTTGAAGACTACATAAAGGAGAACTCTAGCAATTGGGAAACCTAATCCCCACACCTTCTGTGTGATACTAGTTGCGACTAGAGTCGATTCTCCTTTAACCTTAGGTTTTTCCAAAACCCTGTAGGTTAACGACTTGAAGACTTCATTGGGATTGTGAAGCCAGACCCAACTATTTTCTCTATAGTTGCGTGTTTAGATCTTGTTGTTTTCTATCGTGATTGAGTACTATATTCTCTAAGATTTGCTCGAGATTTAATCTCCGATAGGCAAGATAAAAAGTAGTCACAAACATCTTTGTCTCATCGTTTGTGATTCCACAATATCTTGTTTCGCTACCATACGATTAAGATTATTGTGAGGTGATTGATATTTCTAGGTTGTTCTTCGGGAATATAAGTCCGGTATATAAATTTGGTTCTTGTTCACCTTGATTTATCAAAAGACGGAACAAAACTCCTAGGTTTATCTGTGGGAGACAGATTTATCTATTCAATAGACTTTTCTATGTGAGACAGATTGGTTTATCAAGTCTTCGACTTTGGGTCATAGCAACTCTTAGTTGTCGGTGAGATCAGCTAAGGGAATCAAGTGCGTAGATTCCTGCTGGGATTCAGAGACGTAAGGAGCGCAACTGTACCTTGATAAGTGTGAGATTGATTAGGGCTCAACTACATTCCAGTCCGAAGTTAACTTGGAGTAGGCTAGTGTTTGTAGCGGCTTAATACAGTGTGGTGTTAAAATATGGACTAGGTCCCTCGGTTTTTATGCATTTGCGGTTTCCTCGTTAACAAAACTTCTGGTGTATGTGTTATTTATTTTCCGCATTATATTTGTTTATATAATTAAAATATGAAAGGTGGTGCGTAAGTTCAATCAATTGTGAGTCCAACCTTTGGTTGTTGATTGAATTGATTGACACTTGAACATTGGTCTTTGGTACCGTTCAAGTTGTTTCACATAATAATCAGGCTCGCGGATTTCTATCTGTTTGATTTGCTGATTACATTGTGAAACAGACATATAACCCTTTGATATATATCTTGATTGAGCTCGCTTTATTAGTTGGTGCTCTCATAATTATATATGAGTTAGTCCATACAGATTGCTAAAGCGAAATATTGGGTGTGGTTGTTAGACCCCGCTTTTCATGGGGCAACACTAAAACCAGTAGTTTGTTCTAGCTTGAGGAAGCAAAACCAATCTTGGACACACCTGTCAATTATGGATAAGCATACAATGTCAAGTGGAATCTGACAAGCTAGTGAGATTTCTCTGTTAAGTCTCTTTACAAATCCAAAACGGATAACAAGTATACCAATGAAGCTCATTTATTGATTGGGTTAATATCTTAAATATGGAAACCTCTCCCATCATCAAGATCTTTTTTTTTTTGGAACGTGTGCTTATAGAATTCTCCCTACTAATGCTAAAACTACTAGTATATATTGATCCAATATGTAAAGTAGTTGTGGGAAGGAAACCATGGCACACCTATTTATGAGTTGTCCTTCTGATACATCGATGTGGAAAAATATTTATAGGCAAAAGCAGAAGGAGTTTTGCAAGTATACAAACTTATTAATTGGTTCAACTCTTGGTTTGATACTAATACTAGCACTAGCCATGGAATGATTTCTCATGCTATTGCACGCGGGTCTATTTGGAAAGCCATATGTGATTTTATGTTCAACAAAATTGAGCCGAATGCAAATCTTATTACCAAGAACATAAAACATTATCTATGTTCTTATCAGAGAGTTCATTATCTCCGAATCATATTGTCAATAATGTGTTTTACACTTTAAGAGAAATCATGTCCAAACTTCCTTAAATAGAAGAAGCATGTTTGGGATTGTGATAAACATAAGTACTCTCCAAGACCCTGACACCCAGCTTTATTATACTACTGTAATCGCTTCTAAATTTGCTGGAAACCGTATAAGGAATCGAGGACATCTAGGATACAATGAGGAATGGGAAAACACCTGAGGTGCTGACTTAGCATTCACATGGGCTAAGGAGTTGCAAAAACATGGAAACTCTAGCCCGTTTTACTACGCTTTACCAGAATGTGGTACAAATCACTGGCACAATAGAAGCCAGCTTGTATCGCTCTTAGGCCTGCCTAAATTTTCATATAAGAAAAATAATTGTTTTTATCACGGTTCGTTTATCTTGTTTTGTAGTTAAACTAGGTCTCAACCCGTCGATTTGAAGATGAACGTTGACACGAGCAATGATATGTGTTTCAAATGTATTCATCGATTCATACATGTCGTAATTATCGTCGAGAAGAATCGAACCGATCGATCCAGGTCTAAATGTTTTGAGGAGTTGGTTAATAAACACGTTCTTATCCTCGAATATTTTAATATTGTGTATGTAAGTCATATAACCCTTTGCGACAAACATAGTTAATCGTTAGAGCAAATCCTATGGGCAGTAGAACATTACTTCGTTCACTACTTCAAAAAAATCAAAGGTCATTCACCAAACTTGTAACAAAACTTAAAACACCTAAAATTATTTTAAAATCAATTAGATTAATTATGCAAAATCTGTTAGCATTAGAATTTAATTTTTCTCTTTGACATAAATTGTTGGGTTCCCAATTTACATAGATTTGTGTTTATTCATTTTCCTAAAATTTATAATAAGATTTAATTCTTGATCCATTTCTTTTCTTGTCTCTTTATTTATTATCATGAACTATTTCTCAAGCATGCATAATTACACGAAGTTGAGGAGAAATGACAAAAAAAAGGGGAATAAAGAGAGATGTGAGAAACTGAATCGATTACAATTAATTCACGCGTAGCCTTGCATAATCTCATGAAGTAGGGGAGAAATAATGACAGAAACGGAAACCATGACAAAAAAGGGGAATACAAAGAGATGTGAGAAACTGAACCGATTACAATTAATTCGCTTGTAGCCTTGTGTTTGGCCAATTTTTTTATAGGTTTCATTTTTCTTCTTGCCCCCTACCCGGCAAATCTTAAAATCACGACATCTCCTTTTTTTGAAAAATCTGGCCTTTAAAAATTGTTTTAATTTTAAAAAATAATAAAAAAAGTAATTTGAAAACTAAAATCAAATTAAAACAAAACAAAGAAAAATTAACCAAGGGTGACTAAATAATTTACCTATCTTAGGACACCTTTTCTCACCCTACTACCACTACTTCTTCCACCACCACATTATCGTCACCACTCCACAGTCTCACCAATACCCACCACCATTATCCCCCCCCGATCCACCACCACCACCCACCATCAAAACCACCATTAGTGCTTAATTTACCTATCTTAGTACCCATTTTCTCACCCTACTACCACTACTTCTTCCACCACCACATTATCATCACCACTCCACTTGTCTCACCAATACCCACCACCGTTATCCCCACCACTGCCCACCATCACAACCACCATTAATGCTTAATGATATGGTTAATATCAAATAAATTTATTATGTATCAACAAAAATATATTCATTTGATTAATTAAAGAAACATTTATTATGAAATATCAATTTGAACATTTATTATTAAATTTTAATTAAACGTGATCATTTACAGCGGTAGATTTATGTTCTGCTAGTATAAATTTGATCGTTCTTTATCTAGCCTAACTTGTCCAAACTTTGTTTTGTATTCTGGAAATGTAATCAATTTTATTTTAATACTAAAAACCGTGATTTATTCGATTGGGTACTATAAATAGCTGGGATCCCATTTGGGTGATCCAGCGGTCATGATCATATTGTCTTATATGATTTAGTATCCTCCTCAAAATATTTGTGTTTTGTCCTTAACGGTTGTGCTAAAAACATCCAACTACATCTATCACAATAAAATGTTGCCCATTTTGTAAAGACACAAAACTATTATTGTCCACTACTATTCACTAACATCCACGCCACTATTTTTTCCACCACCAGTAATGTTACCACCTCCACCACTCACAAATACCAGCCATTGTTTCCACCATTGCTTCTTTCACTACCACCATTAAAAATTATTAATATAATTTTCAACCTGAGTCACTGTATTACAGTGGTAAAGTCATTGGGTGATGATGATACGTGACACCAATTTATTAATCATTCATCATGAGCAATTAATAGGACACTAATTAATAAAGTATTTATTGTTAATTGAAAAAACCAATTGCTAGACAAATCTCGGTAGCTCTTTATCTAGCCTAACTTAGCCAAGCTTTGTTTTGTATTCTACTAGATGACAAAGGGAAACAAAGCAATAATGCATCATAAAAAGTTAGTTTAAGAATACAAAAATTCAAAAAATTATTCAGTTTTCATTAAAAATTGGTTTTTAGAATACCGGTTAGAAAAGAAAATATCTAACTTTTTACAATAACATCAAAAGTAAAATATTTTAAATTATGACTTTTGGACTTTTGAGTTCCGCTTCTAATATCCAATCACTTATTAGCGAGAGCTACGTGCATATTCTTTTTTTTTGCTTGCTTGATTCCACTCAATAATTTCACACCATTGGTCTGAGAGGTTTTTCCATAAAAGTCCTGATCTCCATTTTTGACATTTTTGATACAATTATTATCAAACACAACAATCTGGCATTGTTTCAATCTTCACAAGCAATGTATCTTTATCTTCACATAATTTACTTGTACTGAACAATGGATAAACCTTTAATGGGTTCCTATTATGATCACAACCATACATTGATAATTAGACGGTAAGGATCATTTGTTTAACTTTTATAGATACTTAGCTTTTCTTTCTATCAATCCTTTTTGCTAGAATATTAACACCTACTTACATCTTTCCTTCCCTTGCTCTTCTTTCATGAATGCAAAACTAAACTCATTTGAAGTTTACTTGAAACCAAACCTTCAAAACATGGGATCAGTCATTACTCCTTCGTCCCATTTTTTCCCAAAATTATTCTCAAAATCATCTTTCACTGACGATCAGAATTCATCTTCAACTCTAAAGCCTATTCATAAAAAATTGCTAACAAATACTCATGCTTCCCTTGTTTTCCAACCACCACCTCTTTCAGCTGCAAACAATGGTAAGAGGAGTTTCCTATCAAGGAATGGAGAGTCACTAGTTGTTACATTTGGCACCAAAAATGGGTTTGGCGAGGAAGATAACAGGGCACTTGAGACCGTGTTAAAGCTTTATACGGCGATCAAGCAGAGGAATGTTCGAGAATTGTCGGACGTCATTGGAGATGAATGTAGATGTGTTTGTAACTTCTTTTCTTACTTCCATTCATTCTATGGGAAGAAGGTAAAATATTTTATAGTAACAAACTAAAATGCAAGTAGTTTCCTGTTGTGATATCTAATATTGAAACAATGCCAAATGTTTTCTGTCCTCATTGAGTAGCAAGTGTTGGAGTTCTTCAGATTTTTGTTGGAATACTTGGGAAAGAACATAGAATTTGTAGTGCGTCCCACATTACATGACGGAATGAATGTTGGCGTTTCATGGAAACTAGGTTCGGAAAATTTGCTCCCCTCTCTCCATTTTCTCATTTCCTTTGTTTGCAGTGGGAACTGAATTCATACTGAAACCCTCTTTATCAAAACTTGCATGCAGTATGGGACAAGAAGCATGATGTACCACTTGGAAAAGGTATCAGCTTCTATATGTGTCATGTCTACCATGGAAAGATGGTAATAAGGTGAGCAAAAATGCTTGATAAGATGCTGATATTCCCAACTTTTTTAGATCAATATGCTACCATCAAGGTTCACATCTTTGTTACCTCAACAAATCAGGAACGTGGAGATGTTTTTGGAGCCACTTGTCCATATCGAACCGCTTCAACTGGTAAGATCTACGCCTCTCCGTGTCGAAGTCTAAATCAAATGAACCTATAACAAATTCCGACGAGCTTTCCTTTTGCAGAAAGTCATTGGATTTGTGATGTCAATCTTGGATAAGTGGGGGTGGAACAAAGAGGTACAGAGCTGGAATAAAATTAGATCAAACATCAAAGAGAAGAGGGCTTTATATCTCTCGTCCACTTTGGCTGTCATGGTTGTGTTCTTGTTCATGATCGGCCTGTGCTAAACAATACAGATATACATGTAATGTTGCTATTAAGTTTTCTTTGTTTTTGCTGCACTTGAAAAAGAGGGGAACAAATTCCCTATTTACTTCTCTAACATAAGGTCAAGTTCTTGTTACAATCCTGCATAGAGGTAAATTCACAGTTTGTTGCTAATTTTGCACTGCAGTGATTTTATATTTACCAAGATATCCTCGCGAAAGACGGAAAAGAAAATCAATGGTAAAATAGATGACCAGAAAAACTTAATACATTAATCACCGTGATAAGATTAATAGAAACCTGAACATAGCTCGTAGAATAGCAACAGGAGAGAAAAGGTTCTGTTAACATTGTATTTTCCTAACCAATTACAGCACCAAACACTAAAATCTATTCCTACTACGTATCTGCTGTATATAGTCAAGTTACTGGCTGTATGACATTCACACTGTGCATCTGCAAGCAACAATGAACCGGAATTCCATAAATTTCACAACAAGGACTAGATATACTAGCATTTAGAAAATGAAATCATGATGAACATCGCAGACCTTAAACAACAAATTTATAAAAACATTAACAATGTCAACTGTGTGGTTCAGAACACTATGATGCTGCTTAGAGAACTCTTTAAGTAAAATTCGTTAAAACAAAATGAAGAACTATATCTTTTACAAGGTCATCAGGAAAAAAAGAAAACACCACAGATTTGTGTGTTTCATTTTTATGACTCTAAAACAATCCAGTCAACTGAAGAGGATAAGACAGATAATATAAACTACACCTAATCTAAAGTGTACGTAATTAACTAATCAGATCCTGAGCCCAGTATTTAACTCTACATCATTGATTATATACTTGAATTGTCTAACAGCCTGATGAACCCGAGAGAGTGAGCCAAGTAAGACAGCAAGTCTGCAACTGATTCGACTAAATTTTTCATTATTTTCTAATGGTTCACATCAAAGAACTCAATAATAAACCGCCAAGTTGGTTAGTCAAGGTACCAAATCTTAGTCTCCAATGTCAGCAACAGGCAGAAAATAACAGATATGAAGGATCAGGTTCAATCAGTTTTCTATTTAAATAGAAGAAGGCAATTGCATTTTCAGTTTATGTAGAAACCAGAGAGGAAGCATAATATACCTATTATGAACGCTTGAAAAGATGATGTCCAACCATCTCGGTTACTCCCAGGGCAGGAAGGGTCTCGCATCCAAAAGCTCTTGAAGCTTCTGGTCGCATAATATCATCATGGAATCCATAGGGTCCTAAAAGAAAAGTCAAAGGCATTAGAAGCTCTACAGAATGATTTAGTATCTCATGATGACTATAATAGATAATTAATAGAGTAGTGATAGGAACACCTCCAAAATCAATAAAGAATCTACCATAATTGCTGGTTTTGAAGACACGACAAAAAATAAGATAAATTTCCAATCTTGCAGGAAACAAATATGCCGCAGAACAAATGAGAATGTAGACACAATTTGTTAGTGACTACTGACTACATTGATGCAAGTTCAACATCTTCTTGTATTAATAATGCAAAAAATTCATAAGTAAAAAGCCATCGTATTGAAAGTCATTCTATTGGTCTATTCACCAAGTTATAAAGGGTTAGATACCTCTATCGTAAGACAAACTGTAAAGGGTTAGATACCTCTATCGTAAGACAAACCCAAGTGGAAGAAGTGACATGAAACCTAGGCATTCAAAAGTGTCAAACCTAGAGACAAATAGCATGGCCCCAGAAATGAAGAATTTAACGCAACAGGTTGCACCAAGAACTCACCTCCAGATGGTTCGCTTGTATGTACTCCCAGACACGTCTTAAAGCCTCAGACTGAGGAATCTCCCTATCTCCAGAACCAAAAAATTTGGCAAGTGCATCGGATATTATTACAAGAGAGGGACTGGGAGGTACAACACTTTCACTTGCAGACTCCTTTTCAGCTTTTACTTGTTTTTTCTCTTCACCAGATTCTTCTTCATCATAGTTGAGAGAATATAAAATCTCATTCAGGTTGACATGGGATGATGGACTAGGAGGTTCAGTACTTTCACTTGCAGATTCCACTTCTACCTTCACTCGTTTTTTCTCACGACCAGATTCTTCTACAAAATTCAGAGATGAAAACTTGAATTAACATTAAAGAAAGGATATACTAGGCATCCTTTACACACTGAAATACATACTTGATGGTTCAAGAGCAATAATATGTTTGGATAGCAGCTTGTTCATCTTGAACATGTCAGTGCAATCTGTTTCGAACACCAAACGCAGCTCATCATTGCAGATTATCTTTCTTTTGTTACTAGGATCCTGAAGTTTATGTTTCCTTATGTACGCCCATAGTTGCTTAACAATCTGAACCAGAGAGAAAATTTACCATAACAGACCCAGTATTCAGAATCAAGAAATATTATATACTTATTATAGATGAGCCTTAAAACGATGGACTCCATTAGGTAGAACGATTTTTAAGTATTACCTCGGTCCTGGGCATTGTTGGCTCACCAACAATGGTCTGAAGTTCAGGCGAGACACCACAAACTTTGTTTAGACCCCCTGGGCCACCTCTTCTTTTAGCTGGAGCACTGCAATAAATAGAGTATAAAGCAAATGTAAACAGTCATATTCAAACTTTTCCAACTATACTCAAAACACGTTCTGATTTAAACATTCTGATAGACACAGTGGTACTTGGGTTTTTTTTTAATGTACATTCACACATGCCAAACAAAGACATAGTAATATCCACATACGGAGAGAAAGGTAAAAAGTAGAAATTACTTCGAGATACAGTTAATGACAAATGAACAAGGAAAATTACGCCAAAAAATAGTCAAGCACCACCGTCTTCACAAAATCACTAAATTGATGACATAACTTAACAAAGAAAGTTAACGATTATAACAAATGGAAATTGAGGATGGTCACAGCAACAAACTACGCCATTAGTGCGCTTATTCATAATTAATCATTGAGCACGCGAATGTAAACTAAGTGAATATATGGTATGTAATGTAATGTAACAGTCACGACTTTTTAGTTCATAAACATAAACATCCATGCAAAGGTCAAACAAAGTAAACATTCGCCATCATCAGTAAACAAAAGACAAAAAACTTTACTGGAGTTAAACAAAATCCAAAATTCAGCAATAATTAATGGTAATTAAGACCATTAGGCTGCACTACAGCGCAAGTAGAGATCAGAAAATGAACTTCAAACTCCTAATTGCAAAACACACCATCATAGCTCCAAAAACCCTAAACCCGAAAATGAAACCCTAACTTGATTTTGTTTTGCAATTCAAACAAAACCCCCAAAAATCAACAGCACCAGAACCTCAAAATACCCTTACTTGTTTTTGGTTTGCAATTCAGAAAAAAAAAAGACCTAAACCAAAATTACCCAAATTAAAAAATATTTAGAATTTTTTTCGTCAAACGAAAACCCTAGAAACAAAAAATACCCAAAATGAAAGAAGACATACCCTTCTTTAGGCTCAGCTTTAGTTTTCTTAGGATGAGACCTCCCCTGGGGCTGGAGCTGAGGCTGAGGCTGTGGCTGTATAGGAAGAGGGTTTGGGTTTGTTTGTAAATGTATGTTTGGATTCTGTTGTTGAGTGGGAGCATGAAAGTTGAGCTCTTCATGATGCCTTTGTTGTTGTTGTTGTTGTTGTTGTTGCTGCTGCTGCTGTTGTTGCTGTTGCTGATGTTGTTGCTGTTGCTGATGTTGTAGAGCAAAATGAGAAGCGATCTGATGAGAATGCTGTTGGTGTTGATGAAATTGAGGATGATGTTGTCGTAGTTGCTGATATTGAGCTTGAAGGGCGAAATGGTGATCTCTAGGTGTAAGATGCGGTTGTGGTGGCTGTGGAGGATGGTGTTGTTGTGGTTGTGGTTGTGGTTGTGGAGGAGGATGTTGTGGTGGTGGTGGTGGTGGTTGTTGTTGGTGACCATAGAGATACTGAATATGGTGACGAATGAAATTAGATTTGTGAGATAAGTCTAACCCTAATTTAGCTTCTAAATGTTTAACAATACTGTCTAGATTTGTAAATGCTTGTGGATCAGATGTTCTTAGTAAATTCTCTACAATGTTTCCTAGTTCCTGGTCAGTCACCATTGTGCATCACCAAAATGACAAACAACAAATAACTGAATAAACTGAAAAAAAATAAAAATTAAAAACCCACTTCAAATCTAGTTCCCTCCTTGCTGTTGTTGTTGTTGGCCCTCTGTCTCTCTCTCTATCTCTCTGTGCCTTCTCCTCTCTCTATCTCTCTCTATCCTTATATCTTCTCGTGATTTGACGTTTTTACCCTTCATTTTTACTAAAGTAATGTGACGGTTGAATGACGAAACTGTCCTGATCTTATCCTGTATACATTCTTTATTTAGAAACTGTGACGGATGATAGGAAGGGTATAAACGTCTTTAGAATATGTTTTTGTAGATAAAGAAATGATGATGCACATGTAGTTGTATCTACTCCTAAACGCCATTTTTTGTTTGTATTTCGTACTTGTTTTTAGTGTATTGTTCTTGTTCTTTGAAACCTTATTAAATTAGCGTTTTAGCATGCGCGTGTGCTACTCCTTTTAATCTCACTTTAAATATACGGTTTAAAGTACTTGAAACTATAAATTAGACAAGTCTGTAAGAACTGGTGTTCATCAAAGGAGGAACATGGGTGTCGTTACAAAATGAGACGAATTATTTTGGATGCATTCTAATTTATCTTTCTTTTTTCTAATCGGATGTAGAGCCATAGTTAGATTTTTAGGACAACGACATTATCACCTAACTAACGGTAGCTGGTTATTGGTGAGTTTGTTAAATTTGATTGTACTTCTTTCTATTTCTGGTCTTGTAGTTGCATTTCCGAGTTCTTATGTTTCTGCGATTATGCATCAACAGCTCCTGTCGCATATCTTAAATTTGCGGGCTCCATTGTGAAAATATTTGGTAGGAGGGAAATTATGAAAATTTATTATTACTAAACAGAAGAAAACAAGTGTAAAATTCAAAGAGCTCCAGAAAAATCCAAGGAAAGTGCAAAACTCCAAGCAAACCCAGAACCGAAAAAATCCGCACTAGAAGATCTTATGCTTCTTCCATCAGATTTTCTAATCTGCTTCTTCCATTAGATTTTCTAATCACTGAGGCTGGAAGATTGCCAGTGGCCAAGGGACTTTTTGCTAATTTCTAAAAATAATTAGGAGAAAGTCTTCGGGAACATTTAGACAAAATCATCAATTTTTATTAAAAATTAAGTGGTTTTTATAAAGTGGATAATAATCACTAGTACTTTTTGAGGCTGGAAGATTTGACTAATATAATTTTAGTGGCCCTTTAGTATTATTTGTGAGGGACTTTTGCTAATTTCTAAAAATAATTACTTCACGGAAAGTCTTTCCCTTCCCCGGTCTCTCTCACATCACTCATTGGTTGACACTGTTCAATTTGCAATGAGTCGCCTCGATAAATCTCGACGAAGTGACCTCTCAGGAATTTATAATTGACGTCCAATTTCTCTTTGATTCTGTGACTTCGATCGATTCTAAATCTTTGAGTGAATATGGAACATAATTTTATTAACAAACGTCATCACAGCAAACGGAGAAAGGATCCATTTGTATCTGGATTTTCACACTATTTTATACTTTTGACGGTATTTTTTTTAATTGAATGCAAATTTTCCCTAATTTGTAATACTCCATCCGTTTTAGGAAAAGTGACTTTCACTTTTTCAATTTGGCCTATTTTTAGGCAAAAATGAAAAAGTGAAAGTATCACTTTTCTTAAAACAGAGGTAGTATAATATTTGGTGCTTGTATATTCGCATCTCGAGCTAGTAGAATACTTGAATTGGTATTATTTCCGTCCGAACATGCTTAACTGCGGAGGCTTTTGTCAATTTTGGAGTCAATTATGCGGAAAAGATCTCGGTGTTAGGAAAGGACAAACCATTACTTATTTTTCAATTGGTCAACACTACATGCCGAATTGGTGTATTACAAACTCAGATGTTTGATGTTCCCTGCTCATCGTGAGGTGTCATAGTCCTTTAGCCTTATGGAGTACTAGGGTCTGCCCTTATTAATTGAGTGGGTGCTCTTATAAGCTGTTAGTCATTGGTCAGTCTTGTATTGAGTGTTGACATGTGTCGACTATCTGATCGTTGTTGTTAGGTCTTCACTTCCTTAAATGTGTAAGAAACTCTTCTCTATTTTCATTAATGAGAAAATACCTGCATATTAGTTTAATAGTTGTGCTCATTAGGAACTTAGATTTAAATTCATTAACTCTTGATTCCCAAATTGTACTAAGTACAGTACATTTGGCATGAGAGCCACTCAAATTTTTTTCTCGATGGGCGCTTCCGATCCAAAAACTGTTAAGGATGTTATAGAACTGATTCAGCGACAGCAGCTGAGCTATGAAGATCGATTTGCTACCATTGAAGACACTCTTCTTTTACAGCAACAAAAAGCTGATTCGAATCAAGCATCGATTAACCAACGATTTGATGAGATGCTAGCCCGTTTCCCATCTACATCAAAAACATCTCAACCACCCGATTCGGGAGGATCAATTCATGGTACTCATTCGATAATCCTCCAATCTTTGGTTCAATCTCAGAGGGGAACTCAAAATCAATTTAATCGAGTACCAAAACTTGATTTCCCAAGATTTGATGGTGATAATCCTCGTGGTTGGATCCAAAAATGTGAACGATACTTCTGGCTTCACAACAACGATGAGAGTCGCAGAGTTGATATTGCAGCTATCTATCTTGATGGCAAAGCTGATAAATGGTTTCTCAATTTTCGGGTTGGTCGAAATCGTATAACTTGGTTTGAATTTGCTCATGGTATTTGTGTCGATTTGAAAACCCTGTGGAAGAGAATTTTATTGGGAGTTTTAATAAAGCTGGTTCGGATTAACTCTGTAAAAAGAGTATTTTGAGGAATTTGAATCTCTCAAAGCTCTAATGCTTGCTAACAATCCGTCCTAAGCCGGAGAGCACTATTTTATCATGAGTTTCATTAGTGGGTTGAAGGAAGAATTGCGTAAGTGTAGCTATGTTTTATCCAAAATCACTTGCCTGACTTTCTCTTTAGCAAGAATGGAGGAACAGAAGCATCACACTGCTGCTGCCAAAAGTGTTAGAACCAACTCTAGCTCTTTCACTAACTCTAGAGCTTTCTCTACCACAACCTTCCCTCATAAACCAATTTCCACCTCTTACACTTCTTCCAAGTCTACTCCTATTACTCCAAAATCTTATTCCCCAACACCACTCAAGCCCTCATCAACAAATCCCATTATTACACGTCTAACTCAAGAGCAAATGCGCATTCGCAGGGATAAAGGTCTTTGTTATAATTGTGATGAGGTTTATTCATTGGATCATAAGTGCAAGGGTAGGCAACAATTGTTTATGGTGCAACTGAAAATTCGATACACAAGACACGAGGTTGAGGATGAGGTTTTTGAAGAAGTTGTAGAATCACCGGTTGAGTCGACATGGAGATTTCTCTTCATGCTCTCACTAGTCTTGCCACGGGTGATACTATTCGCATTCCTGGTCTTCTTAAGAGACAATCTATCTCTATTCTTATTGATACTGGTAGCACAACTAGTTTCATAGATTGTTCTCTAGCTGCTAAACTCAAATGCAAGGTAGAACACACAGCTCATATGTTAGTGACAGTTTCTAATGGGGAGAAAACAGTGAGTACTGGTATTTGTTCTAAACTTCCTTGGAGTATGCAGGGTTATCAATTCACTGAGGACTTCAGGTTACTTCCACTTGGAGGTTGTGACATGGTGTTAGGTGTTGATTGGCTTAAGAAGCTAGGTGATGTTATGTTTAATTTCTCTAAACTCAGTGTTTCTTTTGTTCATCATGGTCAGCATATTACACTACAAGGGATAACTAATTCACCTTCACTACTTATGATGAGTGGGTCAGCAGTTAAGAGATTTCTAGCAAAAACTACTCATGGCCTCATTGGTCATCTCTTTTCAGTCTCGACTACTCCTATTCCCCCTCCAATACTTGCACCTTTATTACCTTTGTTATCTGAATAAGGATATTTTTGCTGAGCCTACTTCATTACTACCTCACAGAACTTTAGACCACTCAATTCCCTTGCAACCAGACTCTCAACCTCCAAACCAAAGACCTTATAGATGCCCTTACATTCAAAAAGGAGTTGTGGAACAACTGGTGAAACAAATGCTTTCTTCTGGAATCATACAACACAGCCACAGCCCATTTGCTTCACCAATTCTTCTTGTTAAAAAGAAAGATAATACTTGGATATTTTGTGTTGATTACAGAAGACTCAACAACATCACTATTAAGGACAAGTTTCCTATTCCAATTGTAGATGAGTTGTTGGATGAGCTACAAGGATTTATGTTTTTGTCTAAGTTGGATTTAAGAGCAGGTTATCATCAAATACTTTTGAACCCAATGGATATATGCAAGACTGCATTTAGAACTCATCATGGGCACTATGAGTTCAAAGTCATGCCATTTGGTTTGACCAATGCACCTGCTACATTTCAGGCACTTATGAATGAAGTCTTTGCTCCCTACTTAAGGAAGTTTGTTTTGGTATTTTTTGATGATATTTTGGTGTACAACTCTTCCATGTCTGAGCACATTGAGCATTTGAGAATAGTATTTTCCTTAATCAGACAGCACCAATTATATGCTAAGCTTTCAAAATGTTGTTTTGGTCAATCACAGTTAGAATATTTGGGCCACATTATCACTCTTGCTGGGGTTTGTGCTGATCCAAACAAGATTGTAGCAATGCAGAGCTGGCCAATTCCAACTTCTATCAAAGAATTGAGAGGCTTTCTGGGTTTAACACGGTATTACAGGAAATTTATGAAGAATTATGGTGCAATCTGCAAGCCACTAACTGATCTTTCGAGGAAAAATTTGTTCATTTGGACCGCATTTGCCATACGCATTTGAACAACTAAAGCTAGCCATGTCCACAACTCCGGTCCTTGCATTGCACGACTTTTCTAAACAATTCACTGTTGAAAGTGATGCAAGTGAGACTGTCTTGGTCTTTGTCTTAACTCAGGAAGGTAAACCAATTTCTTTTTTCAGCTTACCTTTAGGACCAAGAGCTAGAGCCTTATCTACATATGAAAAGGAATTTTTAGCTATAGTTAAGGATGTGCAAAAATGGAGGCATTATTTACTAGGCAGCAAATTCATTATTCAAACTGATCATCACAGCATTCAATACTTTTTAGAACAAAAGATCACCACAGTTTTACAGCAAAAGTGGTTGATAAAATTGTTGGGATATGAATATGAGATTCAGTACAAAAAGGGTAAGGAGAATATAGTTGCTGATGCTTTATTTAGAAGACCAGCTCCTTCTGCAACTTGCTCTGCCTTATCTATGTCTCAACCATCTTGGGTCCAAGACTTACTTCAACTCAAAGCTATATTGGTGATGACAAGGTACAACAACTTATTGCTCAACTACTTATATCCTGGACTACTGTTCCACATTATACTTACAAATCTGAAATATTGAGATAAAAGTAGGATATATGTGGGTGCTAGCAATGGGGTAAGAGCCACAATTTTAAATCTTTTGTTCACACATCTGCTAACATGTTGGTGGTCATTCGGCATCCAAGCCACTTATGTTAGGGCCAAGTCCCATTTCTTTTGGCCTAAAATGAAGCAAGAGATCATCTTATTTTTCCTTTGAATGTGACATTTGTCAAAGAAATAAAATTGAATGCTCTTTTCCATCCGGTCTCTTGCAACCTCTTCCGAGTTCTTGAGCAAGCATGGCAAAAGCACATCACCATGGATTTCATTGAAGGTTTACCCATGAGTGACGGGGAAAAGTGTTATCTTGGTGGTTGTTGACAGACTAACATAGTACAACCATTTTATTGCCTTACAACACCCTTATACAGTACATACGTGGCTAAAGCCTTCTTGGATCGGTGTTCAAATTGTATGGTCTCCCTTCTTCCATTGTGTCCGATAGAGATAAGGTTTTTACTAGTCACTTACAGCGGGACTTATTTAAATCTCTGGGTACTAACTTGAATCTCAAAGATCGCTTATCATCCTCAAAGCGATGGCGGTCGAGAGAGAGTTAATTCTTGTTTGGAAACTTACTTAAGTTGCATCCTTTGGACACAAGCCTACTAAGTGGTGTCAATGGTTATCTCTTCTTTGAATGGTGGTATAACACTAGTTATCATACTAGTTTGAAAATGACACCTTTCCAGGCCCTATATGGTTATCTTCCTCCACACATGGCTTTCCCATCAACACCCACTACTTCTGTAGTTGTTGTGCAGTCATATCTCAAGGACAGGGAGGCAATGATTGATCTTCTGAAGGAATCCCTTCACAATGCTCAAGCAAGAATGAAATTCTTTGCTGATAAATCAAGGAAAGATAGAACCTTTGTTGTGGGTGACCTGGTGTATCTGAAACTGCAACCTTACAGACAAGCTTCTGTGTCACTAAGGAAGAATTTCAAGCTGTCTGCAAAATTCGATGGCCCTTTCCCTATCTTACAAAAAATTGGACCCGTAGCCTACAAGCTACAGCTTCCTGATCAGGACAGGATTCACCTTGTGTTTCATGTGTCTCAATTGAAACAACACGTTGGTAAGAAACACATTTCATCCCCTACACTCCCTATTGTTGATCATGCAGGTGAAGTGATAATGGTTCCAGCAAAAGTCTTACAACACAGAACCACCACTATTGGCAGAAGGCAAGTACCACAAGTGCTCATTCAGTGGACTAATTCTACTCAAGAGGAGGCTACTTGGGAGGATGTTGCTACCATTAAGTCACATTTTGCAACTTTATCCTTGAGGACAAGGATAATTTCCAGTAGTAGGCAATGTCATAGTCCTTTAGCCTTATGGAGTACTAGGGTCTTCCCTTATTAATTGAGTGGGTGCTCTTATAAGCTGCTAGTCATTGGTCAGTCTTGTATTGAGTGTTGACCGATCAGATAGTGACATGTGTCGACTATCTGATCGTTGTTGTTAGGTCTTCACTTCCTTAAATGTGTAAGAACCTCTTCTCTATTTTTATTAATGAGAAAATACCTGCAGATTAGTTTAGTAGTTGTCTTCATTAGGAACTTAGATTTAAATTCATTAACTCTTGAATCCCAAATTGTACAGTACATGAGGTACCTGATCTTACTCGTCCAACGTACTCTTTCACCCTCGACAAGTGAGTCGGTTTTGATGCCATTTGTAATGACCCGACCCTCCACCGATACTGTCCCTATTTAGCCATTGCGGTCATCCGTCTGTCTGGGGTCTTCGAGGAGCATCGCAACGGTCATCCTACAGCAGCTTCGCAGGAGGTCACCCATCCCTGGATTACTCCCGCCCGAATACCCTTAACTGTAAATCTTTCTGCCAACTCTGGAGTCAATTGTGCTGAAAAGTCCTTGGTATTAGGAAAGGACAAACCATTACGTATATTCCATTCAGCGAATACTACATGTCGAATCAGGTATTACAATACCACAACCTTAAATTGGGGACATCCTCGATTCCAGAATTTATTCAAGCTCCGATATCTGACGTTCTCTATGTACCCCTCATGAGATCGGTACCTAACACAACCAGTCCAGTGTACTCTTTCACTCTCGAAAGGCTACCCGTAGTGGGCTCTGATAACATTTGTAATGACCCGACCCGATCCTCCACCGATATTGTCCCCACTTAGCCATTGCATTCATCCGATAGTGTGGGGTTTCAATGGGCACCGCTGCTGTTATCCAGTAGCAGCTTCTCGGGAGGTCATCCATTTGTGGATTACTCCCAACCAAGCACGCTTAAATGCAGAGCTTTTTGCCAACTATGGAGTCAATTGTGCAAAAAAAGGCCTCGGTATTAGGAAATGACAAACCATAACCTATATTCCAATCGGCGAACCCTACCCTCCGAATCGGGTATTACATGTATGGTCCAAGTGGAGTTAGCGGGGAAAAGTGTTGGAGGTGGCCGAGGTATGTATGGAGCGGAATGAATGGTGATGGTGCAAACAAGTACATCAACTCCTCAAACAGATGTGGGGGATAAGAACTGGTGGTTATGGAAGGCCTGGATATAGGATGGTTTGGATATTATGCTTCTCTCGACGGTGTTTCAACAAACAAGTGAAGTGCAATTCCCTTGTGGTCGAGAGATATCCCTCTTGTTGTTGTATTGAGATTTTATATAGAACTTTCCCTGTAGAATTCGATTCTGACTAGCTAAAACTCATGTCTTTTTATCTCATTAAACTCTGAATAGTTCTCAATCAGCTTCACGACAATAATTACGTTTGATAGTCAATTTCTTGATGTGGTGATGGATCGCCAATTCAGAACCTTGATTCATCACTATCGTCATCATTTCTATTACCTTTGAATTCAATTGAGAATCTAATGACTGAAACACCTTCATCAATATCATCACAGGCAACATGGATATATCATTCACCAGAAGCAAAAGAAGATGTAACAGATATGGAACTTGTGACTTCATCGACATCATCACCCTCTCTTGATGTATCCGTCGGATGAAAATGATATATGCAACCTCAGATTTGATTGAGGCTTGAAAAATAAAACATTTAGAGATTTGGATGAGCATATGCAAACCCAGATCTAATAAATTTTTTGAGTTGCTAGGTGATAAGATTTTTAATTGTTTGTCGTTGTTGTAGTAATTAAGATTCGAACTCTAAGACTTGTGAAGATTAAATTTAAAGGTTTAACGAAAATAATAAACAAAAGTGAGAGTTACTGGGTTTAGGTTTCCACCGCATTCATAACATAAGGCTCAATTATTTATTCTCAACAATTATCGCTCAAGAAATAAAACAACATGGACTCTTATTTTGCCAAAGTAGATTCTCCAAATATTAGTTATAAATCGTAAGCATGGGACATCAAACATCTAAGCAAGCATGACCCATCTAATAAAATGATAACTAATTTTTTCAAACCATAATTCTATTTTAATTAGTGCAAAAGTCATATAGAAAATAAACTAAATTCACCCATGTATGAAGTTCGGCTTCCTCCGTCGACCCAATGTAGGGGTCTAGCTTCTCATGATAAAAACACACTCAAAAATATAATTCATAGCTCAAATGGTGTTTTTATTAGAGAAAAATAATTATACAACGAGTTTGCAACGCTTGCTGGGTGTTACGAGAGTCTCTTGTTACAATGAAATTCAAATGCTGTTGCTGGCGTTGTTGTTAGAAAACTACAAATGGAAACGGTCGTAGAAAAACTGTCGATAAGGTGTGAACATGCGACCGTTCATAAACGACAGACCAGAAGTGTTGTCTGTTCTTCTTCTTCTTCTCTGCAGCAGCAGAGAAGTTGCTCTGCAACTATCGATTCTCTCCCCAAAACTCTCGATTCTCTTCTCTGAGTCCTTTAGATCCTATTTAAACCCACAGAAGTATCAAATCTTCTAGTTAATTACCACATATTCTCCATTATTCTCTTTTATTCTCCTCGATGCATCACGGAATAACTTCCCTTTTTTATCTTCTCACACATCTTCAGAGACTCAACTATATCCAAACATGTTCAGTTTACGGCTATGATGAATTTAGATCGTGCAGACACACGCCAAACCACATGAAATCCCAAACTTAAGATATCCAAACTTAAGTTCCGGACATTGGTCTTAAACCAACAGTTTGCAAACGAGTACGCAAACTTTGGTTCCAGACCAAACTCAGTTGAAACTGTATGCAAACGGTTACGCAAACTTGGTTCTCGGACTTTAACAGTTAAAACCGTTGCGAACGGGTACGCAAACTTATTTTCCGGTTCCCGAATTCTGTCAAAACAGTTCGCACACTAAGTAAACAAACCGTGAGGTATCCAGACATGGGTTTTGTTCTAAACTCACATTTCAATCATTGAAACATCCTTAGAAGACGACAATAGCTGTCTCACACAAACTATTAGCTTATAAATAATTTTCAAGTGATTGAATGATCAATACGAAACATTCTGAGTCTACATCAAATGACTGTCTCACACAAATCATGTAAGATGTTACCAGGCAATTTTCACAAGATCATCTTTTGACTTTAAGAATAATGATGAACATATTGAAAGCAAAAAGCCTTCCAACACATATTTCGAGAAATAGATAAGCGAGTTACACTGAGCTCGAAATATTAAATATGTAAAAGTCTATATAGCTATACGACTTTGTCTCAATAGGAGATAGAATAGAAATAGACTTCTGAGTGATAGATGAGTTTAAGTCTCCACATAACTTTTGTTGATGAAGTTCCACAAGCTCCCCTTAGTAGTTCTTCGTCTTCAATCGATGAACACCGTGAAGTCTAGGCTCAGCTACATATTCTATCCTAATCCGAGACTCAGCTATAAGTAGACTAAAAATCAAGACTTATAGTTTTGACAACTAAACTTGACAAACAAGCTTAAGATAGCAACACTTGCGAGTTCGACCGAGCAGTGCTCTAACAGAGACCTTCGCTCCTATGGCACACCTTGAGTTCATTAGATTATTATTAGCTCATGATTGTTTTCTTAAGATTAAGCAATTTCAAATGGACGTAAAGTCCGTATTCTTAAATGGATGTTTAAATGAATATGTCTATGTTGCTCAATCTAAAGGATTTGAAAGTTCAGAATTTCCCGATCATGTATTTAGGCTCAGAAAGGCATTGTACAGATTAAAACAAGCACCTCGTGCCTGGTTCGAAAAACTAACTACTTCTCTTCTTATGAAAGGTTTTACGAGAGGCGGAGCTGATAAAACGTTGTTTACCAAATGGAGTGGTAAGGATGTTGTTATTTCTCAAGTATATGTAGATGATATCATCTATGGATCGACCTCCGAGAAACTTGAAAAAGATTTTCAAGTCTCTCTTGGAAGGGAATTTGAGATGAGCAATGTTGGTGAATTAAAATACTTTTTTGGGATTACAAATTCAACAACACAAGGATGGAATATACTTATCTTAAGAAAAGTATGCTAGGGATCTTATAAAAAGGTTCGGTCTTGATAAGTTTACTCCAAAACTTACTCTTATGCCCACTACTGGTAAACTACACATAGATGAGAAAGGAATCAATGTGGATCAGAAAATTTATCGATCAATTATTGGAAGTCTTTTATATCTTACAGCTACTAGACCTAACATTGTTTTTAATGTTGGTTGTTGTGCTAGATTTCAGGCTAATCCGAAGGAGTCTCATCTTGCTGCTGCAAAACGGATCATGCGATACATTCAACACACTATCGGTTATGGTCTTTCTTATACTTTTCATACTAACACTAATCTTATTGCTTATTCAGATGCTGACTGGGAAGGATGTGTGGAAGATAGAAAGAGTACATCAGGGGATTTTACTATGTAGGGTTGAATCTTGTGGCATGGCATAGCAAGAAACAAAACTCACAATCTCTTTCAACATGCGAAGCAGAATATATTGCTGCAGGTTCGTGTTGTTCTCAACTTCTATGGGTGAAACAAATGCTTGCTGATTATGGAATTGACACTGGCATAATGAAGATCTTCTGTGATAACTAAAGCGCGATTAACATTACTGAGAATCCTGTCGAGCACTCAAGAACTAAGCACATCGATATAAGGTATCATTTTATTAGAGATCTCTATGAAAATGGTATTATTAACATGAAATTTGTGCCATCCAAACAACAATTGGCTGATATTCTCACCAAACCACTAGATATTACAACGTTTCAACACTTATGGCAGGCTATTGGTGTTGTTTTGGTTCATTAGATTCAAGCTTTTTGCCCCTGGATTTATCTATATCTTTTGGGCAATAAAAGCTTGAACTTCCAGTGTAGTGTTTTTTAAATTCCGCATTTGTTTCTAGTAGCTGTCTTTTGTTTCTGTTAGGTATCAAAGTTTATAAAGAAATCCTTATTTTCTCTTGAAAGTAAGGCCGCTCATGTTGTTCTCTTGGGAATGACATCAAATGGGGGAGAGTTCTTAAATGAACTTGTGCTTAATTGTCATATCTTTGTGGGGAGTATGGCTGTGGAATATTGTAGGAGTTATCTTGTATCTTTATAAAATCCTTGATGAATACACTAAGTTTCGACTATGTGAAATCATCGAAACAAAGTTGATATGTTCTCTTTTAGTCATGAATTATCTCTTTGAGAATTTCATTGATCCCGTAGTTTTCGTACCTTTGCCAATTTATATTGACAAAAAGGGGGAGAATTATATGGTAGTTCACACTACATACATATGGTTTACGGATCATTATGTAGGGGGGGGGGGGTGATTTTCATTACGAGATTGAAGTATTGACCAAGGGGGAGTGATACATATCACCATGGTATTATTTCAAAGTTGTGATGCAACTGGATTTTAATTTTATATAATAATACTATGACACTGTATAACAATGATTGAGAACATGTGTTTTCTTATTGTTATGGCTACGGATCTTCAACAACAATGATACTGAGTTGAACACATCCATAATCGCTGGAGTACTTGGAGTAGCGAAGAATTCAAGGAATGTTGAAGAGCCAAGGAAATCAAGCGTGATGGATGAGAAGCTACAAAGTTTATTTATTTTATAATCCATATGTATTGATAGTTTTGTCACTAAAATTGACAAAGGGGGAGATCGTTAGAGAACTGCTCGGTCGAAATCGCAAGCGTTGCTATCTCAAGCTTGTTTGTCAAGTTTAGTTGCTCAATACTATATACTTGATTTCTAGTCTACTTATAGCTATGTCTCGGATTAGGATATATAATGTGTAGTTGAGTACTTCACGACGTTTACCAATTGAAGAAGAAGATCTACTGAGGATCTTGGAGGAACTTCATCAACAAAAGGTATATGGAGACTAAAACTTATCTATCACTCAGAAGTCTATTCTATTCTATCTTATAATGAGACTAAGTCGTACAACTATGTATACTTTTACATTATACACATTTGATATTTCGAGCCGAGTTTATCTGGCTTATCTATTTCTCGAAATACATGTTGGAAGCTTTTTGCTTTAGCTATGTTCATCATATTCTTGACGAGTTTAGTTGGAGATAATTTATTTGTTGGAAACTAAATATTAAATCAAAAGATGATCATGTGAAAATTACCTTGAACATCTTACATGATTTGTGTGAGACAGTCATTTGATGTTAGCTTGGGAAATTTCTTATTGATCATTTGATCACTTCAAAATTACTTGAAGCTAATGGTATGTGTGACATTATCATTGTCGTCTTCTAAGGATGTTTCAATGATTGAAATGAGAGTTTAGAACGATTACCCATGTCTGGATACAACACGGTATGCATATTCTATATGTGAACTGTATTATGATAATTTAGGTCCGGGATCCTTGTTTGCGTACCTAGTATGCGAACGGATTTACCTGAGAAGGTCCGAAACTTTTGTTTGCGTACCTAGTATGCGAACGAGTTTACCTGAGTTGGGTCCGTGACATTAGTTTGCGAACCGGGTTTGCGAACGGCTTGACTAGGCCAAGGTCCGGAGCTGTTGTTCGCGCACCTAGTTTAGTGGTTAAGTTCTAAAATCGGTAATGTATGGTTCTCATACTCATGAACTAAAACATTTATGATTTAAGGAATGCAAATTAACTTTGCAAACCGTGGCTTAATGTTCATGAATTGATTCTTGTATAAGTACTTTGTACGATTACGAATCAATCCAATTTCGTTTCAATTTGTTCATGGATATTTCTATAAGATAGTGAACAATTGAACAACTCTATTTGAAACACAATTAGATTCATTTGATTATCTATCATGATTGATTGGTCATCATATTTGATCTAAAAGTGTTAGATGAATATGGTTAAGACAAAAATGTTCATATGTCTAACTTCGGTTAACTGTTATTGAGCAAACCCAATATACACGTTTAGGTACGGTTGCCCATATCTAAATATAAGTATATTTCATTTGTGTGTAACAAGCTAAGACCATCTAAAAGTGGAGATTAATTGCTTAATTTCTAAGCAGACTTAGCTTGAATCTTAAATCAGGATTTTATCCAACGGTGAATATTGAATGCTTTGTTACTAAGCTATCTTAGCTTTGATTGTAAGCAACCCTGATTTGAAAGGATATATAAGGGAGAACTCTAGCAACTGGAAAACCTAATCCCGACACTTTCCTGTGTCCTAGTTGCAAACTAGAGTCGATTCTCCTTTAACCTAGGTTTTTCCAAAACAATTATAGGTTAACGACCTGAAGACTTCATTTGGGATTCGTGAAGCCAGATCCAACTATTTTCTCTGTAGTTGTGTATACTGATCTTACTTGTTCTTTCGTATTGACTTTTATCTTTTCTAAGATTCACTCGAGATTTATCTCCGATAGGTAAGATATAAAAAGTAATCACAACAGTTCTTCGTCTCAGACTCTTGTGATTCCGCAATAACTTCTTCTGTTAATCAGTTAGGTTATTGTGAGGTGACTAATATTTCTAGGCCGCTGCTCTTCGGGAGTATAAGAATAGGATTATTATTTGGTTCTTGTTCACCTTGACTTTCGTATCACAAAACGGAACAAAAAGAATAAAGAATAGACATATCTGTGGGAGACAGATTTGTTTATAAGTTTTCGACTTTGGGCCGTAGCAAATCTTAGTTGTGGGTAAGATCAGCTAAGGGAATCAAGTGTGCAGAATCCGGCGTGGTTCTAGAGGCGTAAGGAACGCGACTATACCTTAATCGGTGTGAGACTTGGTTAGGGCTCAACTACATTCCAGTCCGAAGTTAACTTGTAGTAGGCTAGTGTCTGTAGCGGCTTAATACACGGTGGTTTTCAAAACTGGACTAGGTCCCGGGGTTTTTCTGCATTTGCGGTTTCCTCGTTAACAAAATTTCGGTGTCGTGTTATTTCTTTTCCGCATTATATTTGTTTATATAATTGAAATATCACAGGTT
>JAJJWW010013956.1:402136-445942 GCA_023531295.1 Papaver armeniacum
ATAGTAAGTGTAGTTTGGGAAGCCCACTAGTGGAAAATAGAAGTTCCGCGACCGTCAGGACAAGTCATATATACGAGTTATACGACTAGTTTTAACCGTCTCTGTTGGGGTCTCTGATAAAGTGTAGCTGTTTTGTACGACCCTTAGCCATGTGTCTCCAAATAACGACTGATTTTATACGTAACGAGGTACAGACCCCCAGCCGTGGGTCTCTGATTTAAATTATAATATAAAAAATATATTGATTCAGATTTGCTGAAATATCTAAATGGCTAAATCTGAAATAATCTGACTGCATCAAGGTCAGGTCAAGTCAAATGAAACTCAAGTCAAGTCAAAGTCCAGTCAAATGGAACTCAAGTCAAAGTCAAGTCAAATTCAACTCAAATGAAACCCAAACTGAAATTCAAATTTAAAATCAAACTTGAGAATTCCACATTGATTCATTCATTTTATCCATTGGGTTTAGAATTACACAAAAAAATGAAACTCTGGTTCAAGACAATACATGTCCAAGCTAGCTAGTTAGTAAGTTCTAACAACAAGATGCTAAACAAATAGAAAATAAGCTAAAAACAACATGTTAAACAACAAAACGATAAGCTCCTACGATGATGATGAACTTAGCCAATACTTCATAAATGATATCAAGTAGAGCATATCCATGTGTTGTGTCCCTGGTTCACATACGACAAAGAACGTCGTTCCTGCAAAGCAAATCAACAACAACACAATGACTTCGCTCAGTTCATTACTTAAGCTGGTGTCATTTCACCACTTTTAGATATCATGATATAATGTAGAAGATAAGTCTCATTGTTTATGTTCACACAACATGGGATGACCAACTAATCTTCATATATTCAATTCAATGAATTATACAAGAAACCACGGAAAATATGGAACTTCCCAGTAGAATGCATTGTAGTCAAAGTGAGTAATCCATAGACTTACTTGTTATGATTCCTTCCTAAAGAGGTTCATACAGATAAGAATATCCACTACTTCCTGCAAACGACAATCAATGTAATTAGTTTCTAGGATAACTTATACAAGTAAGAGTAATAATGAATATAAAACAATGTCTAGCTAACCCAACAGAGATCGATACATTCAATAATTTTAAGCAACCAACTACGCAATCCATGAAATGTTTACCTTCTCAACAGGAGGAGGATCCAAGTAACTAGGGCCTCCTATACAGCTTACTCAAGATCAGCACATCCATCTTGGTCAAAATGACATACTTGAAGGTGCCTGTAAAATTCCTGCAATAGGCAGAATACATACTTCTCAGGTCTCACAATCTTGCACAATCATAATATCTGAAAGCAACAATCTAGGAAACCTACTATCATATTAACTTTATCCATCTATTTTCTTTGAGCGAAAGGAGACTATTCTACCATACGGCAGGTTAGATAAGAAAGCAGTAGCATCATTCACTAGAGCCATTAGCCATCAACTGCACTACCATTACTAAACTACACCAAACATCACTATGAGAAACATAAGAACATATTTAGTGTCTCCAATGAACAATGTATCTAGACCTCAAGCATGTTTCGTGACTGACAGATCCAATACCTCAAAAAATAAAGGATGCAGAATGGAAAATTACTTCAGTAAAAGAAAACTATAGATCAGAAGAAAGAATGACAGCTAACTGCAGATTCATGTTAAGCTCTACTCCTCTTACATACCCTATTAAAAACACTCAGAACATCACTGCCATTGCAAGAGTGCCCTATTTGATAAAACAACTAGCATCATATTAAGCCATGTGAGAGGACAAATAATAGGTAGCTTAAGTAATTTAATGGACCACTTTCCAAACACATATAAGCTACAAACAACTCCATAAATTTGTAAGACGTCAGTCAAGTGATTTGACTCGAGTCATCCAAAGCATAAACAGTTCCCCAAAGAATATCATTAAGCATAACCAAAGACCAAAGTGCATCCATTTAATTCTACTTGTGACACAAGACTTGAAAGAAAAAAATAATGATAACGTGTTCCAGATTATTGAGCACCCTACAATGACCAGAACTTTGAGCACCATATATAGTACACAATGAATGCAACTTCTTTCTTAAAACAAATAACCTAAGAAAGTTAAAACCAATAAGTCCCAAGATTAAACCACAACCTGCAAGATTATCATGCAACACCAACCTCGCAGCCCTACCATTACTAAAGTAAATGAGAATGCAATAAGAATTTTACCCTTTTTTCTGTACTTTCAGGCTTTTTCTCTAACACCTAATGTGCAGTTCTGTTGGTCTTTTGTTCAAGATTGTCTTTTGTTTCCACACCTCAGTTTCCTTAAAGAACGAGGCCAAACTGCAGAAGAGAAAACCAACACACAATTAGACCAATAACCATCCTGGAGTCAACAAAAAAACCAAATTTTCAATTGAAAACTAAAACTAAAACCCAGAAAAATAAAACCCACTTATTAAACTAACCATTTTGGTAAGGAAAGACAATTAAGTTGTACTTCCAATAAAAATGAGATAAATAATTCAGATGTACTTCAATTGTGCTAATAATGACGCACCCTCTGATATCAACAAGATCGCGTGTCATCTCATAGAAGTATGAGTAAAAGTGATACAATCTCGATGCTAGAACATCAATGGTTGTCTTGTTCATATTCCTTGAGCGAGCATACATGATTTCCCGCAAGCTTTAGCCTAAAGACAGTAAACACCAAAGACAACCAACCAATAGAACATTAAACCTAGAGTAAAATACATAAAAAATCTCAAACTTATATACTTATAATCTATCAACATCACCTAAGGGTATTTCTTCTGATCGATCAGAAATTTCAGAACAAGCAGGTATGCATAAATTTCAAGCTCTGAAGAGTGTTTAACAGGGTGTGTGTTGTAAAGATGTTGCGGTATCAACTTCAATGTCATGGTCATCTTCCTGCCAAAAAATAAGCAAGTATTTAAAACCAATGAATATGTCTCATGAATGTGATAGCAGCATCTAAAGATACATATCAGACCAGTAATTGAACCATTGCACAAGAGTATTAAAACAACAACTGGACTTGACGCTAACTACACAATTCAAGTCCAAAGTTCTGATAAGTAGACAAAAATGGAAATCAACTTGTGCTTACTTTAAAAATGTGGCAGTGTTAAAGAAAAATAAATATGGTGAAATAGAAATCCAAATGCCACGGCAAAACTAAATGAGAAAAAACTGGGTTTAATTAACAACAAATGCTACAACTTCATCAAATGCTTGTTAATTTAGCAAGGAATTGTGCCATGCATACAAAAGAAGTAAACCACTTATAAAGCTAACCAACAAACAATATAACAGAATGGTGCAATAAATGAAATTTTTGACTGCAAAGATCATGGTTTTGAAGGAGATACCATAGTTAAACAATAAAAATTAGTAATTTACCAAATGAAGAAAGCTCGTGGTGCTACACCGTCACAAAACCCCTAGGAATGTCCTGATGAGTCTAGACTCTAGACTCCAAATCTAGATACTCTTGCTACACCAAAGAAAAATAAAGAGCAAAAGGTACATGTTCTCAAAGAGCCCTAGTAAGCACTAAAAATTTCCTTTTAAGAAAAATGCACTTATAGCTTGTGTGAGGCAAGAATACTGACTTAAGGTCAACAGTTTATAATTTAAGATAAACGCATAAAATGACTTAAGGTCAACATTTTATAATGCACTTGTAGGTTGTGTGAGGCTAGCGGAAGTAGCGGCATAAAATGACACTTGGCATACTAACATAAGTGTCAATTCATTAGTTCAGTTAATTGTGTCAATTCATTAGTTCACGCGGCATCAAATCAATTAATTGTGTCGTTTCAAGTTAATTTGCCAATAAAATGAGACTAAGATTAAGTGTAGACCAAACCTAACAACCCGAACTGAATATTCTTACCTACAACTCACATGCAAGGCTTCATTGAATTCCTCAAGCTCTTGATCTTGGTAAAATGCAACTCAATAGTAAAATGAAATATCATAAATATGAGCAAACTGATCAAGACTAATACATAAAGCAAGTATCTACAATAAAAGGGAGATAGTTTAAAAGTTTTAACCTCTCTGAGTATAGACTCTCCATGAGACTGATCATCGCATTTCTCCGATTAGAGCGGCGTGCGAAGGATGCTTGGAAAGTCCGGCAATTCCAGCAACACGAGGAAAGTGGACTCCCCATTGCAGATATTTCAACATCATATTAATATTCCAGAAACCAATTAGCAGATCCAGAAATTGATTCAACAACAGCTCATCTAAAAAATCTAGTTTCAATTTCTTTCCATGACACAAAGGCTTACCAACTGCAATCAAGGGATAACAAAAATGCTCATTAAAATTCAAACAATCCAAAAGTCAATGAGAAACAACTAAACATGGGACATCCAATCAGTGAGCTAAAAACAATTTGGAATAAAACCTCCTTGTTAGGAATCACATATCAAACCCATAACTCCAAAAACTAAATGGATACTAAAGGTAAAGAAAATAGATAAAATAAAATCTTTTACCAATTTTTTGTGTATAAAATTGAGGGATAAGGAATACTTCAACTAGATCTTGAATCCAACAAAGATTCTAACAAATTTAGGACTGAAATCTTACGAGATTATAGCAAAATCACAAACCCTAGATTAGCAAAACAAGTAGAGTTGATAATCGAACCTTGATTCATCAAACCAAAAAAAATTCGAAAATTGTTGAGACTAATTAAGAAAAATGCCTAAATGGCTATCAATAAAAAGAAGAGACTTTGGATTAAATCACGAGTATACTCTGCATGAAAGGAACAAGAAAAAATAACCTTATGAACAAATAAAAGGAACATGAACAAAAAAAATTAAAAAAAAATCAAACTGTAAACCCTAATTACCAGAAGAAAATTATAGAAACAAACCCAATGATTTAATCAAACTGGAAAATGGGTGTTTCTTCTAATTTATAGAAACAAACGCTGGGTTTAAGAGCAATGATTTAATTGATTTCTTCTGGATTTTTTTTTTTCAGTTTCGATTTGGTGGATGATAAAGATGGAGAAGAGACCGAGAGAGTAGATGATTTAATTGATTTCTTTTGGGTTTTTTTTTCCAGTTTCGATTTGGTGGATGAAGAAGATGGATAAGATACCGAGAGAGCAGATGATCTAATTGATTTTTCTGGGTTTTTTTTCAGTTTGGATTTGGCGGATGAAGAAGATGGATGAGAGACCGAGATAGCAGAAGAAGAAAGAGAAAGTGAGATTAGAAATTGGGAGAGAGAAAGTGGTATTTATATGCTTGGTCAAATAATAAAATATTATCATATCTAAATCGGTATCCATGGATCGCGGGATCGGTAGCATATTTAGGGCAAAATAGTAATTATTCAGAGACCGCTATTAATAATCTCTGAATTTTTCCTTGTTTTTATCGTATCAGAGACCGCTATGTTCGGTCAACGGTCCAACTACGGTCATTGAGGGTCTCTGACGTGGGTCATACATACCCCATTTTCCACTAGTGTGCCCACAGGTGATTCTATTTGTGGTATTGAACAAACATAATGTTGTGTGTATGAGAAGGTAAAATATGTACTAATGTTTTTCATGTCTCACATTGTTCCTTGATAAGGTTTTACCCACAGGAGAATCTTATTGAAGGTATGAAACTATTGTAAGCTTATTTGTCATTTATCTCTAATATAAATTTCAGCTTTTGTTCTTATTAATTGTTGATTATGATTATTTTGTAGACTTTTAATGGTCCATTTTTTGGAAGATAAAATTGTTTATCAACTGATGATTTTTCGCGTTACTATGTACATCTATCAATTGCATTACGAATCTCAATCCGTGGATGTTTTCTTGAACATTCATTATTGAAATTGAGAGGCAATTATAGAGAAAGCGAAAATCATAAAGTATGATAAAGGTGGTGAATATTGTGAAAGGTATGACAAAATATGATAATATCTTAAATCTTTTACGTAGTATCTCCAAAATTTTGGATTTGTTGCTCAATACACAAGGCCAACTTACCCTTGGCATAATGGTGTATAACAAAAGGCAAAATCATACTTTTATGAAAATGGTTAGAAGCGTGATGAGTTATGCATAATGACCACATATCAGTAAATGTATGTTCTTTCAACAACTGTGTAATTTAAATAGATTTCCGAGTAAAGCAGTTTCAAAGACACACTTTGGACTAGAATGGTTGGAAACCTAGTTTAAATCACCTTTAAGTTATGGTTGTTCAGTTGGAGGTGAGGGCTTATATTCCAAAGAATGAAAATTGGATTTGGAAACTATTATTGGTTCATTGGTTTTCCTAAATGATCCAAATGGTATACTTTAACGTTCTAACCGTAGTATGAGACTTATTGAAACCGGAATATAAATTCGTTAATGATGGCATAATCAGTGGGAGTACGTGGATATATTTGTTCAAGAAATCATGCTAATGATCCCTTTATTTAAGATTGCTACAGATATTGTGAATCTTCTCATTATCAGAATGTTAGATAATGAAAGACCACAAATTACTGACCCAATAATCCATAATATAACTACTGCCAATAAAGAAATTTTTTGATAACAACATGAACCAAAGATTAAGAAGGTCTCAACAGAGATTGTAAGAAAGTTATTCATGTTGTTTCAATGATTTTCTTACAAGAATTTATTACATTTTGATATGGAATGGCAAAGACTCGGTTTTAGGTTCACAAATATTATGTGTAATAATTTTGATTAATGGATTGATGCTATGTGAGCAAAAATCATCGGTTGAAAGTCAAGTCTCGGATATTGTTTAATTGCTCGAAAGACACAAATCAGTTGTATGAAAGTGGGTATAAAGACACAAATCAGTTGTATGAAAGTTGTATGAAAGTGGGTATAAGACACAAATTTTCTTTCGGACCTAATACGACTGTAATAACAATTTTAAACGGTATAAAGCAAGACTTATTTCCAAAGATTTTACTCTGAAATGACGCATTGATTATAAATAAGTTTTTCTCTCATGTCAAATAAAGACTTATTCAGAATTATCATAGTATTATTAGTAGCTCAGTATGACCTAAGAGTTGCATTAATTAAATGTGAAAATAGCCTTTATTAATGATAAATTTTAGTCTACGAATTTTAAAAATCAAAGTATGAAATTTAAGCGACCTCTCCCATAATGGTATATGAAATTCAACAAAACTATAAATGTTTCAAGTTTTGGATGAAATTATTACAGGTTTATGCATATACCTCAAGATCAGTGGGAGAAATTCATACTCTTGGTCTCGTATGTTAAGACATACTACCTACGAGTAGTGATCTTGACTTTATGCATATCTTTATATTTTTTGAAATAAAGGATGTCAATAAAGCTTACCATGTGATAGTAATATCATATGGATTACTAAAGCTCTCATATAAGGCATATATCGAATATTCAAGGATTTTTGAGGTAATAACATATTTAACAGATTTTATTTCATGTTGGATAGAAGATATAAATTTAATCTTCATTACGTCTTAATTATGATATGAAACTTATAACAAGTTGTTAATATGTTAACTAATTGCCTAAAGAATCGAAGAACAAATTATAGGAAAGCTATCAAGAATTTTGAGATACTATTTTAACTTATGTCTTATAATTAGTTAGCAAACCCAACAAGAGTTGATTGGTTTTCAGACTTCAATTTTTGTGGATGTATGGATTCTATAAAGGAAGAATCCATTAATACTAGTCCCACAATTGAGTTTGAATATTTATGACTGCGATACTTAGAGACTTAAGGTTTGTCTCTACATTGCTGAAATTTACTGTCTTAGCTTCGCAACATTAAAGCACGATATGATACAAAAGGAACAAAACACATGAACCTTGAGTATATATGCGTGAATTAGGAAATTCAGAAACAATAGTTGTTCATTTACCGCTTAAGCACAATTGCATTCGAGGATGCATTTAATGAACAATTACCTTTTAATACCTCTTAAGAAAATATTAAAATTTTAGGTCTGTGGGAGTAATTGATTATTGAATTCAGCTAATTTATGTGCTTATTTTTGAAACTAGTTGAGCTCTTAATAATGTACTTTTGAATTTATTTCTGTATCCATATTTAGTATACACTTATGTGAATGGATGAATGTTAACATAAACTGTCTTTCTTTTGAAGACATAACTGGACCATTATGATAACCCCATTTAAGGCCTGATTAAGTAAGTTGCTTGTGTTGTGGTACATGGAAGGGAACATGTTGATAACAGGACAATGTGCCACCGCCATGACTCGCATACGTGATTTGCTTGGTTAAGGTATTACTTTTAACCATTAAATTTGTATAGTAATTATGCGCGCTTATGTTTTTCTATAATTAACCGTTAAATAAGTTATCACATGGACCAGTGGGAGAATGTGGCTACTGTTAGTTGAGTAGCTAAAATAAAACTTATATCCAGATAGTGATGGAGCTTCCACAGCGAGCCAAAATAAACAGAAGCACTCCTAGCTACTGTTAGTTGAGTGTTTTAGGTCCAAGATCGAGTGGACCAAGAGAGCAAGCAAGATGCACCTTTTATTGGATTTTTTTATGCACAGTAAAGCCAATGTTCATAACAAGTTGATAATAAGAATCTTATTATTGGCAGCACGGTGAAGTTTTGGAGGAATTAATTCATGACAAATTGGAGTGATATCGTTTTTTTTTGTTTAAAATTTTTGTTGGTCTGGATGTAAGTTCCTTTGGATTTTTTCTTTCGATTCCGGGACTCCCTAAAATCAAAACATGTTGATAAGAAGACGCAGATTATTTATTCAATATGTTCTGAACGGTGACCTCTATGATCAGTTTGAAGATCGTGAGTTACTTTAGCCCTTAGAAAGACTTTACAGTATATATCAGCAGCTTAAGATTTCCAGAAATATTTCTTTTCCATACGGCTAAATATTTATCAGCTAGAAGTTCGGTTAGGATATAACTTGGGTTAAAGCTTGGGTTGGGTGACATCACAAACTGCCACATGGTCTGATATGGTGTTGCTAGATCATATTTGCTCTAGCACTGCTAGAGCAAATTTTTTTCCCAATTAAGGAAGCATACAAAGTCATTTTTGTAAAACCAATTTTCAGTTGTTCCTCCGTGAATTTATTCTCCTGTGTACAACAATTAGCAAACTACCCAACGATTACACTTGAAATTACAAAATCCAGTGGGGACTACTGTCCCCACTAGACCCTTGATAGCTCCGTGCCTGATAGGAAGAGGATTCTATGTATGAACCATGAGTCAAGAAGATCCTTCCTGAACCTGCTAACTACAGTGTGTTTTACATGTCTTTTATTTGCTGCACTATGTGTTGATGATCATGAGTGAAACTCTCTTTATTTTGGAATATGTTGTGTTGTTTTTGGGTTTCTGTTTTATTTTGTTACATTTCTTCACCCCTACCGGAGATGAACAGATGAAGGTGATAAATGTAGCCGGAGAATGAATATTCAATGACCTGAAAAGAGAGCATGCACAAGAGTAATGACAAACCTAAAATCTTAACAAACACGTGTAGTTTTCAGTTGAGATTGAGGTGTAGGATGGGATTCCAACAGGCAAGATAGATTGATCGAAAATGCTTCCTATCCCCCAACTCATCCACCACTCCCTTCCGCCACCTCACATAACACACTAATGGCCCCCCCTGTTTTCCCCCACACCATCTCAACAACTGAATCAATAGCTAAGATCATTGCCACCTAATGATGGAAGAGAATGGTGGAAGGGAGCCTAATTAGCAGTTCGGGATACGGAAAACATTCGGAACGGCATACGTACGGGTATTATTCGTTTTGACAAATTGCAAATTCGGTGCACTATTCGGTCAACCAATTATGATTCGGGGATAATACGGAACAACATACGTACGTATATAATTCGTTTTCAAAATCTTAATTCGGTAGTGATTATTCGGTACGTATAAATAGTTGGGAAAGTCATTCTTACAAATGATTTCAAGGTTGAAATGTAATATATTTGGAATATCTGTAGGTTGCAAAAACCATCTAGCTCGGTGGTTGGTTTCCTAGCATGTAATGGTGTGGTCGCTGGTTCAAATCCAACACATCGCATTTTTGAAAAAATCAATAAAAAATGACAGTGTACGGAACGCCAAATTCGCGGACAATACGGCTTCTCCACAAAATTCACGAACTGGGGTCAGAAGACAAGACATTCATTATGCTCTGTAGTGTCAGTACCCTATAAACAAGACTCTACAGAGGGACATGAGCTCTTTCTCTGCGACAAGGTTTGAATGGAGAAGTTTGAGGGAGATAGAAAAGATGGGCATTGGGCACCACGAGCCATGAATGACCGATGAATAAGTGACACGTCTTAGGAAAGAGTTTACCTAGAAGTTGTGGGGGCAGGAAGAGTGACCAATGTGGGGGAGAAATGAATAGACCATTTTCGGCTTTGCTTGATCACTGGATATGGTAGGAATTGATAATTTGGAAGTTGTTTGGTATTTTTGCCTTCTTCTCGATCAAATATCAGATTTTCAATAAAGCAGTGTACTGTCGACCAATTAGAGAAAACATAACGGCAATACAAATATTGTCAAGGAGAACTTTTTCTTTTTAATTTTAATAAATAAACAGGAAACCCAATGTTACACTGAGAATCCAAAATAAATAAAGTCTAAAACTAAGTACTTTTCAAACTGAATCCCATAACCCGAATCATCTCGTAATCAGAATCCTCAATCCTAAATCTCCTCCAGAACATCAAACTGTAACAGTAACAGTGGAACAATAACACCCATTTTTATTGGAGAACTTGAATCGGTGATGCATGATTCACAAGAACAATATTGTCAAGGAGGACAAGGGATAGTAAATTTGGCAGTTGGCACCCATTTTTGTATGATGTTTACCATGGAAGGTTTAGTACAATGTCCAATAAATGTATGGCCTCCAAGGGCCTAACGGGTGATATTAGGGTAACATTCACCCCCATACTTGGTGAGACCCATAGATATGCTGATCACATGTGAAACAAATTTTCCATGGGCAAGGACTAAGTAATTACTACTTAGTATGTGTATGATGTACCCTATGAAAACAAAAGGCCCAAACGAGAAAACAAAAATCAAATACTTAATGAGCTGACGGTTGTCGGTTATACTAAACTGACAGTACTTGCATTCTTTTGATTCTACGAATACTGCCTCATTTCACAGGCTCCAACTTTTTGGCGAGGAAAGAAAAAAAAGAAACAGGCCCCAGTATTGATGCAAGTGAAATTCGGACCTATACCTCTTAGTACAACCCCAACACTTGCAAAAGAAAAAAACAACTAAGGGCAGTGCTTCAATAGAAAAAGATTTTGAAAGGTCATGGTGAAGAATTTGTGAAGAAGTGTATTGAGATGTTCACACTGAAGTTATTTAATAACATATGAAGCTTGTGAGGCAGCTTTGAGTTTCTTGAGCCCGAGTACCGACTGTTGAATGGGTGGAAGATCTTCCCCGGCTCTAACATCTAACATATGGTACAAGGTTTGGAATCTCAAAAATCCATGCAATCCATTTCATTATTTTGAAATCTTAAATTGGCCTGCTTATAAAGCCCGGCAAGTTTGGGGCCCAGGTGAATTATTTAGGGTATATCAATTTTCTCATCCAAGTATCCAACCTAGAGAAAGGGATAAGGGGTGTCTACTCTAGGTGAAAGTACTGATTTACCTTCATTATTACAATTCAATTCTAAGTTTTATCCTTCTAATTTGAAACTCTTTTAAAACCAAAGCTATTCAAATCATTTCCCTCACAAATTAAAATTAAAACTCAGATTCACCAATCAATTTTAACAACATCGATCGAATTAAAGGAAATTTCATCATCTATTTTTAAAGGAAAAATCAAAGTAAACATCGTCGATTGCAACCCATTACTCTTAATTATACCTGTGATTGATCTACCGATTCAAGATTAAAAATCACAAACAATCTTGAGTTACTGTGTTTAACCATAATCGGTCGACGTTCATGTCCATATTCACCAATTCCTATGACAATCGGTTGATGTCCATGACGTTAACCGATTTTTTCTGTATGTTTGGAAAATTTGGAAAACATCTTAGGTCGATGCTCATGTCATGCCCACATCAATGGATTCTTCTTATAGAAATGATTGAATAAGAAAGAAGATTTTATGAAAATTTTATACTCAAATTGAAAAGTGATTTACACGCGAATTGAAAATGTATATGACTTCATGATACCCATTCTCAAATAGGGTATGATTCGTACTCAATCTGAGAATGAGAATGAGTATGGATTTGAATTATGTTTTATACCTTGTTTTAAGTATTTTTTTTTCTTTAGCATTGGTTCATATAATGTCTACATAAACGGATTCTTTGTGGAGAAAATTCTCAATCTATCTGTGTAATTTTTTACCCGGAATCGCATGACATGAGCACTCGTAGAAATTGATTCTGCATTGTTTGGAATCGGTCTACGTGCGTGTATGTGCTCACCGATTCTTACAATCGGACTATGTAGTAAGTAATATGTACTGATTTTTTTGTGTTCTGCGTGAATTAAACCATCAATCTTGAATCGGTCTACGAATGTATGAACATCCACCGATTCTCGGCCAACTTTTGTCAAAAAAAAAAGAGAGTTAATTTTAAAATTCATTTCGAATTTAACTTGATTAAACATTTATTAATCACCCGAATTAACATTAATTAATCAGTGGTAAATTAACATTAAAAAGTTAGTTGGCTAAGAGTTTTGGATTTTATTTCACAATGTCATATTTTATCATGTAGTGACAAGCCCAAATAATTCACCTAGAACCAAACTAGCCCGGTTCTAAAGACACAAGGAAAGCTATTTGCTGCTCCTCATCTTACACTTAGAAATAAAAAGAACATGCAAATCTCTGGTCACCAAAGTACACAACAAATACAAAGTATTCTTTTCAAAAAATAAAAATAAAAACAAATACAAAGTATCCCCTCGTCTATTTTTTGAATCATTGTCACTACTTAAATGGGGAAATAAAATATTAAAGCATACGAATACTTTACACATCGTAAGAGAGTTGGCGCATTCTCTTGGTTGATCTTAAATCTGGTGCCTCTATTGCTGGCATTCTCTTGGTTGACCTAGAGTCAGGTGCCTCTTTTGCTGGCCTATAACTCCTCTGAAGGGTCAGAAGACTTTCTACATATGTTGTAAACTTGTAAGGGGGATAACCGATAATGTCACCTAAGGAGGAGTAAGGACTTCCATCCACAGTAATTTCGATCTTGCTGAAAGTCTTCTTCTTCCGATTGTAAGAATGAAGGAAAACATCATTTTGATAACTCTGGACACCAAAACGTTCTAAGATTGTGTACTCTTTTCCCGAATCAGCATCTCGATAACTCCGGGGACCAATAAGTTCTATGATTAAGTACTCTGTCCCCTCGACTACGTGAAGCCGAACATATTGAGTACTCCAGCAAAGAGGTAACATGATAATCTCTTTAGTCCATTTGATATTACTAGGATTTCTTGTACTTGAATTTTTGTCGCAGTCATCATCAAGTATCCACAGGTTGATAGTGTGATTACCAGCGTTCGTTTCTATAGCTAGATGCCCATCTAAATCTAAAAGATGAAAATTACAACGGCGGCCAAGGCTAATAAAATTAACGTCTGGCAGAACTCTGTACTTCTCGCTTCCAACATCAAATGCCACTAGTATGTGAGTGTGAGGCTGCTTAAAAATTATCCAATATATGGATCCATTCGCATAAGCAGAACCATATGTTCTTTTAAGGAAATTTTCTGATGGTGGTACCTTATCAATTCTTCTCCAAGCAGTGTCATTGCCAAAAGTCAAGATTTCGCACATTCTGTAATCCCCCCAGTAACCATCCAGTTCGTCATCTTCCTGTAAGGTATATTCTCCATAACCTTCAAATTTCTGAAGTTCCCATCCATAGATGTTCCACATGCAAATTACTTTGTATTCTTTGGTTGTAGGATCAAACCCAAATTCATATGTGCGACTCACATTTACTTTTGATAAGTCACACCATTGCTCTACCTGTGCTAAATAAGTTGATCTGATCCAAGGTGTTGCTTCTTGGGTGATGACATTATACAGACAAGCAGCATGATCTTCTTTCGTATGGGAACCACTTTCTTTTTTGTCGATTAAACAGATCATCCCGTTAATGGGTTTCTGCACTTGCTCACAAGCCAACAAATCTTTATTTGATATGGCTTGAATTGTTGCTGCTGCTGTTGTTATTTCTTTGTGGTTTTTGAGTATGCACAAGTTGGCTGTACAGCGGTTCTCAAAATTAACGCTTTCATCACGAGGAAAAAGCATCTGCAGATTCATGACTAAGAGACCTGAACTTTCTGATATAATTTTGCTGATAAAAAAGAAAAGACATGGGTTTCTTTTCAATTGCCAACTAATATGGTGTAAATTAATCAACCACTGATCTTTTTCAATTAAGGATTGCCAAGATTTGCATACGCATTTGAAACGGACAAGAGATTTCAGTGGGAGTCTGCTCAGTATGTCACATAATATATCGTCATCAATATAGCTATAGCTAGCACGCTTCATCTTTTTCGTCGTGGATGAAAAAGCGTCTTAGGAGAAAACCATAGACTGAGTGCGAAACTATTAATATTAATTGCTGCCTCTTTTTATAGGCTCGAACTTTCTTGCAAACGAGAACGGAAAAGCTACTCCTAATCCTGATGGGAGGGGGATTCGGACCCTGACATCTTGTACAACTTTCTTTTCCCAATCCCAATGGAAGTTTGGAACTAAAAAGAATCTCTAAAAATTGGGAAGCAGTGGTCCACTGGTGTTTTCTATGCATGGTCACTACATATATTCCCTAATAGCACCTTGATGTGTCCAAGCTTTTCTAGCTAGCTTCCTAGTTTTTGAGTATCCATCAGTTCTCGATATTTTGATGTTGTGGATGGTGGGTTTTTGTGATTGAATTTCTGCTTTGGATATCCACAGAGAGAGATTTTGTGCACACGTCACATTTTAATCTGGTCTTTTAATTTAAATTTTGGGAACTATGTACGTAACAGGGAACAAGATTCATTGTACGCGTAGTAGCGAGGCCATGAGTTGGCTATTTTACAAATCAAATTAACATGGCAAACTAACACTCTTCAAAGGGATGTGCATGAAAAATAGATTCTTACGTTGCAGTCGATTTTTGTTTTGGCATAAACATGTACAAATGGTTTTTTTTTTTTGATTTTTCGTCGTGGATGAAAAAGCTTTTCAGTAGAAAACCATTTTTTTTTTAAAGTAAAACTCAAAATATATACGACATTTCAGCAATGAAGTACACAAAAAGTGAAAGAAAATGAAAACATTAAGAGGTTTCAGACTCTCAGAGACAATCAGTAACTATCCATGAGTAAGAGTTTAGCTTTCCTCAACTGGTACTGCTGAAATCTTTGCTTCGCGTATTCCATGTAATCAAAATCGATATCGTTCACATGTTCTGAAATTATTCCCCATAAGCCCCACACAAGATGGCTTGCAAGAGTATATTTCTCAACATCTTCCACTAGCGCATCCACATCAACATCTTTAGGTTCGTCACCTGAAGAACTCAAATATGCACGAGTAAATCTCTTGCGCTCCTCCAAATCTGGATACTTGTTAAAGTCTAGTATATGTGGCATTTCCGAGTGATAATCAGCTGCCATTTCGCAGAAGTGATTGGCAAGATCGTATGCAACAGGGTTATAACTTGCGTACTCGTAATCAATTATAGTCACCAAATTTGTATCTTCATCCATCATAATATTTCCATACTGGAGATCATTATGACAGAAACCAATCAGTTGATTTTCCCCTGAGATCTCCTTCTCCAAAATTGTAATTTCCTCGTCCAAACTATCCAACATAAACACCCTTGCTTCTTCTAGAGGACATACTTGTCTGGCAGACGAAAGCCAGTTCCTCAATCTGTTCCAGAGGACGACATTCTTTGGACCAGGCATTTGAAGCTTATGAAACTCCTTCAATTTTGAAGCTATTAAAGAAGATATTTCCGGGTCTCTCAAATCATGCGCCGAAAGTGTCCGACCATGTATAAATTCTTCAATCCGTCCATCAGAGAAACGTCCAAGAAGACGAGGGCCTTGTCCATGTTTGGACAGACATTCAAATGTGTTAATTTCAACTTCTCTGTTGAAGAAAACATCAACACCTTGTCCGTAAATACGAACAAGAACCTTTTGATCAGGTAACTCACCTTTCTGTCTTTCCCAATTAATTTGATAAACTTCATTCGTCATTGCACCTTTTAATGGGATCACTTTCAATGAATTTCTATCGATAGTATCACCCCAACTTGATGCTAATGAAATTAAAATCTTCGTTGCTTCTCTTGGAATACGATCTACACTGTGTTCCTCCATTATGATCTCAACACTTTCTTCACCCATCTCTCCTGGATTAGATGAACAATATCAATGATCTCAACAAAAAGAAGAGAGAATTCTTGACAAGAATTATGATGAAAACCACAGAATCTTGATGAAAACGGAAAGCTCAAAACGAACCCTGTTTAGTCTTCTCAGTTGAAAACCATAGACTGAGTGCGAAACTATGGACGCTGCTGCCTCTTTTTATAGGCTCGAACTTGCATAAAGGATCGGAAAAGCCATTCCCAATCCTGATGGGAGTGGGATTCCAACCCAGACCTCTCGTACAACTTTCTTTTCCTAATCCAATGGCAGTTTGGAACTAAAAAGAATCCTTACAAATTGGGACCTAGTGATCCGCTGTTGCTTTCTATGCCACTGGTTTTGATTTGTGAAAGTGGTAGCATATCCAACCCTTCTTCCTCTTGCACTTTGTTGCTTTTGTTGCTTTGTATGCCTATACGCTCATTCTTTTGCACACAACAAAGTGGTAGCATATCCAACCTTTCTTCCTGTTGCACGTGAAATTAATTGACTATTGTTGATCAAAAAAATAATTAATTGACTATTTTGGCATTGTGATGTTCGGAGTCTATGGCTGATTTGTCCCATTGGTGTACGAGCTATATATATTTCTTTACAGGAAATCTTGTATATATAAGTCGCACCTGCAGTTTCTTCAACGTGTTTTTAGCATCGACGCCCTTGTAAAACCACTTCCTCCCGCAGTACTGTACAATGTTTCTCGCAATTTGAGACTTTTTACTCGCATCCTCACGCAATTCTTCGGTAAGTGTACTTTGACCAACTTCCAGTACTGCGTTTCTTAGCAAATCGTATTTTAGACAATATGGAAAAACTTAATGAGTTTTGAATCTTTTGATATCATCTAATGTACATGTTTAACGCTTATAATATTGTTGTCACTAATTTTATTCCTCATTTGCATTTTTCATTGTTTATTTGTGTACTTGATTTATCATCCCTATAACTCCATACGCTCTTCTTGAAGTATGTTTGGATGCACTATAATTATCACAAAATTGGTTAAAAAGACCAAAATCAACAATTCCTGGGTGAAAAAGACATTTAGATTTTGATAATGTTTAAATGGACAAAAATGTAAAAATAGCCAGGATGTAAACAGTTTCATCCTGCCCATTTTCAAATACTTTTTCTTATTTTTAATTTACATCACGATGCATCCAGTTTCATCCTCACTATTTTTTAAGAACAATTAATTGGGGGATATTTTACTCTTCATGCCGGCATGGTTTTTCAATACCAGAAATCAAAACCGGCACGGTTTTTCCATGCCTGCATGAACAGTAAAATATCCCCCAATTACTTTTTATATCCCCCAATTAATCCTTCTTTTGTAAGTTTAAGCCAGGATGAATCCAGTTTCATTCTTGCTATTTTTTTAGTGCCCATTTCACCCATACTAATTTTTACTCGTCCATTTGAACCATGTTTTAAAAATATTTGGACAAATGACCCATTTTCCGTATAATTATCAATTTCGTTTTGATATATCCAACTTAATGTGTCATTTATGGGGATGCTCTGTCGCTAACTGCTAGCCTCTAGGGCATTACACTGATTATCCTAGACACAAAAAAAAATATACAGACATGTAACAAGAAGATAATGGCAAGAAACACGCTTTAGAAGGAATTGTAAGGGTCATAAATTTGAAAGGTTAGCCAAAATATAGAACTTAGATGCTATATTTTTCTTGTTTGCCCTTGCAAACCCCGAAGGCATTTTTTGTTTTTGATCGGTAAATAAGTATATTGAGAAAAAATGTTCACAAAGTGTGAACAGCATATACAAAATTTCTCCGTCAAAAGAGAGACACAACCACCCAAAAACCAAAACAACAACAAATACAAAGACCATCAACAAATTGACATAAACAACAAAGACCCCAACAATAATGGACAAGATCAAGGCGGTTCAAAAACTATTTGTTTCCACTTGGTCATGAAGTCTTTAAGACAGACATTCTGAAATTCTGGTTGCCTGTAGAGCCAATACGCTATAGTGAATCTGACTTTTTCGATAATTTGGCCAGTGAGAGAGACTTGTTATCGAAGGCTCGACGGTTCCTTTCCTTCCATAGGGACCAGATGATAGCCGCATGCAACACTTTAACAACGAGAGACCTTCTAGAATTGACCTTAGGACAAGGCCAAGTACTGATAGCAATGGAAATTGAGGGAGGAAAAACCCAAAACAAACTGAATTCGGCTTTGAAAAAGTTCCATATATTGCTAGCAATAGGGCAGTGGAGAAGAAGGTGCAGACAAGTCTCTTTATCCTTGATGCATAGGTAACAATGATTGGCCCAAGTTCTCCATCTTTTCTTGCACAACTCATCTTGGGTGAGCACTTTATCCTTCGAAGCAAGCCACAGAAAGAAGCTAACTTTTGGAGGACAATATTTCGACCATATTCTCTTGGGATGAACACATTCAACACCGTTATCTTCATTGATATGAAGTAACCAGTTGTAACATTTCCTCACATAGAAAGCACCTGTCGACTGAGAGTCCTTCCACAACCTCAAATATAGAGAATTATTGGGAAATAAATTACTGGAATCAAGGAGATGGAGCAAACCCACCAGTTGTTGTCGTTGTCTCAAGGTGATAAATTTGTTCCTGCTTTAGTTAATGGAGTCAAGTCATTTTCTGATCAATTAGCAGCAGCTGGTGAGGTAATTTCTGATAATGAATTAGTAGTTGTTACTCTAAAGGCTTTGAATTCAGATTATATTCCTTTTGCAATTGCTATGAGGCATAGAAATACACCAGTTACATGTGTTGAATTATACAACAATCTGTTAAGTGAAGAAACAATTATTAGTGAGAGACACAAAACTACACATGATATTTCAGATGCAAAAGCTTTTGTTGCTTATAATGGAAATTACAAAAGTGGGAATTATAGAGGTGGATATTATAGAGGTGTATCTTCTTATAGGGGAAGAGGTTTTAATGGAAATAGATATCCAAATCCTTCAATTTTTGGCAGAAATACTTCAGGAAGAGGTTAATCAAAATTACCTGAGCAGGAACCATGTCAAATCTGCAAAGAAGATGGTCATATTGCACCAAATTGTACTCACAGGTTGAATTTTTCTTATAAAGGAAGATCTCCTCCAGCTAATCTGACTGCTATGCTAGCAGCAACAGATATATTTGATGCAGAAGAGTGGATTGCTGATAGTGGAGAAAATAATCATATTACATCTTCTTCTACTCAGCTACATGACATTACTTCTTATGATGGTGTTGAAGAGATTCAAGCAGCTAATGGAGTAGGTATGTCCATTTCTTGCAAAGGCAACTCTACTAGACTTGCTAAAACTGATGGAGTTCTTCTTGAGAATCCAACAGAATATAGGTCATTAGTGGGAGCTTTGCAGTATCTGACATGGACAAGACCAGAAATATCATTTGATGTTAACTTGGTTTTCCAACATATGCAACATCCTAGACATACTCATATGGTCAGCATGCTAAGAGAATTCTGAAATATGTAAAGGGTACGTTAAATTTTGGTTTACATTTCACCAAAGGAACTAGTTTCTTGTTAGGCTTTTCAGATGCAGATTGGGCTGGTTGTATAGATGAAAGAAGATCAACATGAGGATATTGTATTTTTCTTGGTTCTGATGTGATTTCATGGTCATCTAAGAAGCTAACCACTATTGCCAGATCCAGTACAGAGGCAGAGTACAGAACATTGGCTCACAGTGCTGCTGAAGTTGTTTGGATTTGCTGTCTACTACAAGATCTACATGTTCTTTTACCTGGAATTCCAAGATTGGGTTGTGACAATATCGACTCTATTTCACTGGCTTCTAATCTAGTCATGCACTCAAGGATGAAACATGTTCACTTGGATTACCATTTCATCAGGGAATTGGTTCAGTCTAAAGCTCTTGATGTATTTTATGTCAATACTATTGATCAGATTGTTGCTTGAATTACCATTCCAAGAGTCTTCATGCTTCCAAGAGTCAATACTATTGATCAGATTGCTGCTTGAATTACCATTTCATCAGGAAATTGGTTCAGTCATGCACTCAAGGATGAAACATGTTCACTTGGATTACCATTCCAAGAGTCTTCATGCTCCCAGATTCAGTTCTCTCAGGGACAAGCTTCATGTGGTTAAAACACCCATTTGCTTGAGGAGGGATAATAACATACAAACAAGTGGTGAAGGATAAGATTGTGTTGCAGTGCATGTTAAGGTTCGAAACACTATATCCTTCTCTGTATCTCACGTGCTGGTCGGCTGATGTAAACATCTGACCTGTCACTATCTCACACGTGTGACAGCTGTGATTCGTCTGTGAATCCTGTCCATAAATACTGTGTAATATAAATACATAATCGTACGAACCATTTATTACTCGTCGAGAGTTTTCTCTCATTTCAATGATGAATACACTGTCGTTAAAACATGTACAAATGGTCTTTTTATGAATTCTTATATGTTACTGGTTTTCAAAAGATTCATTCTGAAATTTCCCGATGGTTATCTATCTGTAGAAACCAGTATTGACATAGGTAGCTTGTTTGGCCATTACGACTTGCTAGCCTTATGCAATTGAAAAAAACACAAAGGAAATCGTTGGTCACATTATTACCTAAATGAATATGCGGATAAATTATGCGTTGTCGAAAGTGGTCGTATGCGTTGATGGTTAAGCTCGGGTCAGTGCCTCTGTTGCCACTCCCTCATTTTCTTGGTTGAGGTCGAGTCAGGTACGTGTAATTCTAGCCTATAATTCCTTATTCTCTTGGTTAAGCTCGAGCCATCTAAGGAGGGGCAGGGACTTTCGTCTCCGAGGTGATCAATATTGGCACCTAAGGAAAAGGGGCTTTCATCTCCAGGATGACCATTATTTGCCCCCAAGGAGTGGGGACTTTCATCTCCAGGATAACCATTATTTCCCTCTAAGGAGTGTGGACTTTCATCTCCAAGATGGCCATTATTGGCACCTAAGGAGTAGGGACTTTTAACTCCAGTAATTTCCATCTTGCTGAAAGTCTTCTTCTTCCGATTGTAAGCGAAAATAGAATCTTGACAACTCCGGAGACTTAAAAGTTCTAAGATTAAGTACTTTGTTCCCTCAATGGTGTGAAGCCGAACATATTTATAAATCCAGCAAAGATGTAGCATGATAATCTCTTTAGTCCATTTAATGTTACTAGTATTTTTAGTACTTGTATTTTGCTCACAGTCATCCTCAAGTATCCACAGGTTGATAGTGTGATTACCTGCGTTCTTTTATATAATTGGATGCCCATCCATCTCTATAAGATGAAAAGACGCAGGACGGCCTAGGCCAAGTAAATCAAGGTCCGGTATAATTCTATACTCCTCGCTTCCAACATCAAATGCCACTAGCATGTGACAAGAATCCTTAAAAATTATCCAATATACGTAACCATTCGCATAAACAGAACCATATATATTTTTACTGTAGTTATATGGTGGTATATTATCAATCCTTGTCCAAGCAGTGTCCTTTCCTAGAGTCAAGATCTCGCTCATCTTGTAATATCCCTCGTACCCTTCTTCGTCCTCTTCATTTACGTGTAATGTGTACTCCCCGTTACCTTCAAATTTCGGAAGCTCCCATCCAAATATGCTCCACATACAAATCATTTTGTATTCCATGGTTGTAGGATCAAATCCAAATTCATAAGTACGAGATACCACTAGTTGCGATAAGTCATACCACTGCTCTATTTGTGCTAAATAAGTTGATCTGATCCAAGGTGTTGCTTCTTGGGTGATGACATTGTATAGACAAGCAGCATGATCTTCTTTAATCTCATTATAACTATTTTCTTTTTTGTCAATTAAACAGATCATTCCATTAATGGGTTTTTGCACATGCTCACAAACCAACAAATATGTATTTGATATAGCTTGTGTTGTTTCTTCTGCTGTTGTTATTTCTTTATGGTTTGTGTCTATGCACACGTCGTCTGTATAGTAACACTCAAACTCAACGCTTTCGTCATGAGGAAAAAGCATCAGGAGATTCATGACCAAGAGACGTGGACTTTCTGATATATCTTTACTAATAAAAAAAGAGAGACATGGATTCTTTTTCAATTGCCGGCTATTGTTGAAGAATAAACCAAGATACTATGAAGAAGACAGAAGGGATCAACAAGAGTTGTTGATACATTAGTATGGATCAACTATGAGAGTTGACAGAGTATGTTTGGATCAACTGGTATAGTTGACATGAAGTGAATGGATCAACAAGAGTTGTTGACGCGTGGTACGGTATTTAGAAGTTTACTTGGGTTGAAAGTATTTCTTGTTTTAGAGTTTTTTTACGTGAGAATTTTCTAGAAGAGTTTTTTTTAGAGTTTGATTAAGTTAGGAAAGTGTTTTTTACTTGAGAGTCAAGTTGGTTAATCATAAAAATAGGATGTTGAGCCATGAGTTGAAACACATCAATTAAGAGAAGTTTGTTTGAGTTTAGTTTTGTGTACTTTCATTAAGTCTTTGATATCATATTTTCTACATCTGGTATCAGGTTCTAGGGCTGTGGGTATGAGTTGTTGATTTGAAGAAGATGACAAGTTTAAGTTCAATTAAGGTTCCGGTGTCTGAAGGTACAAACTTTGAACACCGGAGGTTGCAGATGGAGAATATTTTCATATTCCAAGAGGTATGGGATATTGTGAAAGATGGTTATGTAGAACCAGCAGAAGGAGTTGTACTTGAAGGAGTTGCGCAAACTCTGTTAGCTGAAAACATAAAGAAGAATTCTAAAGCTACATATATTCTTCATAGGGTATTCATGAATCTCTCATGGATAGAGATATCTACATCAAAGAAGTTAAAAGAGCTTGGGATGGTTTGATAAGCTATTACACAGGATCTGACAAGGTCAAGAAGGTTATATTACAAACCCTGAAAACAAAATATGAATTATTACAGATGGAGACAACTGAAACAATTTCAGAGGTTTTCTCAAAGACACTGAACCTTGTTAATGAGATAAAGGCCAATGGTGATACTGTAGAAGATTCAGCGATTGTAGAGAAGATTTTGAGAAGCTTGCCTGAGAAGTTTGAATCAAAGGTTACTGCTATAGAAGAATGCAACACAGTTGCAACTATGACTCTTAACGAGTTGTTGGGTTCATTACAAGCTTATGAACAAAGACTGTTAGAGAAAACAACTGTTGCAAAACAAGTTGAAGAGGCACTTCAGAGTCAAGTTAGCTAGAGAAGCAATCAAGGAAAACCTAATGCTGGAGGTTTTCAAGGAAGATATAACAATGGTGAAAGATCTAACAATGGAGGCTATCAGGGAAGAAAACCAATGGATAGAAGCAAAATTCAATGTTATAATTGTGGAGATTTTGGACACATTGCTACTGAGTGTTCAAAACCAAGAAAGACAGTTGCTAATAACTACAAAGAAAATTTCAAAGCAAATATAACAGAAAGTCAAGAAGAAGATGAAGAAGAAAAGAAAGCTGAAAAAATGTTGTTGGATTGTCATACACCTGAAGAACAGCCTCAACATAAGTGGTATCAAGATACAGGTTGCAGTAATCATATGTGTGGAAGAAAAGATTTGTTTGACAATCGTGATGAATCGGTGCGTTCAACTGTGAAGTTTGGAAACAATTCTACAATTCCAGTTATGGGAAAAGGAAAGATTGGAATAGTTCTGAAGAATGGTACAAAAGCATATATTATGGATGTGTTTTATGTACCAGGTTTGTATCAAAATCTTTTGAGTATGGGTCAATTATCTGAAAGAGGTTATTCTATGAACATCTTTAATGGTGTTTGTACAATTCAAGATCGTTTTAGAAGACTTATTACAAGAGTGTAGATGACTAAGAATAGATTGTTTCCTTTGAATATTCAGTATCAAAAGGAAAGGTGTTATAGTAGTCATGTTCATAATGATGCTTGGTTATGGCACAAGAGAATGGGGCATGTGAACTTCAACAGTTTACTAACCTTAGCAAAGAAAGAGATGGTATCTGGTTTACCTTTCATTGAGATTCCTGAATCAAGATGTGAGAATTGCATTTTGGCAAGCAACATAGAGATCCATTCCCGATCAACAAAGCTAGAAGAGCTGATCAACAATTGGAGATTGTTCATAGTGATCTGTGTGGTCCTATTGAAGTAACTTCACATGGAGGTAATAATTATTTTATAACTTTCATTGATGATTTTAGTAGAAAGGCTTGGGTATATTTACTTAGATAAAAAAGTGATGTTTTTCATGCTTTTAGAAGTTTTAAAGCATATGCCGAGAAACAAATTGGTAAAAACATCAAGATTTTAAGAACTGATAGAGGAACAAAATATTCTGTTGTTGATAATTTCATGGAAGAACATGGTACTCTACATCAGCTTACATCAAGATATACACCTCAACAGAATGGTGTAGCTGAAAGAAAGAACTGAACCATAATGGAGATGGCAAGAACTATAAGAAGAACAAAAGATTTACCAAAAAATTTCTGGGGATATGTAGTTGATACAGCAGTTTACTTACTCAACAGATGTCCTACAAATTCTTTGAATAATATGACACCAGAAGAAGCCTGGAGAGGTGCAAAACCTAGTGTAAGACATCTGAAAGTTTTTGGGTGCATTGCATATGCACATATACCTAAAGAACTTAGAAAGAAGTTGGATGACAAGAGTGAAAAGTGTATTCTTGTTGGTTATAGTTCAGTAACCAAAGGATATAAGTTGTTTAATCCAGAGACAGGAAAAATAGTTATAAGCAGAGATGTGATCTTTGATGAAGATTCACAATGGAAATGGAATTTTGGATCAACAACCAATGTTGATCCAAATTCTGGATCAACTAGGAATGTTGATCCACATGCTGCTATCAGAATAGTTCCAATTATAGTTGAAGAAGAAGTACAAATTTAAGACAATGCTGAATAACATCATGAAGAAGCAAGAACAGAAGCAATACCACAACAAGAATCTACAAGACTAAGGAGAAAATATTTTATACCTCCTAGGTTGAATGATTATGTTTTAACAACAGATGATGAAGACACTGATGAGGATGTTGTGAACATTGCATTATTTGGAGATTGTGATCCTGTAACCTATGAAAAAGCATCAAAAGAATAAGGTTGGATTTAAGCAATGAATGAAGAACTGAAGTCAATTGAGAAGAATGACACTTGGAGTTAACAAAACTTCCACCAGGAAAGAAACCTATTGGTGTTAAGTGGGTTTGTAAAACAAAATACAAGTCAAATGGTGAAGTAGATAAACTGAAAGCAAGGTTAGTTGCTAAAGGATATAGACAAAGACAATGAGTAGATTACTCAGAAGTATTTTCACCAGTTGCAAGACTTGATACAGTAAGAATGATAATTGCTTTAGCTGCACAGAAGTATTGGAAGATTTTTCAGATGGATGTTAAGTCAGCATACTTGAATGGATTTTTGGAAGAAGAAGTTTATGTTGAGCAACCAGCAGGTTACATTATGGAGGGGAAGGAGAATGAAGTATATAGGTTGAACAAAGCTTTGTATGGTTTGAAACAAGCACCAAGAGCTTGGTATACACGAATAGATTCTTATTTCATTAAGAAAGGATTTACAAGATGTCCACATGAGCATACTTTATATTTGAAAGCTGATACTCTTGGCAATCATATTATAGTATGTTTGTATGTGGATGATCTTATTTTTACTGGAAACAGTTCTGAGATGATCAAGAAATTCAGGGAGGATATGGTGAAGGAATTTGAGATGACAGATCTTGGTTTAATGTCATACTTTCTTGGAATAGAAGTACAACAAACTGAAAAAGGAATTTTCATCAATCAAAAAAGATATGCAGAAGGTATACTAAAGCGTTTCAAGATGGATAATTGCAATCCAATCTTAACACCAGTAGAAGAGAGATTGAAGTTGACAAGAGAAGGATCGGGAGAACTTGTGAATTCAACAGACTTTAAAGGTCTTGTTGGATGTCTTAGATATCTGACTTCTACAAGACCTGACATCATGTATGCAGTTGGATTGGTTAGCAGATTTATGGAAGAACCCAGAAAATCACATTTACAAGCTGCAAAACGTATTCTGAGATATGTTAGAGGAACAATCCGTATGGCAATTCTCTATAATGTTTCAGAAGATCCAAAATTAGTTGGATTTACTGATAGTGATTGGGCTGGTGATACAGAAGGAAGAAAAAGCACATCAGGTTATGGATTTCAGTTAGGAACTGGTTTTTTCTCTTGGTCATCAAAGAAGCAACAAGTTGTTGCTTTATCTACAACAGAAGCTGAATATATAGCTGCTAGCAATTGTGCTACACAAGCTGTATGGTTGAGAATGATGCTGAAGTCATTGTTTCAAGAACAGAAGACACCAACAACAATAATTTGCGATAACAAGTCTACAATTTCTTTAACTAAGAATCCTGTGTTTCATGGAAGGAGTAAACACATTGATATCAAATATCATTACATCAGAGAGCTTGTAAGCAATAAGGAGATAGTTGTTGAGTTTGTTGAGAGTCAAGAGCAAGTGGAAGATATTTTCACCAAGTCTTTGAAGTCTAACACTTTCATTTACTTGCATGGAAAGTTGGGAATGATTAACAAAGAGTATCTTGGTTTAAGGGAGGATGTTGAAGAGTAAACCAAGATACTATGAAGTAGACAGAAGGGATATGTTGTTGATACAGTAGTATGGATCAACTATAAGAGTTGATGAGTATGTTTGGATCAACTGGTACAGTTGACATGAAGTGAATGGATCAACAAGAGTTGTTGACGCGTGGTACGGTATTTAGAAGTTTACTTGGGTTGAAAGTATTTCTTGTTTTAGATTTTGTTTACGTGAGAATTTTATAGAAGAGTTTTTGTTAGAGTTTCATTAAGTTAGGAAAGTGTTTTTTACTTGAGAGTCAAGTTTGTTAATCATATAAATAGGCTGTTGAGCCATGAGTCGAAACACATCAATTAAGAGAAGTTTGTTTGAGTTTAGTTTTGTGTACTTTCATTAAGTCTTTGATATCAGATTTTCTATAGCTATGGTGTAAACCAATCAACCACTGATCTTTTTCAATTAAGGACTGCCAATATTTGCATACGCATTTGAAACGCACAAGCGATTTCATTGGAGTCTCTCACCAAGATGTTACACACTATTTGCTCATCAATATAGCTAGTAGTACTCTTCATCTTTTTTTTATAGGCTTGAACTTCTCCGGAAAACACCACAGACTGAGCGTGAAACTATTGATATTGCATCTTTTTATAGGCTTGAACTTTCTTGCAAAACAGAACGGAAAAACCACTCACAATCCAGATCCAAGTGGGATTCAAATCCAGACCTCTTGTACAATCTTCTACTATCAATCCCGATAATAGTTTGAAACTAGGACTCAGGGATATTCTAGGACGATTTAATACAACAACGAATTTTGGTACACCTTTGTGTTTGGGTCCTAAGTTTGTCCAATTTAGGGTTTGGGTCTTTGACCAGTTAGTCAAAATAGTCAAGTAACGGATCCGTTAAAATAGTTAACATCTGTTAGTTAGACTAAATAAACCCAAAAATCTCCATTCAACCTAAAGAAAAACAAAATTTCAGAAAATCTCTTCCCAGTATGTGAACTTTATTCATCAACGAATTCAATACCTATCATTGTTACAAATTGTTCTTAAAATCAAAATGTTTGTTTGATTTCATCTTCGATTCTTGAATTCAATTCTTTCTCTGATTCTCGCTAGGAAACAATTCATTTTACTAACGATTATTAAATTTGCGTCTAGGGTTTTAAAAAAAGTCGAATCCATGGGGAGGACGAGGGATAGATGCATGGGAAGAAGAAGCAGAGATAGTATTATGCAGAAGAACGTGAACGAAGGTAGCAGCAGCAAAAACAAAAGTTGTTGATACGATTTCTTAAAAAAATAAAAAACCTTGCATCAGGTAGAAGAGATTGAATCTAAAGGTTTCAGAGATGAGTTGTTCAGGTTACGCACTGGACCTAAAAGTCTGAGGAAGAAATGGAATATGGTAGAGGTGGTGGATCTAATTTTTTTTCCTGATCGGTTAAGTGGTGGATTTAAAATCTTATGGTGTTAAAGGGGATTATCCGAAGGGAGGTGGTGGTGGCTCAGATGAGATGGATCTTGAGGTGGTGGTGGCGGAAACAGGAGAGTAGTTACTTTAGCTAACGGATGTTAAAAATGCTAACAAAGTGATTATTTGACTACTTTGACTAACTGGTCTACGATCCAAACACTAAATTGGACAAATTTAGGACCCAAACACAAATGCGTATCAAAATTCACGATCCAAACGCAAAATAACTCAAAAATAGAATCCACGGAGGAGGAAGAGCCGAGTACAAACTTAAACTTTTCTAGGTTAAATCTGGCATACAAACAAAATCCACAACTCATTGTTGGGAGTCTTGGGACCAGTAAATTGAGCAGTGCGTTATCTTTATTTTATTTTTTCGACCAGCAAGGTTAAAAATTAGATTGAAGCACCCCAAGAAACAAGCAAAACAAGCCCAAGAGCTAGTAGGCATTTTTCAACTTTTTCTTGTCTTCGCGGCTGTGAGCAATTATGGGGGAGAGACTGGTCTCATGCCTGAATTGTGATCAATTATGGTTTACAATGCCTTCTTTTCAAAGAGTTTGGAAAGAGTTTTATAGAAACTCAGAATTTAGTTTACAATGTCTTCTTTTTCATGACTTAGAGCAACTGAAGTGGACGACCAAAACTATAATTTTGGTCCAGAAACCAAGCGTAGTGGGACGACTAAAACTAAATATAGTCGAGTTTTTTTTTTTGTTTCAGAGTATATTTGGTCTCAGACCAGGACCAAAACTATATATGGTCGAGCGGAGACTAAAGAGTTCGTCTGGTGTGGGGCGTTGATATAATAACCGCTTGGAATAGGGCGAAGATTAAATGTGCGCATGAGGGTGAAGCGAACATATAAAGTCTGCCCACTTAATATAAACCAATATATTAAGTCACACACACTTCTAGTACGTGTGGTGAATCATCACCAGGCGAAAGTATAAAGTCCGCCTCACTTGGGCGGACATATAATGGTCGTTTGACCAAAATTTGATCTTTCCCCATTATTCTCTACCACGGACCAAACCCAAAAAATTTGGTTTATAGTTTGGTTTTACTCTTTGGTTTACTCGTATGACGGTGAACGCTCTTATGGCACCATTTCTATTCTCAAAATGAAACTCTGGTAGCACATGTTCTTGAAACTGACAACACCTGGCCTACACAATACACAATACAGCCGTTCTTAACTTACCGAGGCAAAAACTAAGCCAAAACCGGGCTGTGAGTGGAGAGGGTGGGCCCCGCCCGTTGGGAACTTGCAGGGGTCCCTTTAAAAGTGTGTGGGGGCTACATTTTTGGGTCACACGGTTTTGGGGGAGTTTTTTTGGGGCGGTACGTTAGGAATTTTTGTACACAAAATATACCATCGGAAAACAAGAAAAAATAAATAAAATCAAATACGAATCAAATGAACCGCGGACGGTTATACAATACTGGCAATCTTTTTTTGGGATATTTTGACTTTGGGTAAAATATCCTCTTTTTTTTTTTTTTTTTAATTATTGGTCTTGATTCATATTTCCTTTATTCATAATCTTTTGTGTTTCTTAAAATTTCCAGTAAATGCTTCGTGGTTATGCACTACGTTTACCAAATAGTGTCCGTTAATCATAAAAAGACATTTTACATCATTATCTAAACGGGAAACACCGATCATCAACTCAACAAAAGCATATGTTTGTGCTTGATATCCAAAAGTAAAGACTCCGTCCGTGGTCTATACCATAAGACCCCGACCCCAAGACTAAAGACAAAACTCATGAACTTACAAAATTGATATGCTAAAAAGCCACACTTTTCTTCAGTGGTAACACTTTAAGATTCAGTAATTTTTACCATCATATCAAAACTTCTGATTAAACTTGATCCATCCAGATTCTTTTACCATCAATCAAAACCTGATTAAATGGATGACTCTTGGCCCAATTTCTGAACTGGACATCCACCTTTTCCAAGCTCTTGTTATAACTTTAACAGAGAATCCCTTTCTAAGATCTTAACTCTTCTTTAAAAGTCGACGTACTCTCCAGACGGAATCCACTTGCAAATCTGCTACTCACATCAGATTCTGTCATTGTTTTGTGGTATTTGGTACACAACCATTCTCCGCCCTTAGGTTGATTTCCTCCTTCAATTACAAGTCTTGAGAGTGAAACATTGGGAAAAACGCATACGTCGTCTTCCATCCCCGCAAGCAAGTAGGAAGCTGAAATTTTTTCCAACTTCATTTGCTCAAAATTTTTAGCAATAGGGGGCAGTTGTGTAATGTAAAACTAATTCAATTTCCTCCGCCATCTCATTTTGTTATTCTTTTCCTTCTAATCCTCGGAACATCTAGTATAACAATGACAGAGTACAACAAAAAAAAACAAACTCCTACAACAAAAAGATTACGAGTCCTGGGAAATTAAAAGATTGTACGATTATATGGTTAGTTTGTTCACATTCGTAATTCGTTGGAGACTTGGAGTACTATTATTTAGTTAACACAAAATTCCCATGATGAGAAACCAAAAACGATTGTTGTATGATAGATCGAAGTCTTAGGCTGGGTCTAATGGGCATCCAAGATCCAAGATTGGATGCCAAAACCGTGGTCTAAAGTGTGACTATTTGCTTGATTCCCAGAGTGTGCTTCAGTTTGCTTGGATGCAATATGGATGCAACCCCGGCACGCCATTAAGAACGGCGTATCAAAAAAACATCATACGCCATTAGAAATGGCGTTTTGTCACTATTTTATAGAAATTCAAATATTAGTATCATATAAACCGTTGGATCCATAGTCTTATTGGAGATCTAAAGGTTAACAATGATACGCCATTTCAAATGGCATCTGACGCCATTTCAAATGGCAGATTGACTTTGAATCTTGAATTTCTACTAAATTTGGTCCTTGGAATTCGGTGACGGGGATCCAGCAAAAAACTTGAATCCCACATTACCATTAGACTCAGCCTTACAAGCCCAAAAGCATGGCCGCATAATTATGCGTGCATTATCTTTTCTGAAAGATAATCATGCTAGTATACTAGGTTGTAGGCACATTTATCTTCCAACTTATCGATTTATCTTGGTCTCCCGTTGGGAGAAAAATGCTTTGGGGGTCTAGTAAGTGGGACGCTATAATTGAGAAAGTGATGGGAAGGCTCTCGTCAGCGTTCTTTCTGGACCTTACAGGTATCAAATATGAGAAACAAAAATCTATCATTTGGAAATGTGTGAACGAAGTAGTTCGAATTGCATTATGGTGCCAACCAGAGGTGTAAATTGGGTTGTGCCAGCACGAGCACAGCCCAACACAGCACGCTAAAATTTGAGCACAGCCCAGCCCAGCCTAGCACGTGACTTAGCCCAGCACGGCACAACACGTTTGTTAAATGAGACGTGTTGGGTTTGACTAATTGGCACAAAAGTAACACAAAGACAAAGACGCGGCACGGATAAGCACGTGGCCTAAAGACAAAGACGTTAAAAGAGCACGTCTTAACATGTACAAATACACCATATAACAAAGCATAATACCAGGGGCGGAGCCAGGATTCAAGAAATGGTGGGCAAGTTGCCAATCATCACATATTTTAGGGGGTGCAAAAGGGTTAAAATGATTGAAAATAGGATAATTTAGTTCCAATTAGGCTTGGTAGCTTAAATGTGAGGGGGTGCAATTGCACACCCTCCTCTCCATGTGGCTCCGCCCCTGCATAATACATCACATCTTTTGTATATTTCACAAAAGAGTCATTATTCTAGCTAGTTTTTAACATTTTATGTTGGGTTATTTATAACAACACGTATAATACCTTAATATTTAGAAAATATATTTCAATATCATTGTTATAATGTCGTCACCTATATTTAACTAGAACATTAATTTACATGACAATAATCCAATTTTATATTTGATGGGTTATTTCTTTTTATTGAATAAACTTGTTAATTTTACTTGAAATAATTTCAAATGATACGTTGTCTAATTAAATCCTTGTGATAATGTCCGACTTAACATATACATTAAGTGATTTCAAATTATTTATAACACGTGTGCCAGCACGGCACGTTTATTCGTGTGTTGTGCCCGTGGGCTGTGCTGTGCCTAGCTTTTGACTAGTAAAGCACAACACGTTTAAATCGTTGGCACAGCACAGCACGGCACATGACACGTGAAGCACGCGACTTCGTGTGTCGGGCTGTGCCGGGCCGGCACGTTTTACACCTCTAGTGCCAACAGACATCCATGCCTTCGTATATATATAGGTAGAGTGGGTATGCAAGAACCCAGGTATTTAACAATTCTAAATTCTAAGTACAGTATATCCCTTATAAAATAATAGCGTCGGGACCGGCAAAATTTATCAATTTATCGCGATATTAAATAATCGCATAAATTAATAATTATTAAATTATATATTAATTAGTTTATCAAAAAATAATCAACAAAATGAACCAATACACCTTATTCCATTGCAAATTGTTTTCGTCATTATAAGATTTGTTCAATGGATGACACCATATCAAAGAATCGAAGTGAAGCGTTAGATAATAAAGGAACTAGAGAATTGCAAAATTCAATCAATGGGTTGAATTATCACAGCAGAATGGATGTTGAATTTCTTTTAAACAACCCTCAACGGGATATTATCTCAGATTTGTTAACTGACGAAGAAATAATTGAGAGTGTCATGGGAAAATATGAAAGTGATGATGTGGAAGTCGAAGATGAATGTGTAGTTACAGAGCCACCTTCCCGTAAAGAAGTTACCAAAGCTACAAAGATATTGAATAGATTTTTATTGCATCAGCAAATGACAACACCAAAAACTCTTCTAATGTTAAGAAAAATCCAAAATGAAATTCAACGTGACATCAATTTTAAGAAAAACCAAGTCATAATTGAATCATTCTTTACCAAATTAGCATAAATGTAAAACTAAATTTATATAAATTGGAGAGTTATTAGTTTATATATTCGAAGGAACCTATAGAAAGCTAAAAAAAAGTTAGGAAAAAAATACCATATTGTTTCATTAAAAGTGTAAACGGTCTATTACAAAAGTGTGAACCTCCATCACTAGTTAGGAAAAAAATACATCACGCATATGATGTGGTCGGGACACATCAAACAAGTATGCGCTCCAGGAGGTCCCAGGTTCGAGCCCCCAATGTCGTAATATTGCAGGATTTAACATGAAAGGTAGAGTTAGCTTGCCCCCTTGTGACACAATCTCAGCCCCATATCCGCTTTGGCTCCCTTAGCTAGGTTACTCATGAGGTTCGCTGGTAGGCTAGTACAGCAACCTGTTCACTTAATGTAGTAGTACGTTATTGGAGCTTAACTTGTTAGGCTTCCAACTAGCTATGTAATACTCTTTATCTAATAACATGAAAGTTGGTTTTAACTAAAATCCTACTTTTTCTCTTAAAATACATAAAACTTCTTTTCCCTAAAAACTAGCCTCCTCTATTACTCCCTGAAAAGGAGAAAACTAAATAGTTTCCAAGACATGGAAAAAAAAAAGAAGAAGTTGAGCAACATACTTGTTTGATGTGGCACGACCACATCGTAGATGCTCCGGAAAAAAGAGCAAAGTAATGCTAGATCTATCCTTGAAAAATTGTGGTTGCCTCTCGAGCTTTGGTTGTTGTCTCCCTTTTACTTGTTAATACAAATTTTGATTATGAAAAAGAGTCATGTTGTGACGGGATCACCCTCGTGACAGCTTCTATAAGAGTGCACTTCCTAAACCTTGGATAAGATATGTACACATCTCTAGATTAAGTCTAGAATATTAAATTATTTTTATTATTTTATTATTTTTATTATCTATTATATCCCTAAATTTATTAATCAAATTTACTTCATAATCACTCCAAATTATCAGGGAATTAGTATTATTCCCTTTCTCAAACCTTACTAATCAGGGAATTAGTCGAAGACGAAAAATTACTTTTACCTTTCTTGAACCTTAAAAACCTAGACACCGGCGTGGGTTTTACTTAATACAACTATGGAAGAAGACTTGATGAGCTTGGTACGTGATGTGAGCTTTGCAAAGATTGATCATAGGGAAAAAAACTATTACAATGATATATGGTATTTTTTTAATCTTTAGAAATTAAACATCCATGTGATGTGATGGATTTGCTTTTCCACATGCAAAGTGATCATCAAACCAAAATCATTAATTGCTTATGAATATATTGTTAGATATAGGTTTTTGTTGGAAACAAAGCACAAAAACAGACTGAGAATAATGAATTTCAAGCAAATTGAGTTGCGGACTAGGTCGCTATCTTTAAGGTGTTTCGCGATTCTCGATTCCTCTTGATTGTGCTAGAAGTCAATTCTTTGTTGACAACCCTATGGGATAAAACAGCTGATACTCTCTTGTTGGATTTCTCTGCACTATGAGAAATCGAACCAACAACTACTCTTTCTTCACTTGCTCAGAACTCAAAAATAGATGAAAAATAATTGTGTTTCATCTTCTCTAGAAACTGTTCTTTTATATCTCAAAAAGAAATCAATAAGGTTTTTAATGAAAATAAATTTCGTAATTAGTGCTACTGAAAATTGTTCGATTTCTCTGCACTATGAGAAATCGAACCAACAACTACTCTTTCTTCACTTGCTCAGAACTCAAAAGTAGATGAAAAACAATTGTGTTTCATCTTCTCCATAAACTGTTCTTTTATATCTCAAAAAGAAATCAATAAGGTTTTTAATGAAAATAAATTTCGTAATTAGTGCTCACTGAAAATCCTCCATAACAGTCATAAAACGGTAACAATATAATTACCAAAAATTAATAGAGTTAATTAGAAAATATTAAGTAGAAAAACCGTTTTGGAAATCAAGAATTAAAACCTGCACAAAATCAGTTTCTGAATCACCAGACCTCCCAAGACCCCAAGGCCTCGCTCTCCCGGATTTTATTAAGTAATATAGATATATATATATAATATACCTAGTCAAATTTGGGGGTTGAGACTTGAACCCAAGTCTATAGTGTGGGAGCCCAAAATAATACCACCACACTATCTCTCTAAGTTTGATACAATATTACAAAACTATGTTTTCAAATATATATATCCCAACAATCCCCCACTTATATTTCAAAACATTGAGCAAGTGATATACAGTGTGCATAAGCAAAGGTGCCTTTCGATTTGAACCTCTACATAGTGTTAAACTTTCTAAGTATCAGGTAACTAGAGTGACTCGCGTCTTGAACTCTAACTAATACTAGATTATTCAACACACACAACTATATCTAGAATCAAGTTCTTAAGTTCGCACATTAAGGCCATGTGCTTATCCCTTTTTTAACGAACGGTCTAGAGAAGTTCCCAAGTTGTCATAGAAGGAGGCCACACCTTCACATCCGTATAGGTGAGTCTATCAAGAATACTCCTGTGTATCCCACTCTAAGTTAAGAGCTATAGACATCATTAAGAGTTTAAACACTCAACCTGTTTCCCACTTCAGATATCATTCTATGGGAATGCATGACTCTATCATATCATTTGTAACTTCGTCTAGTCCCTTTGAACCTATTTCTAGGTTGGGTATCCATTACAAATGACTCAACTTCTCACGGGCAAAAGTCCCATACTTTTAGAGATATTCCATACCTTTTCTCTTGCTAATCCTTTCGTCAAAGTATCGCCTATATTTCCTTGAGACCTTACATGATCTACTCTAACAACACCCGGTTGTGAGAAATTCCCTAACCGTGTCGTGCTTTCGACGTATCTGTCGATTCTTATTGTTATTATAACAATTCTCTACTACTCCGATAGCCGCGGTACTATCGCAAAGTGGATCAAAGTGGCTGGTATCGGTTTTTCCCATACCGGAATGTCGACAAAGACTCTTCGACATCCCGCCTCTTCACTAGTCGTCGCTAGTGCCATCAATTCGCATCCATCGTAGATTGGGCTATAATTGTCTGTTTCTTTGATCTCCAAGATACAGCGCCCTTAAAGCAATAGTAAAAACATATCCACCGGTGGCCTTGGAATCATCCGAAAGAGTGTTCCAATTAGCATCACTAAATCCTTCAAGGATTTGCGGATACCTTTGATAGTGTAATCCTAGGTTTGTGGTTCTTTTCAAATACCGTATAACCCTCTCAATAGCATCCTAGTATTCCAAACTAGGATTACTGGTAAACCCGCACAAAACTCCCACCGCATATGCAATGTCCGGGTCTAGTACAATCGTTTCATAACGCAGACTTCCAATTATACTAGCATATTCGATTGTCTAACACTTTCTCCAAGATTCTTAAACAATTTCACACTAGGATCATAAGGAGTACAAACGGGATTACAAACAAAATAATCATACTTCCTCGTAATTTTTTCAATGTAGTGAGATTGATCTAAAGAAATACCACTACTAGTTCTAGTTATTTTGATTCCCAAGATTACACTAGCTTCACCCAAATCTTTCATGTCAAAATTCGAACTAAGCATGCTTTTAGTTTCATTGACAACAGATAAATTGGAACCAAATATCAACAAGTCATCTACATACAAGCAAACAATCACACACATATCATTCTCATATTTATAGTAGATGCATTTGTCACCCTCATTTATTCTGAAGTTATTTGAAATCATTAAATTATCAAATTTCTCATGCCATTGTTTAGGAGCTTGTTTCAAACCATAAAGAGACTTTTCTAGCTTACATACTTCCTGTTCTTGTCCAGGAATTACAAAACCTTCGTGTTTTTCCATGTAAATTTTCTCTTCTAGTTCACCATTCAAAAAAGAAGTTTTAACATCCATTTGATGAATAACAAGATTATGAGTAGAAGCAATAGCAATCAAAACACGTATAGATGTTAATCTAGTAACAGGGGAATAAGTATCAAAAAAGTCTACGTTCTCTCGTTGCCTATAACCTTTGGCAACCAAATCTAGCCTTATACTTATATACTCTTTGTTGTGTCAAAGTTTCAGATTTCCTTTTCAAAACTCATTTACAACCTATAGGCTTACTACCTGAGGTAAATCTACCATACGCCAAGTTCCATTAGACATATGAGAATACCATTCATTATCTACAACTTCTTCTTGCCGAAACTACGTAACTAAACGCCTCTTGTAAATTAGAAGGTTCTTCCTCTACATCGTAAAATTCAAAATCGGGATTTTTATCTTTTGTCTCGTCCTAGCTCTTTTAATGCATCTAGGTTCAAATTCAGAGATCCTAGTTTCTTCACTTTAGGTTCTTCTAATCTAGTTTCACAATCAGCACTAGATAAATTACTAGGTATTGAACCCCCACCATTACCCCCACTATTTCTAGATTTAAAAGGAAATCTTTCTTCAAAGAAATCAACATCAATAGATTCAATAATAACCTTATTATTAATATCAAAGAACCTATAAGCTTTACTATTTTGAGCATAACCAATAAAAACACATTCATAAGCTCTACTTTCTAACTTATGTCTTTTAGGATCAGGTTTCCTAACAAAAGCTAAACAACCCCAAACTCTAAAATAAGAGATATTAGGTTTTCTATTTCTCCAAAGTTCATAAGGAGATATCATGGTTTTATTATTGGGAATGCGGTTCAAAACATGGCAAACAGTCAACAAACATTCACCCCACCAATGAGAAGCAGCACTAGAACTAAGCAAACAAGCAACATTCAATTCAGTAAGAGTACGGTTCTTTCTTTCAGCTTTATCATTCATTTGAGGATTATATGGAGCAGTTCTTTCATGTATAATGCCATTAGTTTGGTAAATTTCAAGAAAAGGAGAATCATATTTAGTGACTCTATCACTACGAAACCTCTTAATTTTTCTACCAAATTGATTTTCAATTTCAGCAATAAAGATTTTAAACTTTTCAATGGCTTCATTCTTATGGATCAACAAATAAACATACGTATAATTAGAACAATCATCAATGAATGTCATAATATATCTCTTGCCATTTCTAGTTAGGATACCTGCATATTCACACAAATCAGAATGTATTAAATCTAGAGGTTTGGATTCTCTTACGATGATTTATGTGAGGTCTTGGTTATTTTTGCTTGACTTCAATATTCACATTTTTCAAATTCATTTTTAAAATTGGTGGAGGACACCTAACTTGCTCATGTTATTTACTAACTTTTTACCCACATGACAAAGCCTACCATGCCAAACATTAAAATTGCAAACCATATAAGAAGAAGAATCAATTTTATTCATAGCATCAACATTAAGCTTAAACATTCCATCAGTAGCATAACCCTTTCCTACAAAGTTCTTATTCTTAGTTATAGTGTAAATATCAGACCCAATCGTTTGATACAACCCAGCCTTGTTGAGAAGATAGCCGAAAACAAGGTTCTTTCTCATTTCTGGAGTGTGAAGAACATCTTTCAGCATGAGTGTCTGATGTGATTTTGAAGTTGTTTGTAAAGTGGTAAATAAGATGTCGTTCTCTCGAACTTGTGAAGGATTTTTTTAGACTTAAATTCAAAACTAAAATAGAAAACACACTAAAAATTATAGCAAACTTAGACAAAGATGATATCAATATTAAAAGAAACACTGAGGCTAAGATTCACTATTTTCCAAGTTCAAAGTGATTAAACCGATACTTATATTTATGCAATTTTCTTGTTTAATTTGATTCTAAAATATTGCAACAAGTAGATTTTCAAAAGTAACAATTGTAAATACCAAGTATGAAGCATCAAAAGTCTTAAAACTAAGCATACTCCATCAAAATAGATCACAATCACTCAAATAAAAATCATATTCAATAATAGTTCAAGGCAAATAATCATATAATAATTGCAAATAAAAAGATAAAATAGAATATACCACTTTTTGTTGGAAAAATAGCTTCCTCTATCGCCTCAAAGAATGGGGTTTAGCTCCTCATATTAATCATGTCTCAAAATATGTGTTTGTTGCTCAAAAGTTGATTAAAAGAGTGAAAAGTAATAACACGTGATCGTTCGCAACGGGTGGCGTTACAAAACAACAAATTACAATGGAACTCGTTACGGAAAATTGTTGTAAACACCGTTGGTAAACGATACTTAGGTTCGTTGTTGAATAGTGATAGTTGTCTCATGACAGTTCCTTGTGCGTCTTATGTTCTTCGTGTTCTTGGTATTGCAGCAGCAGAAATAAAACTCCAACTCGTGATTTCAACGTTCTGTTCTCTTCTAAACTTCCCCCAAAGTATCCGTCCCCTCTCTATGACTCATACCAACTACTTATATAGCCAGCAAACCCTAACAAACCCGAGTTTATCTTTTTTTTTTCTTCCACAACAAGTTCCGAGAATAATTCTCTCTAACTTTCCATGCACGCGTCTGCCGAATTATCCTGACTCTTCCACACTCCCTTGAGACTGAATCAAGACCAAATACATCCAATCCTAGCGTAAAATCCTCTCCAAATCCTCCACAGAAATCCAAAGCTCCGACAATATTTCTTCGCCTCTGTTTTGTGTAAACTCGATCCATATCCCTTCTTTTTCGATTCTACAGCTCATACATTCCCTGTTTGACCGAAACAGGGTAATCCCAATCCATAGCTAACACTAATTCCGCCATAAACTCGATCAAAATATCGCCTGGGAGTTGCGCTGCAAAACTGAAACTTGAATTCAGTTTTCCCGCCAAAAGTCGTGAAGAAGAAAGGGTCACCCCCTATCCAGAGAGGGGGTGCGAATAGCAGCTGCCTTGGGGGATGTCCTGGGGTGACCCTTATCCAAACTGTGGATGCCAAATAACAATTCCTCCGAGTGCTTTAGACAACTTTTCGAGCCGATTTTTCCAAAAATATTTATTGGCCAAAAATACCTACACACACATAAAACACCATAATAAGTACAAAAATGAGAACTATCAATATATATAATCGAGAAAATTTAGACACAAAAATGTGTCTATCAAATACCCCCAAACCTATTATTTGCTAGTCCTCGAGCAAAAAAATAAAACAAAAATAAAATCCTAACTCACTGTCGCAGGCATCGTCGATTGCATTTAGCGTATGCAATAAGCCTTTAAACCCCTAGGTGGCCCTAGTGGCCGAGTTATAGTCTCGGGAGGGTTTACCAGGTGTACCCACAAAACCTTTATACCTGCACCCTAACTATCTACGCAAAACCTTGGAAGGCACTAAAGAATCTCATTGGTTGGCGTACTTATTGACTACAGAAGGAAGTACCCTGATGCGAAATTTCAATTGCTGTACACGAGTTTGCACTCAAGCATACTAAAATTCATATATAAGTCACGAGCTCTACTCGGATAGTCGCACTATGGACATCAATACCCGAGTCAAAACTAATCACATGGATAGATCAAGAAGATGGATATAGAGGAAAAACATAGATGGTTTTGATGTTTGCGAGTGAACGGTGTTTCCCATATCTCGTCTCAAGGCCTCTCGCCAAAATGAACCTATCCTAATGGATCGAGATACTAGTTCGACTAATATCAACACACCGGCATATACAAGGGAACCGTGGTCGATAATCCTAACTCTAGGTCAATATAACTGGCATATACAAGGGTTCCAAAGTGGTCGACTTTATTGAATTTATTAGGTTGGTCGGATGGTCGGTCTCAATTTTTTTTTTTTTTTTTTTTTTGGGTATCTCAATCACTCTATTTCACTCTAGCATTGGTAACAACTTGATTCGTGAGCCCCACCTAATCACTTAGAGAAACATAGTTTAAAAACAAAATAAAATAAACAAGTGAAAAGGACTCAACGAGATATGGTGAAACTATCATGTTATTTCTAACACCTGAGCTCTGTGTTTTTATGGATAGACTCTTTAGATGTTTCCATCTAATCAGATTGGTTCCTCAACTCCTACAACCAAAATGCTTCCATCCACTTAGATTGGTTAGTACCATCCTTAATAAGCATAAATTTCTAGGCTCTGGAGTTTATTTATTGTAAAAAAAAAGGTAATAAAAGTTTCTACCCCACCCCCAAACTTAAATCTAACATTGTCCTCAATGTTTCTAATTAAAGAACAATACCAAAAATATAAGTAACATGAGGAAATAGTAAAGAGAGAAGTCGGAAAGATAGTACCTGGGTGAAGTGTAACCAAAAACCTACAAAAATAATATACAACATACAAACCGCCTAGATGGTCAATCAAGGTAAACATGGTCCTCTAGAGGGACCTCCTCAACATCACCTGTAGGAAAAGGCTCTAAAAAAGGGCTTCAATCGCTGACCGTTAACCTTTGAAGAACTACTACCATCTGGTGTCTCAATCTCAATAGCGCCATGAGGAAAAACAGTACGAACCACAAAAGGACCGTTCCACCGAGAGCGCAACTTTCCGGGAAATAGATGCAAACGAGTGTCATACAGAATAACTTTTTGACCTGGAGAAAATGACTTTCGTAAAATATTCTTATCATGCACAAGTTTCATTTTGTTCTTATACTCCTTAGCACTATCGTATGCATCTCTACGAATCTCGTCCAACTCATTGAGATGGAGTTTTCTGTGAGCTCTTGCCTTGTCAAGTGAAAAGTTTAGTTGCTTAATAGCCCAATAGGCTATATGCTCTAACTCGACAGGAAGGTGACATGCCTTGCCAAATACTAGACGATAAGGTGACATTCCAATGGGTGTCTTAAACGCAGTACGATAAGCCCATAAGGCATCAGTAAGCCTCGACGACCAGTCTTTCCTATTGAGATTAACTGTTTTCTCTAAAATACGCTTAACTTCCCTATTGGAGACCTCTACCTGACCACTAGTCTGTGGGTGATATGGGGTTGCTACTTTGTGGGTAATACCATATTGTTTCATTAAAAGTGCAAACGGTCTATTACAAAAGTGTGAACCTCCATCACTAATTATAGCTCGCGGTGTACCAGGTCGTGTAAGTATGTTCTCTTTCAAAACTCGTACTACGACCCCGTGGTCATTTGTTTTACAATTTAACCGCCTCAACCCAATTAGACACATAGTCTACAGCCGACAAGTATGTAAAGATAACCAAAAGAATTAGAAATGGACACATAAAATCAATGCCCCACACATCAAAAACCTCAATCACTAAAATAGGGTTCAAAGGCATCATATTTCTACGGGAAATGGTTCTAACCTCCGGCAACGCTCACAAGAAATACAATGACTATGGGAGTCTTTAAACAACGAAGGCCAATAAAAACCACACTTTGCAATATCTTAACAAATAGCCTTCTTAGCACTAAAATGACCCCCACATGCATGTTCATGACAAAAGGAGATAATACCGGACTGGTCACTCTTAGGTACACATCTCCTAATAACTGGTATGGACAATACTTAAACAGATAAGGATCGTCCCAAAAGAAATGCTTAACCTCGCTAAAAACCTAGAACGATCTTGCTTACCCCAATGTTGAGGAATTCCCACAAAGAACAAGATAATTCACTATATTCGCATACCAAGGTGATTGGGAAACAGAGAATAATTGTTCATTAGGAAATCTATCCCTTATAGGAAGGGAATCATTAGGGGAACTAACAACTAGCCTAGAAAAATGGTCTGCTACTACATTTTCGGCACCCTTTTTGTCTCTAATGTCTGGACAAAATTATTGTAACAAAAGGATCCACCTAATCAATCTAGGTTTGGTATCCTTCTTAGACAAAAGGTATTTGTAGGATCATAATATCGCAACAGACAAGGTTTGCGGGATTAATAAACGACGGTGTCGCGAGGGAGTCGCAGGGAGCTAAAATCAACGACGCAACGAATAACTACGAGCAAAACAATTGGAAGACATGAGATCGGCGAAGGCTAAGAAGTGTCGCGAGAATGAACATTTCGCATTCACGACACTTTCGAGACATTCCCGAAAAATAAAGGGGAGTTTAGTTGTCATCCACTATGTATCACCCTATATAAAGGGCTAAATGAGTCTCGTTGAAGGGAGAGATCTTTTGGGAATTGTTAAGCAAGTCAATAGGAGAGAGAAAGTCTAAGGGTGTTCTAATTTCTAAGTGTAATTCTATTTTCCCTGTAAACACTTCATGGATTCAATCAATAAATATTCTTGATCTTACATCTTTCAAGGGATTAATTAAGCAAAAATTGAGTAAGGGGTGTAGTGTGGGATTTCCGCTACTACATATGCGCTAGAAACAGG